>CM055060.1:8909018-9162896 GCA_029204045.2 Tillandsia leiboldiana
ATTTTGATAATGTTTCACAAAGAGAGTCCGATATGCTCCCCAGCGAGATAGCCCTCCTCCAAACAGGTGTATGTGAAGAGGTGCTTTGTCAACCTTTCGTACCATGCTCGCGGTGCTTGTTTAAACCGTAAAGAGCCTTTTTCAAACGAAAAACATGGTTAGGTAGTTTACAGTCTACAAAACCTTTCGGTTGAGCCACATAAACTTCCTCATTTAAAAACCATTTAAAACGCGCTCTTAACGTCCATTTGAAAGAGTTTTATTTTAAAGTGACAAGCAATAGCGAATAAGATACGAATGGACTCGAGTCTAGCTACAGGGGCGAACGTTTCATCAAAGTCTATACCTTCTATTTGAGAGTAGCCTTGAGCAACTAAACGTGCTTGTTCCTGATGATGGTACCATCCTCATTTTTCTTGTTCTTGAAAATCCATTTAGTACCAATCACATTGTGTTGCTTCGGAGGCGTCGTTAATTCCCAGACTTTGTTCGTTCAACTGATGGAGCTCTTCCTGCATTGCTTCAATCCAGTAGTCATCCTGAAGAGCTTCATCGACGTTCTTTGGTTCGATCGTGGAAAACGTAACATGCGAATCCACAAACCAACTGTCTCCGAGTTTGACTCCTTTGTGGGTCTCCAATGATGTTTGATTCAGGATGATCCTTGGAGATGCGTAACGTTTGTTGTAATGGAGTACTCGGAGGTACATGAGATGATTCCTGCACATCAGATAAACTTGAAGAACCATTAGATGCATCATTAATATTGGAAGTATTATCATGAGAAGATGCATTTACAGGAGTATCATCATCAAGAGAGATATCAGGGGTAGATTTTCAGATGCAAAGTGGAAAGCTTCATCTACTTTAACATTTATAGATTCTACGATCGTCTTAGATTCCAAGTTAAATACCCGATATGCTCTACTATTCGTAGAATACCCCAAAAAATCCCTTCGTCACTTCGAGAGTCAAACTTTCCAAGATTTTCGCGGTCACGTAAAATGTAACATCGACTCCCGAAGATACGAAAAATATTTGATGTTGGGTTTTCTACAACACCATAGTTCATATGGTGTATTTAACGTTCCCGGGCGCAAATAAACTCGATTAATAACATAGATTGCAGTGTTCACAGCTTCAGCCCAAAAATGTAGCGGTAAATTCCGGCTATGAAGCATAACACGTGCCATCTCTTGAACAACCCTATTTTTTGCGCTCGACAACACCATTCTGTTGAGGTGTATAGGGTGCTGAGAATTCATGCTTAATGCCGTTGGAAGTGCAAAAATCAATGAATTTAGAATTTATGAATTCTCACCTCTATCACTTCTAACACGAATGATCTTTTCATTCTTTTCAATCATAATACGAGGCAAATCTCGTGAAAAGAATCAAAAGTATCAGCTTTCTCTTTTAAAAATGCTACCCATGAATACCGAGGAAATCATCAACCAATAAGAAAATATACCATTTACCTCCCAAGGATGGTTGACGTGTTGGCCCCATAAGATCCATATGCAATAATTCCAAGGGCGTTTGGTACCGACGTGATTCAAGTTCTTGTGTGCAGTCCTGATTGTTTCCCTTTTGACAACCACACACAAATTTGTTCAAGTGAAAGTTTAGGAACCCCCTTGACCACGTCCTTGTTTGAAATTCTAGCAAGTTCCTTAAAATTTATGTGACCTAGCCTTTCATGCCAAAGTGTTACATTATTCAAAGAGGCTAAGTTACAATTTTCAGAAATTTTATTGGGAACAACATAACAATTGTTTTCAGATCTAACCCCTTTTAAAAAGAAAACATGATCCTTATCAGTTACAATGCATTCAACAGATGAAAAATTAACTGAAAAACCATTGTCACAAAGTTGACTGATACTGAATGAGTGTACTCTTAAGCCCATCAACAAATAACACATTATTCGAATCGGGCCATCTGGAAGAGCTTACTGTTCATTTCAAACCATTTTGGAAGACTGACCGTCTCCGAAAACTACAAGTCCTCTGGAGATTTTCTCAAAAGTTTGAAAACACAGTTTTTGTCACCGGTTCATGTGACGGGAACAGCCGCTATCCAGATACCAAGACGAATTATCATATGCATGCAAGGAAATATTCGTTACAAGACAAGGGAAGATTTCACCTTTGCGTACCCAAACCTTTCGAGTTTTGGTGTACGTCGGAAGTGATTGTGAGGTTGATACCTTTGGTGAAAGCGTCTTGTTTGATCCATCGCTTTTCCTTGACGTCGTCGTCTTGTTTGATGAACTACCGAGGCTTTTTTCCTTTCGAATAATTTGCATTTGCTTTCCGAGGAATTACCCTTTTGGTAGTCGTTGCAAGAAGTGCTTGAGTTGAGCGTTTGGCTCCCATCTTGCAATTTCTCCTTGTGTGCCCTGCAGAATTACAACGAAAACATACCTTAGTGCTTGACGATCCCGAGGAGGGTGAAGTAGGCTTGTTGTCGTTGCTTGTCGTGAATTCCGGTGTCGGAGGAGGAGATACCGACTGAGGCACGAAAACTGTCCAAACCGAACTAAAATCGTCTTTAGTTCGATTGTATCCGAGGCCGAACTTGTTTGATTGACCAAGACCAAGAAGCTTATCCAACTTACTCCTTCCTGATGAAAATCGCTGTAAGTCATCCTTGAGTTGGATAATGGTCTCTGTCATTTCCAATTTTTCCTGTCGAGCCTCGCCGTTGAGCTTCAAGAAGTAATTCGCTTTGTTAACCATATCTATATAATTCTTCTTCGAATTGCTCATTGCACTCTTGAAGGGAAACATTTGCTTTTTATCAGATTATCCCTTTTCCACTTCAAGATCGGTCGAGAGAGAAGTTACCCTTTTAGTTCTTCTTCGAGATCCTGCAATCTCCCTCTCAACCCCTTGTTTTGCTTAGCCAGTTTCTTTGAATCCCTCAAAAGTCTATGGTAGGCTAGAGCAAAATCTTCACCTTCCGAATCATCCGATTCATTGTCCGTTGCATTCTTTTCAACAGTGGAGTTGGACAATGAGTCGGATGTACTTGCCATTAAGCACATGAAGGGTGAAGATGTGGACGCGTGGAACGCAGTTGCGTTGTCTTCTTCATCACTTGACGATGGCTCATTTGACGATGAGGTGTCATCCCAAGTGACGGCTTACATCGCCTTCTTCTTAGACGGATTCTTAGTTGGACATTCCGTTGAGATATGGCCGTACCCTCGGCACTTGAAGCATTAGACTTGTCCTTCTGTGCTTTTCTTATCCTTAGGAAAAGCCTTCTGCTTTCTTGACTTGTAACTTGAAGAACCCTTGCCTTTCTTCCACTTTCCGAAGGATGGAGTTTGCTTGAATTACCCCTTCGAAAATTTCGGCGAAACTTTCTTGTCAAGAGAGCAAGCTGCTTCTCAAAGTCCTCCATAGATAAATTCTCGTCATCGCCTGAGGAGGATGAATCCGCGTCTTCTTCTTTTGTTGTTTTCAAAGCATAACCTGAAGACTTAGAAGAGGATGCCTTTCCCGAAGAATAGTTAGTAGGAAATGTCATTTCATAAGTTTGTAAAGAACCAACTAATTCTTCTACACGGATTTCGTCCGGGTGTTTAATAGTTTCAATGGCTGTAACCTTGGAACAAAATCTTTCAGGAAGAGTTCTTAAGATCTTTCTTACAATTTTATATTCTGGAATCTTCTCTCCCAAGTTAGCACATGAGTTACGATGTCTTGCAATCGTGTGTAATAGTCAGTGAACGATTCATTTTCTGCCATGAAAATAGAGTCAAACTTGCTCGTAAGCATTTGCAGTTTCTGGATCTTCACAAGGTTAGTTCCCTCATGCATAACTTGAAGAACATCCCAGATTTCTTTCGCAGTCTCACATGCCGAGACGCGAGAGAACTCTGTTTGTGATAAGGCATTAAATAAAGCATTTATTCCCTTGCCATTGTAAGAAGATATATCAATCTCTTCCTTGGTCCATTTCGACCTAGGTTTGATGGTGCGAACATCAACAATAATTTCAGTTGGATTAGACCATCCTAATTCAATTGATTGCCACACCCGTTCGTCGATGGAAATTAAAAAGGCTTTCATCCGTACTTTCCAGTACGCAAAATTTATTCCATCGAAGAACGGGGGTCTGTTGATGTTTCCACCTTCAACCATTGTTTACAACCCAATTCCCTCTCTGATACCACTTGTTGGGTTATATGAGTAATAGGATCTAAATAGGGGAAAAAACACCTAGAGGGGGGTGAATAGGTGTAAACCAAAAACACTCAAAAATCTTTGCGATAAAAAAAAACCAAATGCGGAAAAATAAATAACACGCAGAGATTTTTACGTGGAAAACTCCAAACCGGAGTAAAAAACCACGGGACCGATAACACGGTGAAATCCACTAGAATTAAACACGTACAAGGTGATATACCGTACTCACAGACGACTCAACCTTTTCCATACGCTCCTAGTTGATCTTCTCTGCTCGCTCCACGACGCTTCTCGAATCCACGATGTGCGTCCAACGCCGAATCCACGGCGTCCAACGTCGAGTCCACGACGTCCGATCGAATCCACGGTCTTCACCCAGTAGCACGCTTCGAATCCACGAACGTACCTCGCTCCGAATCCACGAGAGCGGTTGCACCTTGAATCCACAAGGCCACGCGAGTCCACGCGCCGATTTTGGGGTAAATCGTTGTTTTTTGGGTGGTGATGATCCGCCGAATACTTAGATTAGAAATAGATCGGAAATACCATCTAAGTATTCATTGATTTGATTCTACTCAGAATATGAGTATAAAAACCTAGAATCAAATCAATCAATATAGATGAAGAAACATAAGATTAAATCTAGTATTTCCTTTCTTCTCTATATGTGGATCTTAGGCCGTATATAAGATTATATTTTATTATGACGGCTATTTGGATTAACCCTAGAAAAAGAATCATAGGGTCTATTTATAGGTTAGAAACCCTTGGAAGAAGATAAGGATAAAAAACTAACCTTTTCTGGAGTTTTTACATGACGACGATCCGGATCAGAGATCGGCGATCCGGATTGCAGTAGCGAGAAGAACAGTTTCCAGAAAAGCGAAGGTTCGGGATCCGGATCGAAGTGCTTGATCCGGATCGTTCATACAGTTCACCAAACATCAATGTTCGGGATCCGGATTGCGAAGCCTGATCCGGATCGTTCAAATAAAATGGTAAACTCAGTGTTCGGGATCCGGATCAAGGGAAGCTACGATCCGGATTGAACTGGTGTATGAACGAACCACCTTCGGGATCCGGATTGAACAGTCTGATCCGGATCCTGCACATGTCCCATGTCCAGTTTTTGATATTTATGCAATAACAAATCCATCCAAGTGTTTCTACGCTATAAGAAGTATTCGGATCACCAAAGATATTAAGTTAAACATACCTGATCCTTTTGAATTCTTCTTTCTTGAGATTGAGTTATATGATCCAACTTCCTTTACCTTCAATCTTCAAGACTTAACCGAATTCACGAAATACGCCAACTCAAATTCCGTAACAGATCCTACGGCTAAGAATTTAGTGAACATGACCCTAGAGAGTCATAGGGCGTCTGGGTAAATGGATGGACTAGTTTAATTTCAAGTAGAGTTAAACAAAGGAAAGTGAAAAGGATCAAGTGTGGAGACATGAAAGGGAAAACGGGAAATTAGAGTCAGTGTAACTCTAAGATAATAGTGGAACGGGAAATTAGAGTCAGTGTAACTCTAAGATAATAGTGGAACAGGAAATTAGAGTCAGTGTAACTCTAAGTTAAAGTAGAACAGGAAAATAGAGTTAAGTGAACTCTAGGATTCAGTGAGGAATCAGGAAAGTGGGATAAGATCCCAAGGTTAAAGAACTAAACAAATACAACCCTAGAAAGTCATAGGGTGTCTGGGCAAATGGACAATAACTTTAACTTCAATTTGAGTTAAAGAAATAAAAGAAAAATGTTTAAGAGTCCAAGTGACTCCTAGTTATCCTGATGGCGAGACCTAGGATAAGAAATAAGATGTCGTAAAAAGACAAAGTTTACAAGAAAGCTAAAAGTGGCTAAAAAGCATAAAGAAAATGTAAATGGCGCCTTCGAATTTGAGACTCGTTGTCACGCCCCGGGGGATTATTTTAGCGGAAACGGATTACAAAAGGGTATGTATTTTTTTTTGAAAACCTTCTTCCCCGGCGCGTACCCAGATCCGCCGCATATACAGGATCACTCTACAAACGGACAGAGTCTCCCCTGTATATGCACGGCGTCGCGGTTTGTACAATGTCCAATAACGAGTAAACATTCAA
Organism: Tillandsia leiboldiana; assembly: GCA_029204045.2. Lineage (NCBI taxonomy): Eukaryota > Viridiplantae > Streptophyta > Magnoliopsida > Poales > Bromeliaceae > Tillandsia > Tillandsia leiboldiana. Next base: position 8,915,327 of record CM055060.1, read on the forward strand.
TCACAACAATCCAAACGTATAACCATTCACAATATACTGAATTAACTCACGGCCGATTAGTTTGAAAGGATAAAACCCACGGTTGTTGAAACGGCGCCCACCCGGCACCCATATTTTGAAAACCGTTTTTGAAAGCAACATAAACTCAGGGTTTTTTGAAAACAGTGCCCACACGACACTTGGGTTTTGAAATCATAGTTTTCGCAATCCGTTCTTTTATTTGCTATTTTATTTTCCAAAGCGGCCCACAGAAATATAAAGAAAAATAGACAATCCAAATGTCACCGTACCAACGTCCACACCGACCCCACGAGGGTATCGAGAACCATCCACAGTCTACAAATATTAAATGGAATGCGAAAGTAAGGAGTAAAACACTGTTCCGGTCTCCTGAGACCCAACACCTCTAGCCGTGGCCTCACCGTCGCCTAACTCTCCCCCCCTGTAGGACCCTGTCGCAAAGTGGGAAGTCAGCGACTAAACAAAATGATAATAATAAAGCAGGTAAAGAAACATCCAACCGTAGTCTATCCGGAGCAAGCACCCCTCCCCCCGCAAGGGAAAAGTAGAATCAAACACCTGTAAACCTGCAATACCCGATCCCGTCGGACAACTAAACCGACGAAATCGCACCGCGCCCAAGTCGGACAACTAAACCGAATGGGTCGCACCGCTCCCACGTCGGACAACTAAACCGACGGGTCGCACCGCTCACACCTTGGCGCATACATGCCCCACAACTAAAGAGGCCCCACGCCGTCCTGTGGGTATACACGGGTCATGGACCACTTTTCCGGAAAAGCACACCCTTTGCGGTGGCCAAACCGCGGGTGCGCGTGCTGCAGCCGAGCATAGTAACCGTGAACCATATAAATATATCAATGTATGAAAAACGTATGAAATAACATATACATATCCGTGCATGATAACTAAATGAAACAGTATATATATATATTCACAGCATACTCCTATACGTGCAAGAGAGCGACATAAAACCATATGTATATCTAATCACGAGTACCGTAAAGCCATAACGAATTAATGATGCCTCCCTACTAGGTTTAACCCAAGTACTCTTAAGGATGACCCCGTCCACCAAGATAGAAATAAATGTTGAGACTTAGGAGTAAAGACCCACCTCTACGAGCGATGAACAAAGCGCTATCCCCCGTGTGTCCCGGTGCGCTCCCCAAAACTACAAAAGTCCCACCGAGGAGAAGTCAGTGACTAAACAACATAAAACAAGGGTCAAGAACAGACATTCGGGTCCCGTCGTGGAACGGGGCTCCCGGGTTCGACGGCGGCGGCGGCGGCCGAGTCGGAACCCGAGGCGGCGGCGAGCGTGCTGCCGCGCTGGCCGCACGCGTATCAGGCTCCGTGCGGTGTGATGCCCGCACGGCTCCCTGACAGCGGCGGCGCCCAGGTCCAGCACGGGTGCCCAGGCCGCACGCACGGGCGGCCCCGCGCGGCGCCCAGGCTCCGCGCGGGCGCCCAGCCCGCACGCACGGGCGACCCCGCGCGGCGCCCAGGCCCGCGCGGGTGCCAGACCCGCACGCACGGGCGACCCCCGCGCGGCGCCCAGGCTCCGCGCGGGCGCCCAGCCCGCACGCACGGGCGACCCCGTGCGGCGCCCAGGCCCGCGCGGGTGCCAGACCCGCATGCACGGGCGACCCCGCGCGGCGCCCAGGCCCGCGCGGGTGCCAGACCCGCACGCCCGGTGCCCTAGCCCTGCGCGTAAGGGCGCTCGCGACGGCGGTGGTGCGGCCGGCCGGGGTGTGCCGCCTCCCCCCCTTCCCGTGCGACGATCCGGAAGAAACCCTAGCTAAAAAGAAACATAAAGACAACCTCACCGAACCAATGCGCCTCCGACTCGCCGATGGAGAGGGAGGGAGAGACGAGGATTATCCCGTTCTTGCGTGCCCGGTTCCGGTGGTGTGCGGTGTTCTTCCCGTTCCTCGATTGCTCCGCCGCGGTGCCTCGCGCCGATCGGTGGGAAGAGGAGGGTTTGGGTGAGAGGAACGGTAGGAAAACTCCAAAACTAAACCCAACACATACGTATTAATATTAGCCGCCTCCGTACACGGGAACTTAACCCTAAGTCCCAAAATACAAATCAATCTCGGCGAAATGAGTTTGGGTGCGAACCTGGGTCCGGTCCGCCTCGAAGAACGTGTAAGTCGCCTGAACTGCTGCCAACTTCCGGAATTTATTCTGGGAGATTCCGGGGTCAGAATCCAGATCCGATCGCGCCGCCGAAAACCATTTCGCGAGCTTTATTGTCTAAAAATACCCGCGAGCCCCGACAGTCTGCCCAGAGATAAAGAAAAAAAATTCACCCCCGGACCCCTTAGTCGAAAAGTGGATTTACAAGAATTTTAAAAGAAGGTCTAGAAAGGCAAATAAAGCCGCGGTTATTACACCACTCACCTCTAAAAACGAGTTTCGTCCTCGAAACTCAAACCCGGGTGGTGGTGAAGAGGTCGGGGTAGCACTCCCTCATCTTAGATTCCAGCTCCCATGTTGCTTCTCGTTCTTCCTGGTTGCTCCAGAGCACCTTCACGTAGGGGATGACTCGGTTCCGCAGTGCTTTGCTTTCCCTTGCTAGGATACGCACGGGGGTTTCCTCGAAGCTTAGATCCTCCTTGAGCTCGAATGTGGAGACGTCCAACACGTGTGACGGGTCGGATAGGTATTTTCGGAGCATGGACACGTGGAAGATGTTGTGGACCCGGTCGAGGTTAGGGGGTAGGGCAAGGCGGTACGCCACTGGGCCTATGCGCTCCAAGATCTCAAAAGGCCCCACAAACCGTGGGCTCAACTTGCCCTTCAGCCCGAAACGCTTGATCCCTTTGGATGGCGAGACCCGCAAGAACACGTGTTCCCCCACTTGAAATTCCAAATCGCGGCGCCGTCGGTCTGCGTAGCTCTTCTGTCGGCTTTGGGCGGTCAGCAACCGCCGCCTGATGAGGCGCACCTTCTCCTCAGTCTCTTCCACCAAGTCGGGTCCCAGGAATTTCCGTTCCCCTAAGTCGTCCCAACAGATCGGGGATCGGCAGCGTCTCCCATACAAAGCTTCGTAGGGTGCCATCTGGATGCTGGCCTGGTAGCTATTGTTGTAGGCGAATTCCACGAGGGGTAGGTAGCGCGCCCAACCGACTCCCCAGTCAAGTACACAGGCGCGCAGCAGGTCCTCGAGGGTCTGAATCACTCGCTCCGACTGTCCGTCCGTCTGAGGGTGGAAAGCTGTGCTGAAGTGTAGCTTGGTCCCCAGGGCTTGCTGTAGACTTTGCCAAAACTTCGAGACGAAGCGGGTGTCTCTATCCGAGGTGATCGATGCCGGCACTCCGTGCAGTCTCACGATCTCGCTGAGGTAGACTTGAGCCAACTGCTCTCTGGTCCAGGTTGTGTGGATGGGTAGGAAATGAGCTGTCTTGGTTAGCCGGTCCACAATGACCCAGATCGAGTCGTGCCCCTGCTGTGTACGTGGGAACCCGGTGACGAAGTCCATAGTGATCTGATCCCACTTCCACATCGGCACCGGTAAGGGCTGTAATTTTCCTGCAGGCCGCTGATGCTCTGCCTTTATCTGCTGGCATACCAGGCAGTGAGCTACGTGTCGTGTCACATCCCCCTTCAACTTGGGCCACCAGAAGGTCTGCTTGAGGTCCCTGTACATCTTCGTGCCCCCCGGATGCGCCGCATAAGGGGCGCGGTGTGCCTCTGTCAGAATCTCCTCCTTTAATTCCGGCGAATCCGGTACACAGAGACGCCCACGGAACCGCAAGTCACCGTCACTTCCCACTGCAAAGTCGTTCTCCTGGTTCGGGTGGATCTTGTCTCGCACGAGCTGTAAGTGCGGGTCCGTCAGCTGTCCTTCTCGGATTTTCTCAAAAAACGTCGGCTTGACCACCAACGCCGTCAGTCGAGCAACAGTGCCCGCCGGTACCACCTCCAACCTCAGTCGCGAGAATTCCGCGATCAGGGTGCTCTGCTCAGTTATCGCGCGTGCCGGCGTCTCCTCCGGTTGCCCCTTCCTGCTTAAAGCGTCCGCCACCACGTTTGCCTTCCCGGGGTGGTATTGGATTGTTAGATCGTAATCCTTCAACAATTCAAGCCACCGCCTCTGCCGCAAATTTAGCTCCTTTTGGGTGAACAGGTACTTGAGACTTTGGTGGTCTGAAAAGACGTTACAGTGGACACCAAAGAGGTAGTGTCTCCATAACTTTAGAACGAAGACCACTGCAGCCAGTTCCAAATCATGAATCGGGTAGTTCTTTTCGTATTCCTTCAGCTGCCTGGATGCATAGGCTATTACCTTCCCCTGTTGCATCAAAACACCCCCAAGTCCGATTCTCGATGCGTCGCAGTACACTTCATAATCCTCTCCGGGCGTGGGTAGTACAAGAATAGGTGCCCTGGTTAGCCTCCTTTTAAGTTCTTCGAAGCTCTCTTGGCACTTAGCCGTCCACAAAAACTTTTCCCCTTTCTTGGTCAACCGGTTTAAAGGGGCCGCAATCTTCGAGAAACCCTCGACGAAGCGTCTATAATATCCCGCCAGTCCCAAGAAGCTGCGGATCTCCGTCACTGTCGTCGGTGGTTGCCAGTCGATCACCGATTCCACCTTCTTGGGGTCCACAGCGATTCCCTCTGCCGAGATCACGTGCCCTAGGAAACCCACCTCTCGTAGCCAGAATTCACACTTCTTGAGCTTCGCGAACAGCCTCTGTTCCCTGAGGGTTTGGAGAATCGTTCGTAAGTGGTCCTCGTGCTCCTCGTCGGTAGATGAATAGATCAGGATGTCGTCAATGAAGACCACTACGAACCGGTCCAAGAAAGGTCTGAAGATCCGGTTCATCATGTCCATGAAGACGGCGGGGGCGTTCGTAAGCCCGAACGGCATAACCGTGAACTCGTAGTGGCCGTACCGGGTCCGGAAGGCGGTCTTTGGGATATCTTCGTTCCGAACCCGGAGCTGGTGGTAGCCCGATTGCAGGTCGATCTTTGAGAACACCGTTGCTCCTCGCAGCTGGTCGAAGAGGTCGTCAATTCTGGGCAGGGGGTACTTATTCTTCACAGTAACCTTGTTTATTCCCCTGTAGTCTATGCAGAGGCGCAGGCTTCCGTCTTTCTTCCGTACAAAGAGCACGGGTGCCCCCCAGGGTGACACACTCGGTCTGATAAATCCTTTGTCCAAGAGGTCCTCCAGTTGCGCCTTAAGCTCCTTTAACTCTGCGAAGGCCATTCGGTAGGGCGCCTTATGGGACTCGTCCCTTATCACGAAAGGGACGCAGTTGGCCAGTCGTACAAATTCGCGCTGATAGGCCATCACCGTTTTACTCCCCTGCTGGATATGGTTCAGGTCATCCTCCAATTTCTTTTTAACGCTGCTTGTGAAAAAGGCTCCAAACAGCTCCTGTTTGAATGCTGTCCATGACGGGAGCACGGCGGTGCCCTTTGTGGGATCAGGGCGGACCGTCTTCCACCATAAGCGGGCGTTCCCCTCCACGAAGTGAACTGCCAGGGGAACTCGCTCGTCGTCCTCCATGAGTAAGTCCTCAAATAACTTTTCCATTGATCCCACCCACTTCTCGACGACCCAAGGATCAGTCGTCTCCCCGTCGAACGTGGGTGGGTCGTACTTCTTAAAGTCGGCCAGGTTGGCCCGCACGCGGTCCCGCTCAGTCAGCGGAGCTGACCCCTCCCCCGTGGCGGCGGCAGCCACAGGAGGGGAAGGGGCGACCACGGTCTCCCCCGAGGCACCCCTGTTGGTGCTTCCCGGCGCCGGTCCCGCAGTTGCCGTCGCGGTTACCGCCGCTGGTATCGTCGTCTGGGGTGGGGGTACCTCGGGTTCGGCAGTCGCTGTAGGGGTCACTCCCGCGCTGGCCCCCGTCGCCGGCGCGCCTAGCCCCTGTGGAGGGGCGGCGGCGACCGTCACCGTCGCGGCCGGTTGCTGCTGCGTCAACTGACGCACGTGAGCCGTGAGAGTCGCCAGCTGCCCCGCCATGTCCCTCAGCTGTTGTTGCAGGCGCTGGTTCTCTGCGGCCGCCGACGTTGTCGCGTCCGCCCCTGCATCCTCGGCCGATGATCTAGTACGGGCCATGTCTCTACACAAAAACAACAGTCAGCTCTAGACTCTGCTAACATGCAACGAACCCCCCCCCATCGAGGGCAAAGGACCCAAGCTCGTCCCCCCCCCCTCGATCACTCGCGTCCTACTCTACTATAATCTATCCATTCCATTCCTTTGTAGTTAAGTGAGGTATTCCTGTGGACGTCAGCACCAATTGTTGTGATTGAAAGCTAAGTCTCTGATACCATCTTAATCTGTCACGCCCCGGGGGATTATTTTAGCGGAAACGGATTACAAAAGGGTATGTATTTTTTTTGAAAACCTTCTTCCCCGGCGCGTACCCAGATCCGCCGCATATACAGGATCACTCTACAAACGGACAGAGTCTCCCCTGTATATGCACGGCGTCGCGGTTTGTACAATGTCCAATAACGAGTAAACATTCAATCACAACAATCCAAACGTATAACCATTCACAATATACTGAATTAACTCACGGCCGATTAGTTTGAAAGGATAAAACCCACGGTTGTTGAAACGGCGCCCACCCGGCACCCATATTTTGAAAACCGTTTTTGAAAGCAACATAAACTCAGGGTTTTTGAAAACAGTGCCCACACGACACTTGGGTTTTGAAATCATAGTTTTCGCAATCCGTTCTTTTATTTGCTATTTTATTTTCCAAAGCGGCCCACAGAAATATAAAGAAAAATAGACAATCCAAATGTCACCGTACCAACGTCCACACCGACCCCACGAGGGTATCGAGAACCATCCACAGTCTACAAATATTAAATGGAATGCGAAAGTAAGGAGTAAAACACTGTTCCGGTCTCCTGAGACCCAACACCTCTAGCCGTGGCCTCACCGTCGCCTAACTCTCCCCCCCTGTAGGACCCTGTCGCAAAGTGGGAAGTCAGCGACTAAACAAAAATGATAATAATAAAGCAGGTAAAGAAACATCCAACCGTAGTCTATCCGGAGCAAGCACCCCTCCCCCCGCAAGGGAAAAGTAGAATCAAACACCTGTAAACCTGCAATACCCGATCCCGTCGGACAACTAAACCGACGAAATCGCACCGCGCCCAAGTCGGACAACTAAACCGAATGGGTCGCACCGCTCCCACGTCGGACAACTAAACCGACGGGTCGCACCGCTCACACCTTGGCGCATACATGCCCCACAACTAAAGAGGCCCCACGCCGTCCTGTGGGTATACACGGGTCATGGACCACTTTTCCGGAAAAGCACACCCTTTGCGGTGGCCAAACCGCGGGTGCGCGTGCTGCAGCCGAGCATAGTAACCGTGAACCATATAAATATATCAATGTATGAAAAACGTATGAAATAACATATACATATCCGTGCATGATAACTAAATGAAACAGTATATATATATATTCACAGCATACTCCTATACGTGCAAGAGAGCGACATGAAACCATATGTATATCTAATCACGAGTACCGTAAAGCCATAACGAATTAATGATGCCTCCCTACTAGGTTTAACCCAAGTACTCTTAAGGATGACCCCGTCCACCAAGATAGAAATAAATGTTGAGACTTAGGAGTAAAGACCCACCTCTACGAGCGATGAACAAAGCGCTATCCCCCGTGTGTCCCGGTGCGCTCCCCAAAACTACAAAAGTCCACCGGGGAGAAGTCAGTGACTAAACAACATAAAACAAGGGTCAAGAACAGACATTCGGGTCCCGTCGTGGAACGGGGCTCCCGGGTTCGACGGCGGCGGCGGCGGCCGAGTCGGAACCCGAGGCGGCGGCGAGCGTGCTGCCGCGCTGGCCGCACGCGTATCAGGCTCCGTGCGGTGTGATGCCCGCACGGCTCCCTGACAGCGGCGGCGCCCAGGTCCAGCACGGGTGCCCAGGCCGCACGCACGGGCGGCCCCGCGCGGCGCCCAGGCTCCGCGCGGGCGCCCAGCCCGCACGCACGGGCGACCCCGCGCGGCGCCCAGGCCCGCGCGGGTGCCAGACCCGCACGCACGGGCGACCCCGCGCGGCGCCCAGGCTCCGCGCGGGCGCCCAGCCCGCACGCACGGGCGACCCCGTGCGGCGCCCAGGCCCGCGCGGGTGCCAGACCCGCATGCACGGGCGACCCCGCGCGGCGCCCAGGCCCGCGCGGGTGCCAGACCCGCACGCCCGGTGCCCTAGCCCTGCGCGTAAGGGCGCTCGCGACGGCGGTGGTGCGGCCGGCCGGGGTGTGCCGCCTCCCCCCCTTCCCGTGCGACGATCCGGAAGAAACCCTAGCTAAAAAGAAACATAAAGACAACCTCACCGAACCAATGCGCCTCCGACTCGCCGATGGAGAGGGAGGGAGAGACGAGGATTATCCCGTTCTTGCGTGCCCGGTTCCGGTGGTGTGCGGTGTTCTTCCCGTTCCTCGATTGCTCCGCCGCGGTGCCTCGCGCCGATCGGTGGGAAGAGGAGGGTTTGGGTGAGAGGAACGGTAGGAAAACTCCAAAACTAAACCCAACACATACGTATTAATATTAGCCGCCTCCGTACACGGGAACTTAACCCTAAGTCCCAAAATACAAATCAATCTCGGCGAAATGAGTTTGGGTGCGAACCTGGGTCCGGTCCGCCTCGAAGAACGTGTAAGTCGCCTGAACTGCTGCCAACTTCCGGAATTTATTCTGGGAGATTCCGGGGTCAGAATCCAGATCCGATCGCGCGGCCGAAAACCATTTCGCGAGCTTTATTGTCTAAAAATACCCGCGAGCCCCGACAGTCTGCCCAGAGATAAAGAAAAAAAATTCACCCCCGGACCCCTTAGTCGAAAAGTGGATTTACAAGAATTTTAAAAGAAGGTCTAGAAAGGCAAATAAAGCCGCGGTTATTACACTCGTCAAGTGGAGCAGGACTCCCTGGGCAGTGACCCGTCGGACGAGGTACTTTCGAAAGGCTTAAAGTGAAAGGAAAGAGCTAAATGCTCAAAGAAAAGAGAAAGAGATTTGCTAGTGGCAAAAAGGGAGCTATAAGCTCGAATAAGAAAGAGAAGCAAGTGTTCAAAGGCAAAGAGGCTAAGAACTAAAGTAAAAAGAGAAAGAAAAGAAAAGAAAAGAAAAAGAAAAGAAAAAGAAAAGAAAAAGAAAAAGAAAATATAAAGATTCTACGGAGTGAAACGCGGCCCATGTTGGAGCAGTTGGCAGTGCCCCTCTCCCGGGTAGAGACCCGCTCGGGACGTTTCTTCCGTAGGACGGGGTAACACTTGCGGGTGTTATCGGCAACCTTAGAAATCTTATCTTATGGTAGCAGGCCTACCGGGCTGGGGCCCGTCGGATAAGAATTTCTGAGGGTTAACTTGAACTAAAGCACCAGAATCTAAAGAATAAAGGAAACAGAGTGGCCAAGGTGGCCGGGTTAGTTTGACCCTATATACAGCGGCATAGTGGCCGAGTTGGTGCTTAGTAGCCTAGTATGACTAGACAGAGTAGTGCTGGGTCGATGATTATATACAGACAGTGATATATTATTTTGCATAGCTGCATTTGATATCGAGGATTTTAGTTTCCTAGCGCTATTATTATTGCTTCCATTGGACCAAGTGGTGTAGGACACTTTATCTCGGTGGTTGAACCCACTGGGAACTATGTCGTAGTTCTTACACCCCTTAGGTGACTCCCCCCGCAGGTTCAGGTATGGATGCAGCGATCGCGACGGTTCAGAGGCAGACGGCGAGGTATATGACAGGGGCAAGGGCCCAGCAGCATAGAGACCTAGAGGGTCTAGCAGAGGTATCCCATTTATATATTTCTTGAGTGAACCTTGTATGGTGAGGAATTTATGTAAAAGAATTGTAATAATTTATATTGCAAGTTCAGAAATGTAAAGTGTAATAAAGTAAGGCATGGTTCACTCTTGTATGCTTTCATTTCCGCATTAACTGTTGTTATTGAATGAAAGTTTTAATTTGTAGTGATTTTTAGTACTCTGATATTGAGCTTCCGCATACACTTGTTGTGTTATTATGGATGTTACTGTTCCTTTCGGGTAGGAAAAGGTCTTACCCGATTGGCGGGTCTGTTGGCGTGCCCGAACCGTACAAATTGGCGGACTCGGGGCGTGACAGATTAGAGTGGTATCAGAGACTAGGAATAGTCCTAGGTGGTTAGCAACCTTAGGGAGACCCTAGGGATTAGCACGAGAGAGTGTGTCGATTATTAGGCGAAAGTATTCAATTCGTTATTGTTGTTCCCAAAAAGGATGTTGGGACTGATCGAGGGCGACGAGCTTCCATTCTTCGGATATTACGTTGGCGGCCGACAACGTAATGTTGGAGATGAAAAGGAGTACTCTCCTATACTTTCGCATGATTGGAGTCGACGAGCCTTTTTGTCGGTATGTAGAATGCGCGTTGCTCAAATGGCTAAATTTGGGTTAGTTGTTTCGTTGTGGTGTGCACATTGGCGATAACACCACATAGAGAAACGCGCATGTTTCGACTCGAGTCACGAGAGGGCTCGGGGTCATACGACGTACACGAGTTACGATAACAGGTGGCCGCACTTATTGGTGTGGTCCAGCAGCAGATCAAGCTTCTTGCCGCTAGACGGGGACTTCCCGCCGACAGGCAGACAGATTCCGACGCCTAAAGGTGGCGTCAAGGTGACAGTCGGAGCAGATCAATAGGCTCCAGTGGCTGATATCGCAGCTAGCTGAGGCTGTATAGATGACGCGTGAGTATACGGCGTCGCCGCCTGTTGGGGCGACAGTAGAGCGGGTGGTAGTGGCCGCCGAGCTTTTGTCGGCGCACCCCGCACCTTCAGCAAAGAGTGTTATAAGCTTGTGTCAGCTAATTTGCTGGCAAAGTATGGTTGGAAAGGTCCAGTGAGAGACCGATTTACAGAACGCTGGTGATCGCTATGTTGCGAGAACCAAGTAAATATGTCCTAAGAGTTAGGGCAAGAAGGATTTGCAGGCCTAGAGTTGGCTTCAAGATACGTGGATCTCTCGATAGGGCGAGAGTTTTACTGGCGCCGTTCTGATGAATGGGTGTAATGGCAAGGATTGCCACCGCAGGATTTGCGTGTGAATCACCAGAATGGTGAACTGTTATTGTGGTGCCTCGACCCAGTTGGGAGAGTTGCACAAGAGCCGTAGGGGTACGTAAGCGAATCGCTTAACACCGAATTTTCGCGAGTTAGCGTGGGGGCGTAGGACGCCCAACTGTTTGGGTGCTCATGGAGCACAAGTATTGTTTAGCCAGAGAGAGCTGTTTAGGTGGCATAGTAGCCCTTTGCCCAGTGTGGCCAGAGTTGATAGAGAGTTTGGGTCGTGGATTGACGACTGGTTAGTTGGTTTTGCTCAGTGAGCATAGTGGTCGCGTGGCGACGATTAGCGGGTTCGCTTGGGGACGATCCGTGCCTGGACCATGTTTGTGGACTGTGGGCCTGTAGCCCAGTGGGCAGGCGCAGTCAGCTGTGAGAGACAGCGGCCCGAGACCTGATGGCGGGGCATGATAGAGATTTGGTCGGGACGGTAGTCCGAGCGATGACCCGGGAACGTGGAATGCCACGTGTGAGCATTAAGGCTATTAGTACACTGAGATTAGTACACTGAGAGTGTGATGTGACCAGGCCGTAGAGCTAGTGGTGATTGAGGTACTGTAGCTCCTAGTGGGAGTGTTGGTGTAGTAATCCTAAGTGAGGATCTACTCGTATGATGATTGGGTCTGTATGCTAGTGAGAGCCATTATATAGTGTTGGATTAGTTTTGGGCTATAGGCCCTATTGGACCGTGGTCTGTGAACCTATTAGTAGTCCGAGATGTCGGGGTAACTGATAACCCGTGGACTTAGAGCGCTAGCAGCGTGTGAGATAGTTGAGGACTTGTGGATTGGCCTTTGCCCTCCACATTAGGCAGCGGAGGGACCGAAAAATGCGGTAAATGTAACTAGTTGCAGATGCAACCTCATTGTGGAAGATAAAATGACCGCGGAATTTAAAGTGAAGATTTCGCAAGAAGAGACTTCGCCATTTGTGGCAATTGAGAGAGAGCAAGTGCTCAAATGTGTCTCTCACCTACTTGGTGAAAATGGCCAGACACCTCTGAGTTTGTCCCTGAGTTGAGATAGGGATCCAGGAACGGGCTGCTCGTGTAATTGTTGGGCGAGCAGGCAATGTGATGCCAGTCACGAGGTTCAGCGAGCCCAGAAGTGAGGGCAAGTTTCCCCCTCTTGATCAAGTAGGAGTCGAGATGTGACTCAAGTTTCGAGGACGAAACTTATTTTAAGGGGGGTAGAATGTAGTGAACCGGAATTTTGGTATATAAATAAATGTAAATAAAATGGTATGAAATGCTATTTTATTGAATTTATAGAAGTAAAGGATGACCTGGAAACGAATTGGGCCCAAATCGGGATTAGAATGTAAGATCTTGAATCTTACATGAGAAAGTGGGCCTAGATTATAAGTGGAAAATTCACAGTTTCGGAAAATTCCGAGAAAATTACGGGAGCTCCGTAAATGTGTTTTAAGGAGCAAGTGCTCAAATGTGCTCATTGTGGAAGATAAAATGACCGCGGAATTTAAAGTGAAGATTTCGCAAGAAGAGACTTCGCCATTTGTGGCAATTGAGAGAGAGCAAGTGCTCAAATGTGTCTCTCACCTACTTGGTGAAAATGGCCAGACACCTCTGAGTTTGTCCCTGAGTTGAGATAGGGATCCAGGAACGGGCTGCTCGTGTAATTGTTGGGCGAGCAGGCAATGTGATGCCAGTCACGAGGTTCAGTGAGCCCAGAAGTGAGGGCAAGTTTCCCCCTCTTGATCAAGTAGGAGTCGAGATGTGACTCAAGTTTCGAGGACGAAACTTATTTTAAGGGGGGTAGAATGTAGTGAACCGGAATTTTGGTATATAAATAAATGTAAATAAAATGGTATGAAATGCTATTTTATTGAATTTATAGAAGTAAAGGATGACCTGGAAACGAATTGGGCCCAAATCGGGATTAGAATGTAAGATCTTGAATCTTACATGAGAAAGTGGGCCCAGATTATAAGTGGAAAATTCACAGTTTCGGAAAATTCCGAGAAAATTACGGGAGCTCCGTAAATGTGTTTTAAGGCCACAGTAAAAGTTTCGCGTTGATCGGACACCCGGATAGAGAGAACGGGCTCCGCCAGCGAATTCAAATGTAGTGGGACTTTTGGCAACCCAAAGAGGGTCCAAACTGAAAGGTTTAAGTACCAGGAGGTAAATTAAGTTAAACTGTGGCTGCCCGTCAAATTTGTTCGAAAACGGGCGAGAAACGGGCAAGAACGGACGAAAACGGGCGAAACTGGGCTTGGGCCCAAGTTTCGGGCGCCCGAAAATGAGTTCTGGGCGCCCGGAAAGTACTGTAGCAAACCGGTTTTTGAGGGCTGCAGCGAACCGGAAAGTGTTGTAGCGAACCCGGTTCACTATAGCAGCCCGGTCCGGACTTCGATGCGCCCGAAAGTTACTGTAGCGCGCCCGAAATTTACTATTGGCACGGATCCCGAGGCAGTTGGCACGGATCCCGAGGCGGTTGGCACAGATCCCGAGATGGCAGGCGCGAATCCCTAGGCACGGGCGCGAATCCCGAGGCAAGCTTTTCGCGTGCTGTGGCGCGTGGCCCGAGGCGCGCGTGGTAGGTGAGGAGCGCCACGTGGCGCTCCTCACCTACCGCGCGTGGCCCGAGGCGCGCGTGGTAGGTGAGGAGCGCCACGTGGCGCTTCCTCATTGGTCGCCCTGACCGAGGGAGTGTGGGCGCATGGGGAAGGCGCGGCGGCTCCCTGGCACGGTGTCAGCGGGGAGGCCACGTGTCGGCCTCCCATTGGTTGGTCAGCGCGACGCGACGCGCTGACGCGACGCGACGCTGCGGCCGGTGTCAGCGGGAGCGTGGGTGCGGTCCACGTGGCGACCAACGATTGGCCGCCGCTATTCGGTGGTTGCGGTGCACGGGTCCAGGGACACGTGTCGTCCTCTGGTTGGTCGAGCAGTGCTGACGTGGCGCCTAGCTGGCAAGGCGTGGACCGTGGACCGCGGCTGGGGCGGTTACTGTAGCCGCCAGAAAACTTTCGGGCGCCCGAAAGGGTGCGCCCGAAAGTTCGGGTTTGGCCTATTTAGGGCCGAATTGCCCCATTTTCCTCCTTTTCTCCCTGCTTGGCTTCACCCGAGCGTACCAGGAGGGGAACCGGGCGATTCCGCCTGGGGTTTTCGAGGGCGCACGAGCGCGCCGTGGACTCCGTGGAGCGCGCAAGATGTACCAAAGAGCCTATTGGAGGCGATGGACGTCACGGCATGGTCGAGGTAGGCCCCGTGTGTCGTTTTTGTGGTATTTTTGGCACGGTTTTGAAGTTCCCTTTTGGATTTTGGATTTGACCCCATGCCTATGTGCGTGTTAGGGACCCAACTTTTCTGTGCTATTTTACTGCGCGAGTTTCGCGGGCATTTTGGACGCGCCTCGTTTTGCGTGCCGTTCATGGGAGACTTGCACCGTTTTGCGTGCGAATTCGGAAAATGTGTGCAATTTTGGGCGCGAACTCATAAAACGTGCATCGTTTTGCGTGCAACGTTGAAAAAGGAACGTGCACCGTTTTGCGTGCAACGTTGAAAAAGGAACGTGCACCGTTTTGCTTGCCAATACAAGGTATGTGCTTCGTTTTGCGTGCAGGTTGGACTAACGGGCACCGTTTTGCGTGCAGATTCTGATGTTTGCATTGTTTTGCGTGCAGGACGAGAAAAATGTACACCGGTTTGCGTGCAACCCTATAGTGAGGTGTGCACCGTTTTGCGTGCCGATTTGTGGTACGTGCACCATTTCGCGTGCAGATCGTGTTGTCGCGCACCGTTTTGCGTGCCATCGCTAATGTTATGCACTATTTTGCATGCAGGGTTGGAAATATGTGCGCCGTTTTGCGTGCAACCCTACAATCAAACGTGCACCGTTTTGCGTGCAGATTTGAGGTACGTGCACCGTTTCGCGTGCAGATCGTGTTGCCACGCATCGTTTTGCGTGCCGGATGAAGTGGCGCGCACCATTTTACGTATGGTTTTTTAATGACATGCACCGTTTTGCGTGCAGGATTGGAGGACGTGCACCGTTTTGCGTGTGGACTCGAGGGATGTGCACCGTTTTGCGTGCAAGCTCGAGGAGACAAGTGGAATCGCGCGGAGACCAATTGCAAGTGTCTACAAGCAATTGGGGACACCACAAGGTGGGGAATTCTGCCGAAATTGGGTGACCTCTCCCCTTGCTCCTTTGCTTTTCGATTCGAAGCATGATAATAGCCTGTTGGAGGCGTTAGGTAATTATGATTATGATTGCCTGTGTAGATGAATTCAGATGGAAAAGTGCAACTGTTGGTTGCCAGAGTTAGAGGAATAGATGTGCATGTGTAAATGAACACAAAGAAAAAGTGCAACTGTTGGTTGCCAAAGATATATGATGAATATGCATGCATAGAGATAATTATTATTTTATGAATGAGATGAAAATAATTGCATGCATGAAAAAGATTAGCTATTCATGATTGTGAGCATGTTAGGGTATAACCCTAGGAATCACGTGACATAAGGGAACAACAGTTGTTGGTAGTAAGACTAGGAGAAAACCTAGTATAGGGGTTTGACGAGTGACATCAACTTAGGAGTTATCCTAGGGAGGACGAGTGGCATAGTCTTAGGTGATAACCTAAGGACACTGGATAGAGTGATCAACATAGAGTCAGAGAACTCCAGGATGTATATGACATGGGACTTAGGTAAAGGAAACCTAAGGAGAGCTAGTGGTCAACATAGAGTCAGGGAACTCTAGGACGGATATGACATGGGACTTAGGTAAAGGAAGCCTAAGGAGAGCTAGTGATCAACATAGAGTCAAGGAACACTAGAATGAGTGTGACATGAAACTTAGGTAAAGGGAACCTAAGGTAAACTAGAGGAGTTCAAACTCACAGACAGGAAAATAGAGTTAAGTTAACCCTAAGTTCAGGGTGGAATTAGAAAAAAAGGGGATTAGATCCCACGGCTAAGAATTTAGTGAACATGACCCTAGAGAGTCATAGGGCGTCTGGGTAAATGGATGGACTAGTTTAACTTCAAGTAGAGTTAAACAAAGGAAAGTGGAAAGGATCAAGTGTGGAGACATGAAAGGGAAAACGGGAAATTAGAGTTAGTGTAACTCTAAGATAATAGTGGAACGGGAAATTAGAGTCAGTGTAACTCTAAGATAATAGTGGAACAGGAAATTAGAGTCAGTGTAACTCTAAGTTAAAGTGGAACAGGAAAATAGAGTTAAGTGAACTCTAGGATTCAGTGAGGAATCAGGAAAGTGGGATAAGATCCCAAGGTTAAAGAACTAAACAAATACAACCCTAGAAAGTCATAGGGTGTCTGGGCAAATGGACAATAACTTTAACTTCAATTTGAGTTAAAGAAATAAAAGAGAAATGTTTAAGAGTCCAAGTGACTCCTAGTTATCCTGATGGCGAGACCTAGGATAAGAAATAAGATTGCGTAAAAAGACAAAGTTTACAAGAAAGCTAAAAGTGGCTAAAAAGCATAAAGAAAATGTAAATGGCGCCTTCGAATTTGAGACTCGTCAAGTGGAGCAGGACTCCCTGGGCAGTGATCCGTCGGACGAGGTACTTTCGAAAGGCTTAAAGTGAAAGCAAAGAGCTAAATGCTCAAAGAAAAGAGAAAGAGATTTGCTAGTGGCAAAAAGGGAGCTATAAGCTCGAATAAGAAAGATAAGCAAGTGTTCAAAGGCGAAGAGGCTAAGAACTAAAGTAAAAAGAGAAAGAAAAGAAAAGAAAAGAAAAAGAAAAGAAAAAGAAAAGAAAAGAAAAAGAAAAGAAAATGAAAAAGAAAATATAAAGATTCTACGGAGTGAAACGCGGCCCATGTTGGAGCAGTTGGCAGTGCCCCTCTCCCGGGTAGAGACCCGTTCGGGACGTTTCTTCCGTAGGACGGGGTAACACTTGCGGGTGTTATCGGCAACCTTAGAAATCTTATCTTATGGTAGCAGGACTACCGGGCTGGGGCCCGTCGGATAAGAATTTCTGAGGGTTAACTTGAACTAAAGCACCAGAATCTAAAGAATAAAGGAAATAGAGTGGCCAAGGTGGTCGGGTTAGTTTGACCCTGTATACAGCGGCATAGTGGCCGAGTTGGTGCTTAGTAGCCTAGTATGACTAGACAGAGTAGTGCTGGGTCGATGATTATAGAATTGAGCCTTTTCTATATATGCATGGCTAGTCTGTCATTGACCTGGCTGTTTTTGCAACTCTGATTTAAAAAAAAAAAAAAAAAAAAAATTTAGACGCTGATTTTGAACTCGAGGCGTGACATACAGACAGTGATATAATATTTTGCATAGCTGCATTTGATATCGAGGATTTTAGTTTCCTAGCACTATTATTATTGCTTCCATTGGACCAAGTGGTGTAGGACACTTTATCTCGGTGGTTGAACCCACTGGGAACTATGTCGTAGTTCTCACACCCCTTGGGTGACTCCCCCCACAGGTTCTGGTATGGATGCAGCGATCGCGACGGTTCAGAGGCAGACGGCGAGGTATACGACAGGGGCAAGGGCCCAGCAGCATAGAGACCTAGAGTGTCTAGCAGAGGTATCCTATTTATATATTTCTTGTGTGAACCTTGTATGGTGAGGAATTTATGTAAAAGAATTGTAATAATTTATATTGCAAGTTCAGAAATGTAAAGTGTAATAAAGTAAGGCATGGTTCACTCTTGTATGCTTTCATTTCCGCATTAACTGTTGTTATTGAATGAAAGTTTTAATTTGTAGTGATTTTTAGTACTCTGATATTGAGCTTCCGCATACACTTGTTGTGTTATTATGGATGTTACCATTCCTTTCGGGTAGGAAAAGGTCTTACCCGATTGGCGGGTCTGTTGGCGTGCCCGAACCGTACAAATTGGCGGACTCGGGGCGTGACATAATCTATCCGTGGAGGATTTCGAGAAAAAACTTGCACTCTTGACGAGAAAATTTCGCCGAAGCTTTCGAAGGGGAAATTCAAGTAAATCCTCATCCTTCGTTGAGTCCAAGAAAGGCAAAGGATCTTCAAGCTTTAAGTCAAGAAAGCAAGAGGGTTCTTCAAAGGACAAGAAAAACTCTGAGGGACAAATCCAGTGCTTCAAATGCCGAGGTTATGGCCACATCTCAACGGAGTGTCCCATCAAGAATCCATCAAAGAAGAAGGCTATGCAAGCCGTCACATGGGATGACACTTCCACTTCCATTGAGTCATCTTCCAGTGATGAGGATAACAACGCCACAGCATTCCACGCATCCACAACTTCACCTTACATGTGCTTTTCAGCGACTTCCTCTGGTTCATTATCCGACTCCTACTTAAATGAAAAGAATCCAACGGATGATGAACCGAGCGATTCTGAAGGTGAAGACTTTGCTTTTGCCTACCATAAATTATTAAAGGATTTAAAGAAATTGGCAAAGAAAAACAAAAGTTTGAGAAGAAGATTGTGGGATCTTGAAGAACAATCTAAAGAGGCAACTTCTCTCTCAAACGCTCTTGAAGAGGAAAAGGATAACTTGGTCAAAATAAATGTTTCCCTTCGAGAGAAGAATGAGCGTTTCGAGAAGGAGCACATCAAATTGGTGGATAATGTAAATCACTTCTCAAAGCTCCACTCCGAGGCTCAACAAGAAAAATTGGAGATGACGAAGACCATACTCCAACTTAAGGAAGATTTGAAGCGATTCTCTTCAGGAATGAGCAAGTTGGATAAATTGTTTGGTCTCGGTCAAACGAACCATTTGGGTCTTGGATATGTTCGAACCGGTGAGGATCCGAGTTCGAGTGGAACGGTTTTTGTGCCCCAGTCGGTTTCTCCTCCTCCGACGAAAATCATCGCATCCAACGTTAACAAGCCTACCTCATCTACTTCGGGTTCAACTTTTACAAAGGTATGCTTTCGTTGTGGTTTTGCAGGGCACATAAGACGAAATTGCAAGAATGGAGCGAAGCGATCAAATCAAGCGCCCCTTGCAACAACTACCATCAAGAACAAAGACCGGAATTCAAGAAGAAATCAACCAAATGTCAAGAACAATGGTAGTACACCCCGCAAGACGACGTCATCATGGATTCCAAAGAAAAGTGATCAACCGAAAAAGACGCGTTCACCAAGAAGATCAATGTCACGATCATTGCCGACGTATTCCAAAACTCGTAAGGTTTGGGTGCGCAAAGGTGAACTCTTCCCTTGTCTTGTCATTCACACATCACTATATGCGTATGACAATTCGTCTTGGTATCTGGATAGTGGTTGCTCACACCACATGACCGGAGATAAAAACGTTTTTCAAACCCTTGAGAAAACCTCCGGAGGACATGTAGTTTTTGAAGATGGACGATCTTCAAAAATAATTGGCAAACGAACAATTGCTATTCCAGATGGCCCGGCTTTGAACAATGCTTTGTTTGTTGAAGGCCTTAAGACTAACCTCATAAGCATTAGCCAATTGTGTGATGATAATTTTTCAGTTAATTTTTCTTTAGTAGAATGTCTTGTAACTGATAAAAACCATTCATTCATTTTGAAAGGGGTTAGGTCACAGAACAATTGCTATGTAGTTCCTGGTAAAACAAGTCAACAATGTAACCTAGTGTCACTTAATAATGAGACTCTTTGGCATGAAAGACTAGGTCACATTAACTTTAAGGAACTATCTAAAATATCTAACAAAGACATAGTTAGAGGTGTTCCTAAACTGAATTTCAAGGAAAACCTTGTGTGTGGTGGTTGTCAAAAGGGAAAACAAACTAGATCCATTCACAAGAATTTGAATCATGTAGGAACTAAACACCCATTAGAATTATTGCATATGGATTTAATGGGGCCAACTCGTCAACCTAGTTTGGGTGGAAAATGGTATATTTTTCTTATGGTTGATGATTTCTCTAGATATTCTTGGGTAGAATTTTTGAAAGAGAAAGCGGATACTTTTGACTCTTTTCATGATGTTTGTCATCGTATTATGATTGAGAAAAATGAAAAGATTGTCCGTGTTCGCAGTGATAGAGGTGGAGAATTCATTAATTCAAAATTTATTGATTTTTGCACTTCAAATGGCATAAAACATGAATTCTCTGCACCTTATACACCGCAGCAAAACGGTGTAGTCGAGCGCAAAAATAGAGTTGTTCAAGAGATGGCACGTGTTATGCTTCATAGCCGGAAACTCCTTTTATATTTTTGGGCTGAAGCAGTTAACACCGCGGTCTACGTGATCAATCGCATCTATTTGCGCTTGGGTACTTTGAATACCCCATATGAGCTATGGTTTAGTAGAAAACCTAATATCAAGTATTTTCGTATCTTCGGGAGTCGCTGTTATATTTTACGCGATCGAGAAAATATTGAAAAATTTGACTCTCGAAGTGATGAAGGAATTTTTATGGGTTATTCTACAAATAGTAGAGCATATCGAGTATACAATCTTGAATCGAAGACGATGATTGAATCAATTAATGTTAAAGTAGATGAAGCTTCTCATTTGTCTTCTGATAAATCTACTCTTGATATGTCTCTTGATGATGAATCTCTTGCTAATGATATTGCATCTTTGCATGATAAGTCTTTTGAAAATTTTGATGCATCTCATGGTTCTCCTAGTTCATCTAATGTGCAGGAATCATCACAAATTCTCCCGAGTACTCCGTTACCTCAAACGCTACGTATCTCGAAAGACCATCCTGAATCAAACATCATTGGAGATCCTCAAGAAGGAGTAAGAACTCGGAGACAATTGGAATGTGGAGTCGCATGCTACGTCTCCATGGTAGAACCAAGGAATATTGATGAAGCTCTTCAGGACGACTATTGGATTGAAGCTATGTAAGAAGAGCTTAATCAGTTTGAAAGAAACAAAGTCTGGAAATTAACGAAGCCTCCAAAGCAACAACATATAATCGGTACAAAATGGATTTTCAAGAACAAGAAAAATGAAGAAGGTACCGTTATTCGGAACAAAGCACGGTTAGTTGCTCAGGGCTATTCACAAGTTGAAGGTATAGACTTTGATGAAACTTTCGCCCCGATAGCCCGTCTCGAGTCTATTCGTATCTTATTTGCTATAGCTTGCCATTTTAAAATAAAACTTTTTCAAATGGACGTTAAGAGCGTGTTTTTAAATGATTTTCTAAATGAAGAAGTTTATGTTGCTCAACCGAATGGTTTCATTGATCGTAAACTTCCAAACCATGTTTTTCGATTGAAAAAGGCTCTTTACGGTCTAAAACAAGCACCGCGAGCATGGTACGAAAAACTGACAAAGCACCATTTGGAAAAGGGCTATACTCGAGGGGGAGCCGATCGGACACTCTTTGTGAAGCACTTTCAAGACAACTTCATTGTAGCACAAATCTATGTGGACGACATTGTGTTCGGTGCTACAAGGAATAATAATGCTTCAAAATTCGCCGAAACAATGGAAAGCGAATTTGAGATGTCCATGATGGGCGAGTTGACATATTTTCTTGGATTGCAAGTTAAGCAAACTGTAGAGGGCATTCATTTGTGTCAATCCAAGTATGCGAAGGAGTTAGTCAAGAAATTTGGATTAGAAGATTCTAAAGACTTTCCGACTCCCCTGAGAACTAGCAATAAGGGACTTGGATGTGAATCTCACGGAGAAAAAGTAGACGAGAAACTTTACCGAAGCATGATTGGAAGTCTACTTTACCTTACGGCTAGTCACCCGGACATTGCCTTCAGTGTTGGGATTTGTGCGAGATATCAATCAGCACCGAAGGAAATTCACCTGAAAGCGGTGAAACGGATCATCCGGTACATCAAAGGTACGTTGAATTTCGAAATTTGGTATCCTATGGGCACATCTCTTGACATAATAGGATATTCGGATGCCGATTGGGCTGGATCAGTGGATGATCGAAACAGTACGAGTGGTGCATGCTTTTACCTTGGCCATTGTCTTGTTGCATGGCATAGTAAGAAGCAAAACTGCATTGCTCTCTCGACTGCCGAAGCGGAATACATTTCAGCCGGAAGTTGTGCAACTCAATTGATTTGGATGAAAAGTGTATTGAGTGACTTTCGCATTCCGGCGACTTCGGTAACAATACTTTGTGACAACACTAGTGCCATTAACATTTCAAAAAACCCTGTGTTGCACTCAAGGACAAAACACATAGAACTTAGATATCATTTTCTTAGAGAGCTAGTTAAATCAAGTATTTTACAAATTTTCTATGTTTCAACTGAAGATCAATTAGCCGATATTTTGACAAAACCTTTGGATCAAAAACATTTTATTCATTTGCGAAAAGCAATAGGAATGCTTTCTTTGAAATAACATTTTTTTTTTAACCATTGCTTAGGTTAGGTTTTGTTTTGTGTTTTGTGTTTGTATATAGAACATTAACTGAGCATTTGTTAAATTGACTTTAATTGCATCTTTTCATCTTTTGAGAAATCTATTATGATTTGAATATCATTATAATACATTTGATGCAATGATCATTTATATCATTTATTTCATTTTTAGTTGATCAAAGTTAATTCCTCTCTCAATGATCTCTTTGTATAATTTTTATCTTATTTGATAATTGAGTTAAGTATGAACATGAGATCAATGGTTGGTTGAGTACTTAATATTTTACATAATTGATAGCCAATTGAGGGGGAGTATTATTTAAAGTTTCATGCTCAAAAGATGTGAAAAGAGTTACATCCCTAGTGGAGTGTGAAAACTACCACCACATGGAGGAAAGAGCTACCACCTCGGTCGTCCGAGTACTGTGTGCCACTACCACATGTTTAACAAGCATGGTGATTTATTGTTTATTAGATAAAATGTTTTTCGGAATACTTGACTTTGTCGAATTCCAAGGTTGGTATAAGGTGGGATTTCAAATTGAAAGATGCTCAAAGAGCCACTTCCCTTGATATATTGACTAGATACATTATCTAATTTATTTGGGATGTCAAACATCTATCGATCTTTGTGCGTCATTTTCTTTATTCAATTGATGATTGGATAAACACATTACTCATTAGATCGTGATTGATGTTTTGAACTTGCTCAACTTTAGAGAATATAACTTTTATAAATTTTCGTTTCATTATTTGGGTATTAATGAAAGATTTAGCATAATCTATTTCTTTTTATGTGAAAAGATACTTTTTTTAAAAAGTTGATATGCAAGAATGCTTAAATACTTTTTCTGGATTTTCTGAAATTTTTACAAATTTTTCTGGAGAAAAAGTTGAAGGCAATCCGGACTGGATGGACTCAGTTCGGATCCCGAACGATGGGATTTCCTGCGCGAAGCCGATCCGGACTGAACTCAAACCCGATCCGGACCGCGGCTAGGTTTTAATAGAAACGAATGGTCTTTTGATTTCTATTCTTTTTAAACTTCTGATTCTAACTCCCTAGACTTTCTCTCACTAGAATCAAGTGGGTTTGGATCTTTTGCAACTAGTTTTCTCACGATCCAAGTAAGTTCTTATGATCAAAACTTGATTTATTCACTGTTTTTGCCTTTGTTCATCAATACGCGAAGGATTTCATGGTTCAATTTCAAATTTGCATGATTTTTTTTATCAAATTTCTTTCGAAATAAGAACTGTAGACATCTTAGATTTGTTCCTATGCCTTGTATTCATTTGATTAATGGATTTTTGGGCTTCGATTTCTGAAAATTCGGTTTTAAGGCAAAATTTAAGAATTTTCTAAAATCATGGGATTGATCTATTTTTTAAATTTTTTTTGCAAATCTAACTTGATTCCTAGTCTCTATACATGATAAGGATTGTTTGGGTAAGATTTTTCAAATTTTTAAAAATTAAATAATTTTTCATGTTCTTTGAGTTCTTGCTCACAGGCGACTTTTTCAACATCCTCAACCAAGATGGTGTTTGGTTGGATAATGGTGCTCATTGTTGCAATGGTTAGCACGCGAGCGACAAACAAGCTCAAGAGGAAGAAAAGAACTCAAGATGAAGGAGAGTATATCTCCGTAGATAAATCAGAGACAGAATCGGAGGACTGGGATAAAGTCCTTGAGGAAACCGGAGCATTGGCTGCAGCGGCAGAAAAGGGGAAAGCCCCTGCTTCTACAAAGGCGAAAACTCCGCCTACTGCTGCTGAAAAAGGGAAAGCTCCCATGCAACCAACACCCATGTCCATGAAAAGGAAGAGTGTTGCTCGAAAAATGGGACGAGCGCGAGGAATTGAGATCGAAGAACCACTGGCAAGTGAACCAACTCCAGAGGAATACGTGCATATTAACACAGATCGGATGAAGGCATTTGAGAACCGAGAGTGCATTGGAGAACGACACGTCAATATCACTGCTCTTCGAGATCGTTCTGAAGCATTCGGAAAACTGATTGATCAAGCCAATTTATCTCAAGTGTGCCACTTTCCAGAATCTTCTGGATATTGTCTGCATTTGGTACGGACATTTTACACTTGTGTGCAACAGCTTCAAGAGAATGAAGGTGGACCTATGAAGTTTGACACTTCGGTCCGGAACAAGAAACTTGTCATTACTCCTCAATTGATTGGAGAGGTGTTAGGCATGTCTTCAAGTATGGTCGGGACCAACTATTTAAAGAGTTGTCCTATGACCAGTTTAGATTGGCGACGAGTTGTGGATGGCATCTGTATGCCGGAAACTCGATCAGCAGGGAACTCGGTATTATCAAAAGAGCTTCGTCCAGAATACTGATTCCTCAATTTCATCGTTTGCTACAACATTTTGCCAAATATGCAAACGAAAGTGTTGCGATGGGATAGGATGTTATTTTTATATCTTCTAGGACATCCAACAACTGCTCGAGGATTGAATATCAATATCCTATACGTCATCTGGACAAGGATGGCTAGATATGTGGAGCATCCTCATCAGACTGAGCGACTTCCGTTCCCTATGATTATAATGCGGATTTTGAAGAAATTTGACGTCAATGTTCGATCGTCAAGTTATATGCATAGCTTGGGGACAATCAATGACTCAACGGTTGTGAAGTCTCTCTCCACGAAGCCAGATGATACACCTACTCCTCCTCGAAGCAAAAGGCCATCAGCAGCAGCAGCAACTACAGCAGCACCAACTATAGCAGCAGCAATAGCGAAAACAACAGCTTCTACGTCAGAGGATGATGCCTCTGTAACGTCAATTTATCGTGAACAACAACGTTTTTCGTCAGAACAACAACGTCTTTCATCAGAACAAGAACGCATGCCAAGCGAAATCACTAAGATCTCTACAGACATGGACAATATTTCCGCAGCCCAAAGAGATTTGAAAAGGAAATACAAATCTCTTGCCAAATTGGTGAAGAAAATTTTCAACAAACTGAGTTGTAGCAGCTCTGACGACAACGACTCTAATTGACTTCATCTTTTTGTTGTTCTAATACGTTTTCTTTTACAGGTTTCTATCTTCCTGTCACAGTTTTTGTTTTCAACCTTTTTGAACATTGCACTTTTCTTTCCCTCATATTTCTTTTGGCGTGTTTGTTGACAAAAAGGGGGAGAAGAGAAAGAACTATGGAAGGTAGGTAAGGTAGAAAGTAATGTGCATGTCTCTAACAATGACTAACTATTTGGGCATGTAATATTTACTAACAAGTGATGACTTTTGACACTTGTTTGAACATGATATGACATGACATGGAACTTGAATGATTTTCGAAGGTATGTTTCTCTCTGAGTGTTTATCTTCTTACATATCTGATAATTGATGTCATGGTAAGTATAAACTCTATCTCTCTGATTGATTATTGAATATTTAAATTCTTGAGGTATCTAACGATTTTTTTTGTCAAGAATTATTTCTTTTGCAGAGAGTACAAACGTCTAAGTCTAGAGTTTGTTTCGGGAGTTTATCTCTTGTATTCATTTTTTATCATACTTGTAAATTTTTGTTGTATGGTGATAGCAACAAAAATATCGTTTTGAATTTTTAAGTGGATTTTTGTTTTGTCACGAAACCGCCAAAGGGGGAGATTGTTAAGAATTTTATTTTGGCGTATTTCGTGAAGTAGTAAAAATCTTGAAGATTGAAGATGAAGAATTGTGGAACACATACATCAATCTCAAGAAAAATGGATTCGGAATGACCAGGTACGTTTAACTAAATAATTTTGGTGATTCGAATACATTTTTGCAGTTTAGAAACACTTGGATGAGTTTTCAGTGCATAAAAATAAAAAACTGGACAAGTTGGATGTTCAGGATCCGGATCAGACCAATCCAGTCCGGACCCTGAACATAGTTTAGTTCATGCGGAATTCCAGTCCGGACCATCCCCTGTTCAGTCCGGACCCCGAACTATGTGTTTGCTGAAATCGCATGAACAGTCCGGATCAGAAAATTCCAGTCTGGACCCCGAACTGTTTTTTCAGGAAAATTGCTGAAAAAAGACGACAGTCCGGATCAGCCAAATCCAGTCCGGACCGCCGTGCGGGAAAAATTCTGTTAAGTCAGTTTTTGATGCTTATCTCTTTCCAAAGGTTTCTAACCTATAAATAGACCCTACATTCATCTTTTAGGGTCAATCCACATATCCGAAAGAGGATCAAAAAAAAATCCACAAATATAGAGAAGAAAGGAAAACACGATTAAATTCATATTTCTTTGTCTATATTGTTCAATTTGATTCTAGGGTTTCCAAACTCTTATTTCTTGTAGAATCAAATTGAAGAATACTTAGATGGTGTTTTCTTATCTATCTTTGATCTAAGTATTCGGCGGATTATCATCACCAAATAAAAACAACGATTTCCCAAAAATCGGCGTGAGGATTCGTGTGGCCTTGTGGATTCAAAGTGCTACCGCTCTCGTGGATTCGGAGCGAGGCGCGTTGGTGTGATTGAGACGTGCCGCATTGGTGAAGACCGTGGATTCGGTTGAACGTCGTGGATTCGACATTGAACGTCGTGGATTCGGCGTTGGGACGCAAATCGTGGATTCGAGGAGCGTTCAGAGCGAGCGGAGAAGATCAACTAGGAGCGTATGGAAAAGGTTGAGTTGTAGGGTTACGGTAAATCACCTTGTACGTGTTTAATCTTAGTGGATTTCGCCGTGTTATCGGTCCCGTGGTTTTTTACTCCTGTGATGGAGTTTTCCACGTAAATCTTGCATACTTTGTTTATTTTCCGCATTGGGTTATTTTTTACGCAACGATTTGGTGTGTTTATTGTTTTCACCTATTCAGCCCCCCTCTAGGTGGTTTTTCCCCTATTCAGATCCATATTATTCATAACCCACATATAATCCCTCTGAGACACACCCCCATTCTCCATCTCTTCTTCCTCCTCCTTGGTAGCAGCAGCAGGAGAGTGAGCGAGAGGGAGAGCTGGGTCGGTTGGAGCTCTCGCGCGCAAAGGAAGCAACACAAGGTGAGTACTGTGCTTTTCCGCGTTTTCGGTTTTCGCGGATTTTCGGATTTTTTGACAGTGGATCAAATTTTTGAGCTTGGATTGGATTTTTCCCCATCCTTCTTCTTCCCTATGTTGTATGGAGCAGCAGAGAGGGCTGCGGAGCTCGGTTGCAGCTTTTGCACTGCGCGGAGCCAACAAGGAGGCGCGCATGGGCTGTGTACGCAGGGAGTGGGAGGAGTTGGTAGCTGTGTTGACCGGAGCCTACGGGGAGTGTCCTTGAGGCCATTGGAGTGTGCTGTGAGCCCCTGGTGGATTTACTGGACGCGTGGCAGAGGCGTGCGCGACCGGGGAGCCGAGGTGCCGTTTTCGGCGGAATTTGACAGTGAGTGAGTCCGCACTTCACCGATTTCAGCGTTGCCTGTGGAAAGCGATCCAGGTGGGTTGGAAATTCTTCCAAGCTTTGTGGAATGCCCTCTAATGCTTCTGTATGCATGTTGAGCATGTATAGTTTATCTTTTATTATAGTTGGTAAATCTGATAGTTGCCTAGAAAATTACAGAAAGACAATCCTGAGCCCCAGATATTTTTAGCTTGTTCTAGAGATGGTTTGACACTAGACTGCATATTTTCTTGACATTCGGGATGCATCTGGACCTTCATAAAATTTCTATAACCGGTTTTAAGTTAAACTCTGATTTTAAAGTGTTTTAAAATATCGAGAGCATTATGGATGGTCCAGGTAGTTCGGGATGCATGTATCCTCGTGCCAGGGGGCCAAGTGGATTTTTAGAACTCTGTGGGATGAGTTTCTAATGTCATGAGAGATTGGGCATTTGTTTCACTTCAAGGGCGGAATCTACGAGCGGCTGTGCCTGCAGCCTGTTCTTGTTTGATTTGGGTTGTAGGCGTCAGTCTTTCGGAATTTCCGGGCCTCTTATGTGAGAGATTGAGGACTGATTCCATTGTTGGGTCGGAAGCTACGGGCGGCTGTGCCTGCAGCCTGTTCTTGTTTGATTTGGGTTGTAGGTGTCAGTCTTTCGGAATATTCGACCCTTCATGGAAGTCGATTGGTTTACTCTAGATCATGGGTTGGGCACTAGCTGATTGAGTCGTGGAGGGTTCTACGACTTAGCTATGTTTCTTTGGGCATTATCGGATTAAGTCGTGGAGGGGTTTTCCGACCGAGTCATGTTTATTTGGGCATTGTTGAATTGAGTCGTGGAGGGTTCTCCGACTGAGTTATGATGTTTCTTTGGGCATTATCGGATTGAGTCGTGGAGGGTTCTCCGACTGAGTTATGGTTATTTGGGTATTCGAGTTTTCGATCTGTTTGATCATGGATTGTAGCCTGCAGATGCGGCTTTTTATGCCAGATGAGACACGCTTGAGCTCGGTGGGGTCGCTCCCCTCGAGTTATGTCATGCCCCGGAGGTTTTAAAAGAGCGAAAAAACATGTATATTATTTTTTTTTCTAGAAATTAACCTCGCCTCCGATGCGCGCCAGACCCGCCACATATACAAATTCACTCTCCAAACGGACGGAGTCTCCTTTGTATATGTACGGCGTTTCAAACACGACTTGTACTTTAACCATTCGATCACAGAGCAGTAAAAAGGAGAGATCACACTTAACCATAACTATAATCACGACATCACGAAAGAAAGGATAAATCCATAGGTTTGAAAGACAGAGTTCACACGACACCCGGTTTTACAAAACGTTTTCGCAATCTCTTTTAAGCGGCTACATTGCTTGAAAGGATAAATCCACGGGTTTGGAAATTAGTGCCCACACGACACTTAGTTTGAAAATACTTTCGAAACCATTTTGATATTTGAAAACGAGCCGCATATATAAGTCACAGAAAGCACAGATACGAGATGTCATCCCTAAGCTAAGATCTCAACCCAACATCCACATTATTCCACTAACAAGCAATCACAAGCTTACTAACCAAAAACAACAAAAGATAACCGCAAGTAAATAAGATGTTCATTTGCCTCAAACGGCTAAGGTCCTCTAAACGCTGCCTCACCGTCGTCCCGGTTCCCACCCCTGCTCGGACCTGTCACAGTGTGGGTAGTCAGTGACTAATAAAGTAGATGATAAACAAGTAAATGCTGTAAATACTGTACTGAACAAATCGATACACCAGAGCATTCCACTTCCCCCTCATGAATCGCCATATCCCTTGTCAAAATCATGCTGGGCACCTACCCCAGAGTTACCGCGCTCATTCCTTGGTGCCTCCAACCCCTCTACTGCCCAAGAAGCAGTCGCCTCACCGTGAGGGGTCCCCATCATCACTAGTTGTGGGGTACACGGGTCAACGTACCATCTTTCCGAAAAAATATACCCTGTGCGGTGGCTAGACCGCCGGTGTGCCTGTAAGCAATTATGAGCATGTATGCCGAAAACCGGCGTGCACTAGGGCACTGCGACCTCTGTCGCCTCAGTTAGAAATAAAACGGGATTATCATGCAACGGGGTTAGACAGTTTACCAACGAAACATCTACTTTAATTTCACGACATACACGGGAACGACTAAACACCAAAAATGCCAAAAGGTACCCACCTCAAATCGCGTCGACCGGAACTCCGCAAATCGACCCGTACCTTCGGACGACACCCGGACCTAAAAGAAAGTCCCCCAACAGGGCATAACAGGTAAGATACAACTCTCATAAGGAAAACACGACTCCGAAAGTGCAAACAAAAGGATTAAGGACTCGCGGTGGCGGCGGCGACGATGTCGGCGGCGAAGTGGCCCCCGCGCGGGCACCAGCCCCGCGCGGCGCATGCGGCGGGCGCGCGGGCACCAGCCCCGCGCGGTGCAAGCGGCGTGGCCGCTCGGGCTCCAGCCCCGCGAGGCGCATCCGACGGCCGCGCGGGCACCAGCCCCGCGCGGCGCATGCGGTGCGGCCGCGCGGGCTCCAGCCCCGCGCTGGGCATGCAACGGCCGCGCGAGCACCAGCCCCGCGCGGCGCATGCGACGGCTGCGCGGGCACCAGCCCCGCACGGTGCAAGCGGTGCGGCCGCGCTGGCACTAACCACGCGCGACGCATGCGACGGCCGCGTGGGCACCAGCCCCGTGCGGCGCATGCGATGCGGCCGCGCGGGCTCCAGCCCCGCGCGGCGCATGCGACGGCCGCGCGGGCACCATCCCCGCGCGGCGCAAGCGACGCGGCCGCGCGGGCTCCAGCCCCGCGCGGCATATGCGACGGCCGCGCGGGCAGTAGCCCCGCGCGGCGTAAGTGGTGCGGCCACGCGGGCACTAGCCCCGTGCGGCGCATGCGACGGCCGCGCGGGCAGCAGCACCGCGCGGCGAAAGCGGTGTGGCCGCGCGGGCTCCAGCCCTGCGCGGTGCATGCGACGGCCGCGCGGCGCATGCGGTGCTGCCGCGCGGGCTTCAGCCCCTCGTGGCGCATGCGACGGCCGCGCGGGCACCAGCCCCGCGCGGCGCATGCGGCGGCCGCGCAGGCACCAGCCCCACGCGGCGCATGCGGCGCGTCCGCGCCGGCACTGGCCCCGCACGGCACGCGCGTGCCGCTTGCGATGCGGGAGGCGGCGGCAATGCCCTAGGGTTTTTCCGCGGCGGCGACGAAGGCAGTGCCCTAGGGCTTCGCGGCGGCGGCGGCTAAATGGAAAACGACGAAACCCTAACGAATACCAAAAAAGGAACTTCGCTTACCACGATCTCATCGAAGAAGATGATCCGCTCACACTTCCTGCTCCGGCACGTTGATCGGAAACGATCGGACTTCTCCGCTTTCTTTTTCTCTCCTTCTTTTTCCTCCGGTTAGGGTTTTCTTTCCTCTTTTCTTTCTTTTCTCTCCAGCTAGGGTTTTCTCTTTTCTTTTCGGGAAGAACTGATTTTTCTCTTGATATGTACCGTAAAACCCGCATCCGGGTATTTAATATTAAATAATAATTATTTAACCACAAGAGATAATTCCTTATCCCCTCGAAAAGCGTGCCCGATCTTTTGCACAGATTCCGATGCACACTACGGTTACCGCGATCTTCAAAACCCCTTTCCGGGGAATCCGTAAGTCGGAAATCAAATCCGGTCACACCGTCGTTCATCATTTTTTGAGCTCTATCACAGAAAAATACTCGCACCGCATGATTATCAACTTAAGAAAACCCGTTAATTTGATTTTTCCATAACATGTAATTTATTAGCAAGAGAGTAAAACGATACACAAAAAGTCGTGATATTACACCACACACCCCTAAAAAGAAGTTTCGTCCTCGAAACTTATCCCAACCCTCGCTAAACAAATTGGGAAAAGACTCTCTCATCTTCGTCTCTAGTTCCCAAGTCGCCTCCCGCTTCTCATGGTTACTCCATTGCACCTTCACATAGGGGATCGTCCGGTTGCGTAGCTCCTTACCTTCACGCGCTAATACTCGCACCGGTGTTTCCTCGAAGCTCAGGTCCTCACGCAACTCGATGGCAGAAACATTGAGGACGTGCGACGGATCGGGAAGGTATTTGTGGAGCATCGAGACATGAAACACGTTGTGTACCCGTTCGATGTTTGGCGGTAAGGCCAACCGGTATGCCACCGGGCCCACGCGCTCCAAGATATCGAAGGGTCCCATATACCGTGGGCTCAGTTTCCCTCTTAAGCCGAAACGTCTGGTTCCTTTAGTTGGCGATACACGAAGTAACACGTGTTCCCCCACCATAAACTCCAAATCGCGTCGCCTTTGATCCGCATAACTCTTCTGCCGGCTCTGAGCGGTCAACAGCCGCTACCTGATAAGGTGCGCCTCTCAGTTTCCTCCACTAGAACTGGTCCCAAAAATTTCGCTCCCCCACGTCGTCCCAATATATAGGAGATCGACAGCGGCGCCCGTACAGGGCTTCATACGGCGCCATTTTTGGTAGCTGCTATTGTAGGCGAATTCTACGAGGGGTAGGTAACGCGACCATCCCTCACCCAAGTCAAGCACGCATGCTCGGAGCATATCTTCGAGGATCTGGATTACCCGTTCCGATTGTCCGTCAGTTTGCGGGTGGAAAGGCGTGCTGAATCGCAGTTTGGTCCCCATTGCCCACTGTAGGCTTCGCCAAAAGTTCGACACAAGACGTGTGTCTCTATCAGAAGTTATCAACGCTGGTACTCCGTGCAACCTTACCACCTCGTTGATGTAGGTTTGCGCCAACCGGTGTCGGGTCCACGTCGTGTGGATAGCAGAAAATAAGCCGATTTCGTCAGGCGATCCACTATGACCCATATCGCGTCGTGTCCATGTTGCGATCAAGGAAAACCAGTTACGAAGTCCATGGTAATCCATTCCCCTTTCCATTACGGTATGGGCAATGGATGTAGTTTCCCTGCCGGTCGCTGGTGTTCAGCTTTCACTTGTTGGCATACCGAACAATGTGCCACAAATTGTGTCACATCCCTCTTCAATTTGGGCCACCAAAAGGTCTGCCTCAGATCTTTATACATCTTCGTACCACCAGGATGCGTCGTGTAGGGAGCACTATGCGCTTCTGTCAGAATTTCTTTCTTTATTTCCGGTACATCGGGCACACAAATTTGTCCCCGAAACCTTATTGCATTATCCGAGCCAATCATAAAATCGCCCCCTTGTTCCGAAGATATTCTGTCCCGCACAAGTTGCAATTGTGTGTCCGTTGACTGGCCTTTCAAGATCCTCTTGATCAAAGTAGGCCTAACTACTAAGGACAGGAGTTGCGTAATCCGTACCCGCCGGCACTACCTCCAGTCTCAATTGCGAGAACTCTGCAATCAGACGATTCTGTTGGGTAAGGACGCTCATCGCTCATCGCCGCTTCTCCCGTCTGTCCCTTCCGGCTTAAGGCATCGGCCACCACGT
Source organism: Tillandsia leiboldiana (assembly GCA_029204045.2). Lineage (NCBI taxonomy): Eukaryota > Viridiplantae > Streptophyta > Magnoliopsida > Poales > Bromeliaceae > Tillandsia > Tillandsia leiboldiana. The sequence continues at coordinate 8,948,649 of CM055060.1, forward strand.
TTGCCTTTCTGGGGTGGTAATGGATAGACAAATCGTAGTCTTTCAGTAGTTCCAGCCATCGCCTTTGCCGTAAATTCAGCTCCTTTTGTGTGAACAAGTATTTAAGGCTCTGGTGATCGGAAAACACATTGCAGTGCGCTCCGTAAAGATAGTGTCTCCAGAGCTTTAGAGCAAACACGACTGCTGCGAGCTCCAAGTCGTGTGTAGGGTAGTTCTGCTCGTATTCCTTGAGCTGTCTTGATGCGTAGGCTATGACCTTCCCTTGTTGCATTAGTACGCTTCCAAGACCGGTTCGTGATGCGTCGCAATAGATCTCATAGTCCTCTCCGGGCTTCGGCAGTGTGAGTACTGGCGCCCGTGTTAGTCTGTCTTTGAGTTCCTCGAAGCTCTTCTAGCATTGGGCCGTCCAGATGAATTTCTTCCCTTTTCGAGTTAATCGATTTAAGGTGAGTCGCTATCTTTGAGAAGCCTTCCACGAAGCGTCTGTAGTATCCTGCCAGTCCTAGGAAACTTCGGATTTCTGTTACCGTTGTTGGCCGAGCCCAGTTGGTCACGGATTCTATCTTCCTCGGGTCCACCGCTATTCCTGACGCTGAGACTATGTGTCCTAAAAAATCTACCTCACGGAGCCAGAACTCACACTTCTTGAGTTTGGCATACAATTTCTGGTCCCGGAGGGTCTGGAGGATTACTCGCAAATGTTCCTCGTGCTCTTTGTCTGTGCGAGAGTAGATCAGGATGTCATCTATAAAGGCCACTACAAACTAGTCTAAGAAAGGCTTGAATATCCTATTCATCATATTCATGAACACCGCTGGAGAGATAGTGAGTCCAAACGGCATAACCGTAAACTCGTAATGACCATACCGAGTTCGAAAGGCTGTTTTCGGTATGTCGTCACTCCGGATTCTAAGCTGGCGATAGCCGGACTGCAGATAAATCTTCGAGGACACCGTCGCTCCTTGTAGTTGGTCGAATAGGTCATCAATCCGAGGTAAGGGGTACTTGTTCTTCATTATGACCTTATTTATTTCCCGATTGTCGATGCACAATCGTAGACTCCCGTCATTCTTCCGTACGAATAGTACGAGTGCGCCCCAAGACGACACGCTCAGTTTGATGAACCCCTTATCCAAGAGGTCTTCTAATAGTGCCTTAAGCTTCTTTTAGCTCCGCAAACGGCATTCGATGCGGTGCCTTGGTGATAGGTTGAGTGTCCGGAACAGGCTCGATGGCAAACTTGATTTCTCGCAATCGACTAGCGCCTGATATTCAGTAAGCCAATCCATTCCGAGTACCACCTCAAATCCCCTTAGAGGTGAAACCACTAAATCCCAAAGACAACTAAGCCTTCCCAACCTTATTGGGCAGGAAGGTACAAAATATTTGCTTCTAAAGGTTCTCCTGGGGTCAAGACTGACATTACTCTTCGAAAGGGGTCTTCCTAAATAGATATGGGTAGGAGTACAAAGCTAGAAATGGAGAAGTGGGATGCTCCTAATATCTAACAAGGCCCCACTCACAAAGTAAAAACTAAGAGTAGGGTGCCACCTGCTACTACTTCCCTCGGGCGGTGCGTCCTTTGTCGTGCCGTCGCGTAAGACCTCTCGTTCGTGTCGTGCCACTGAAGGAATTGTTCCCGGGTTCAGGGCAGTTAAAGCGGGACTGCCCCAGTTTGTCACAACAGAAGCAATGGTCGTGCTTCCAGGAACAAAAGATCACCCGGGGTGCTCCTCCGCAGATGATGTATGGCCGGTTCCCCCCCCCCCCGGCTCTGGTCCCCTCGCCGGCGTGCTTCTGGTTCCTTGCGGCGTCTTCGGATACTTGGGTGGTTGGCTCCCATTGGGAAAGTCATTCCCGGGATAAGGCTGGGGTCGTTTTCGGCCCCCGACTGGGCTCATGATCCTTCTGTCGGGTGCGTGCAACGGTCAATTCTCGCTCCACCAAAGTGGTCCTGTCGCTCGCTTCTCGGAAAGTGGGTAATCCCACCGTCGGTATTACCTGAAAAGTGTCGCTCCGTAGACCATCCCCGTGACGGCGGGCCGTGTGGGGTTCGTCTTTCCTAACAATAGGGGATGCGCTCAGCCATGTCGTGGGACTGTTGTTGAAGTAGCCGATTCTCCACAGTTGCCGGAGCCGTCATATCCACTTCTGCGCCATCGACTAAAGACCGGGTTTGGGCCATTACCCGTGCAAACAAAGAGACCAAGTAAGTCCTAGACTTAATTGGTCTAGCACCTTGACCTACGAACTCTGGGACTCTATCCCTTTTTCCCGCACTCACACTCGCACTCTACGCACCTACACCTTGGTTACCACATTGGTTAGTTGCTAGTGGCATTACCCTCTGTGGATGTTGGACACTGACCACCATGGTTAAAGTCATTTTTCTCTGATACGATATAATCTGTCACGCCGCGGAGGTTTTAAAAGAGCGAAAAAACGTGTATATTATTTTTTTTTTCTTGAAATTAACCTCGCCTCCGGTGCGCGCCAGACCCGCCACATATACAAATTAACTCCCCAAACGGACGGAGTCTCTTTTGTATATGTACAGCGTTTCAAACACGACTTGTACTTTAACCATTCGATCACAGAGCAGTAAAAAGGAGAGATCACACTTAACCATAACTATAATCACCACATCATGAAAGAAAGGATAAATTCATAGGTTTGAAAGACAGTGTCCACACGACACCCGGTTTTACAAAATGTTTTCGCAATCTCTTTTAAGCGGCTACATTGCTTGAAAGGATAAATCCACGGTCTTGGAAATCAGTGCCCACATGACACTTAGTTTGAAAATACTTCTGAAACCATTTTGATATTTGAAAACGAGCCGCATATATAAGTCACAGAAAGCACAGATACGAGATGTCATTCCTAAGCTAAGATCTCAACCCAACATCCACATTATTCCACTAACAAGCAATCACAAGCTTACTAACCAAAAACAATAAAAGATAACCGCAAGTAAATAAGATGTTCATTTGCCTCAAACGGCTAAGGTCCTCTAAACGCTGCCTCACCGTCGTCCCGGTTCCCACCCCTGCTCGGACCTGTCACAGTGTGGGTAGTCAGTGACTAATAAAGTAGATGATAAACAAGTAAATGCTGTAAATACTGTACTGAACAAACCGATACACCAGAGCATTCCACTTCCCCCTCATGAATCGCCATATCCCCTGTCAAAATCATGCTGGGCACCTACCCCAGAGTTACCGCGCTCATTCCTTGGCGCCTCCAACCCCTCTACTGCCCAAGAAGCAGTCGCCTCACCGTGAGGGGTCCCCATTATCACTAGTTCTGGGGTACACGGGGCAACGTACCATCTTTCTGAAAAAATACACCCTGTGCGGTGGCCAAACCGCCGGTGTGTGTGTAAGCAATTAAGAGCATGTATGCCGAAAAACGGCGTGCACTAGGGCACTGCGACCTCTGTCGCCTCAGTTAGAAATAAAACTGGATTATCATGCAATGGGGTTAGACAGTTTACCAACAAAACATCTACTTTAATTTCACGACATACACGGGAACGACTAAACACCAAAAATGCCAAAAGGTACCCACCTCAAATCGCGTCGACCCGAACTCCGCAAATTGACCCGTACCTTCGGACGACACCCGGAACTAAAAGAAAGTCCCCCAACAGGGCATAACAGGTAAGATACAACTCTCATAAGGAAAACACGACTCCGAAAGCGCAAACAAAAGGACTAAGGACTCGCGGTGGCGGCGGCAACAACGGCGGCGACGAAACGGCCCCCGCGCGACACGCTCACCGCGTGCGGTGCAGCCGCACGGGCGCCAGCCCCGCGCGGCGCAAGCGGCACGGCCGCGCAGGCTCCAGCCCCGCACGGCGCATGCGACGGCCGCGCGGGCACCGGCCCCGCGTGGCGCACGCGGTGCGGCCGCGCGGGCTCCGGCCCCGCGCGGCGCATGCGACGGCAGCACGGGCACCAACCCCGCGCGGCGCAAGCGGTGCGACCGCGCGGGCATTAGCACCGCGCGGCGCATGCGACGGCCGCGCGGGCACCAGCCCCGCGCGGCGCATGCGGTGCGGCCGCGCGGGCTCCAGCCCCGCGCGGCGCATGCGGTGCGGTCGCGCGGGCTCCAGCCCCGCGCGGTGCATGCGACGGCCGCGCGGGCACTAGCCCCGCGCGGCGCAAGCGACGCGGCCGCGCGGGCTCCAGCGCCGCGCGGCGCATGCAACGGCCGCGCAGGCAGCAGGCCCGCGCGGCGCAAGCGGTGCGGCCGCGCGGGCAGTAGCCCCCCGCGGCGCATGCGACTGCCGCGCGGGCTCCTGCCCCTCGCGGCGTATGCGACGGCCGCGCGGGCACCAGCCCCGTGCGGCGCATGCGGTGCGGCCGCGCGGGCTCCAGCCCTGCGCGGCGCATGCGACGGCCGCGCTGGCACCAGACCCGCGCGGCACAAGCGGTGCGGCCGCGCGGGCACTAGCCCCGCGCGGCGCATGCGGCGGCCGCGCGGGCACCAGCCCCGCGTGGCGCATGCGGTGCGGCCACGCAGGCACCATCCCCGCGCGGCGCATGCGGCGGGTCCGCGCCGGCACTTGCCCCGCACGGCACGCGCGTGCCGAGCGCGGTGCGGCGGCAGCGGCGATGCCCTAGGGTCTTTCCGCGGCGGCGACGACAGCGGTGCCCTAGTGCTTCGCGGCGGCGGCGGCTAAACGGAAAACGACGAAACCCTAACGAATACCAAAAAAGGAACTTCGCTTACCACGATCTCGTCGAAGAAGATGATCCGCTCGCACTTCCGGCTCCGGCACGTTGATCGGAAGCGATCGGACTTCTGCGCTTTCTTCTTCTCTCCTTCTTTTTCCTCCGGTTAGGGTTTTCTTTCCTCTTTTCTTTCTTTTCTCTCCGGCTAGGGTTTTCTCTTTTCTTTTCGGGAAGAACTGATTTTTCTCTTGATACGTACCGTAAAATCCACATCCGGGTATTTAATATTAAATAATGATTATTTAATCACAAGAGATAATTTCTTATCCCCTCGAAAAGCCTGCCCGATCTTTTGCACGGATTCCGATGCACACTACGGTTACCGCGATCTTCAAAACCCCTTTCCGGGGAATCCGTAAGTCGAAAATCAGATCTGGTCGTACCGCCGTTCATCGTTTTTCGAGCTCTATCATAGAAAAATACCCGCTCCGCATGATTATCAACTTAAGAAAACCCGTTAATTCGATTTTCCCATAACATGTAATTTATTAGCAAGAGGGTAAAACGATACACAAAAAGTCGTGATATTACAAGTTACGCTCCGGATGCGATGATGATGATGCGCCTAGTTGATACACTAGAGGTCGATTTGCGTGATACTGAGATAGTCCGATGGGACGTCCTAGTTGATATACTAGGGGACGCAGGCTTGACTGGACCCGATGTGGCAGTCACTGAGATTGGGTTATGTGAGCACCTCGTGAGCGAGTGGATGCATAGCATGTTCTTAGTTCAGTTTTCCTTTGAGCATGATACTTGAGGCATACTAGCTGTAGTTTCATTCCAGCTTTCATATTATCTATCTGCATACATATTGTTTTGCCTCTAGTAGACTTAGTGGGTGTACCGTGGATATTGATGACGGTACCCACTGGGAACTACCTTCTGCAGTAGTTCTCACACCCGCTGCGGTGACAGGTTTCCGGAGGTTGTTGTTCCGGCTTGTGTTCCGGAGGTTGTTGTTCCGGCTTGTGTTCGTGCGGAGACAGCTGATCGAGGTAAGGGCGTGACCGAGTAGTTCCTTACCAGCATTTTGAAAGTCAGAGGTAGATATACCCAGTGTGACGCCCCACTTCCCAGGGGGTCACCCATCCTAGACTACTCTAGCTCTAGCATGCTTAACTCTCATAACCTCTTGGATCTTGCTACCATCCAAAATGCTATAGCCGGGTTAAGAGATTTAGTCCTATTATATCATTTATATATAGGACTAATCCAAATTCCAGGGGTGTCACATTTCTCCCCGCTTTTAAGCCCTAACGTCCACGTCATGCTCAACAGCGGAAGTAAACGGGGGAGGAATGTGACACCCCCGGAATTTGAAATAGTCCTATATATAAATGATATAATAGGACTAAAACTCTTAACCCGGCTATAGCATTTTGGGTAGTAGCAAGACCCAAGAGGTTAAGAGAGTTAAGCGTGCTAGAGCTAGAGTAGTTCTAGGATGGGTGACCCCCTGGGAAGTTGAGGCGTCACAATTGGTATCAGAGATAATCACCAGCCGGAAATGTGAGATGAGACTCGGCTGAGCCAGGGTTATATAGCGGGTAGAGTGTGGCTCCCCGGCTAATGACCGTTGTAGGTAGAGTGCAGCTCCCTACAAGGTCGGCTAAGGCTAGCGAGACGAGTCTCACATCGCCTGGTACTAGTGAGTGTGCTTGAGTCTGACGTGGACGTCAGGGCTTAAAGGGGGGAGGAATGTGACACCCCCGAAATTTGAAATAGTCCTATATATAAGTGATATAATAGGACTAAAACTCTTAACCCGGTTATAACATTTTGGGTGGTAGCAAGACCCAAGAGGTTAAGAGAGTTAAGCATGCTAGAGCTGTTGGGTTATGTATAATTGGATCTAAATAGGGGAAAAAACACCTAGAGGGGGGTGAATAGGTGTAAACGTTAAACACTCAAAAAATCATTGCGCAATAAAACCCAATGCGGAAATAAAAACAACACGCAAGATTTTTACGTGGAAAAACTCCAAACCGGAGTAAAAAACCACGGGACCGATCACACGGCGAAATCCACTAGAATTAAACACATACAAGGTGATATACCGTACTCACAGATGACTCAACCTTTTCCATACGCTCCTAGTAGATATTCTCCGCTCGCTCCGCAACGCTTCTCGAATCCACGATCAGCGCCCAACGCCGAATCCATGGCGTCCAACGTCGAGTCCACGACGTCCGACCGAATCCACGGTCTTCACCCAGTAGCACGCTTCGAATCCACGAACGTACCTCGCTCCGAATCCACGAGAGCGGTTGCACCTTGAATCCACAAGGCCACGCGAGTCCACGCGCCGATTTTGGGAAAATCGTTGTTTTTGGGTAGTGATGATCCGCCGAATACTTAGATTAGAAATAGATCGGAACTACCATCTAAGTATTCATTAATTTGATTCTACTCAAAATCTGAGTTTGGAAAACCTAGAATCAAATTAATAATATAGATGAAGAAATATAGAATTAAATCTAGTATTTCCTTTCTTCTCTATAGGTGAATTTTTCTATTTTTGACCGTGTTTGGATTACCCTAAAAAAAGAATCGTAGGTTCTATTTATATGTTAGAAACCGTTGGAAGAAGATAAGCATAAAAAACTAACCAATTCTGAAATTTTACAGGACGACAGTCCGGACTGGAATTGACGGTCCGGACTGTCTCAGCGAAACAGACTTTTTCCAGAAAAGACGACATTCGGGGTCCGGACTGCAATCCACGGTTCGGACTGTTCATGCAATTTCAACAATTTCACGTTCGGGGTCCGGACTGAAATTTCCAAGGTCCGGACTGGAATTGCACATGAACAAACCTACGTTCGGGGTCCGGACTGAGATCCACGGTCTGGACTCTGAACATGTAAAATGCCTAGTTTTTGATTTTTATGCAATCAAAAATTCATCCAAGTGTTTCTACACTATAAGAAGTATTCGGATCACCATAAATCTTTAGTTAAACGTACCTGATCCATTTGAATTCTTCTTTCTTGAGATTGAGGTAAATGATCCAACTTTTTCATCTTCAATCTTCAAGACTTAACCGATTTCACGAAATACGCCAACTCAAATTCCGTAACAATCTCCCCCTTTGGCGGTTTCGTGACAAAACACAAATCCACTCAAGAAAATTCAAAAAGATATTTTTGTTGATATCACCATACAACAAAAATTTACATTGGAGATCCAAATAAAGATAAATACATGAGTTAAACTCCTAAAACAGACTCTAGACTTAGACATCTGTAATCTCTGCAAAAGAAATCATTCTTGACACAAAAGATCGTTAGTAACCTTAAGAATTTTCAACAATCAAAACCAAACACAGAGATAGAGTTTATACTCATCATGACATTTGCAAATTCAGATATGTATGAAAATCACAATCAAAAATCGACTTATCTTCTAAGCAATACAAATCCAAATGTCACAGAAAGGTTAGTCAACAAGCAACTTGTTAGTTATATTACATGCCCAAATAGTTAGTCGAATAGTTAGCGGAGGCATGCATCAAAACACATATAAAACCAAAGTTGAAAGTTATACTTACCTTAGTTTCATGTTTTCACACAATGTTCATGTTCAAAGTCCTCTTTCTACTCTGAGTATTTCTACTCTGAGTTCTCTTTCTACTCTCTCCCCCTTTTTGTCACAAAATCAAGCCAAAAATTACAAAAACGGAGAGGTGAAAAGTACTAAACCAAGAAAAGTCAGAGACCTAAACAAAGATAAGCTGGAAACTAAGCCTGCACAACAAAACGATATGTTAGAAAGAAGTTCAATTGTCAGATTCTGAGCCGTCTGAGCTACTGCAGTCCAGTTTGCGTAAAATCCCTTTAAGCATCTTTGATAATTTGGAGGAGTCCTTTTTCATTTTGTGAATGTCAGCCGACATTCTTTCATGAGCTTCAGACATTCTCCTTTGTGCTCGTTGCATGGACAGTATATCAGCTTTTGTGGTGATTGTCTTGATGGTAGAAGACGATTGTATGGATGCTGAAGGTGTATGCTTAGATTCTCTAGGCAGAGAGCGTGCTCCGGCGAGTGGTTTATTGATCTGAATTCCTCTGCCTCTCGAATTCTTGCTCCTTGTGGGATGCTTGGTTGTTGAGGAAGACGTTATCAGCTTCTTTTCCTCTAGATAGAACCTATCTTCGTCATCCACCGCTTGTTTTGATTCTTTACAAAATATTTCCCAATCTTCTTTATCCTCTGATTCTGACTCAGCTTGAGGAACATTGTTTATCTTCTCGTGACTTGCTTCAGCTTGTTCCTTTTTGACAGATGCTCGAGTTCCCACTAATGCTACAATGAGCGCAGTAATCCAAGCGAAAACCATTTTGCTACTCATGCTCAGATAATAGAATAGCCTGTGAGCAATACTCAAGAACACGAAAAATTGTTTATTTTAAAAAATTTAAAAAATTGTACCTAAATAATCATTATCGTGTAGAGAGACTAGGGATCAAATTAGTTGTGCAAAAAGAATTTTAAAAATAGAACAATTCCATGATTTTCAAAAATTCTGAAAATATGCCCTAAAACCGAATTTTTAGAAATCCAACCCCAAAAATTCGTTTATCATGAGAAAACCTAGCATATAACCAAAACTAATGTTCCCAGAGTTCTTATTTCAAAAGAAGTTTGATCAAAAACCATTCACAAACGAAAAAGATATGAAATTTCCTCACGTTCTGAGCAAAAATATGAAAAACTGTGAAAAATCGAGATTTTGATCAAGATAACTTACTTTGAAGTGAAGAGAATGAGTTTAGAGGGCTCCAAGATCCTTGCTTTTTAGAGAGAGAAAGTTTGGAGGCTTAGAAACGAAAGCTTGTGATGAAATAAAATCAAAATCCTCTTCGTTTCATATAAACCCTAGCCGCGGTCCGGACTGCCCGAAGAGTCCAGTCCGGATCGGCTACCCGCAGGATTTTCCTGCGTTCGGGGTCCGGATCAGCTTGTCCAGTCCGGACCGGCTCCAAACTTTTTCTTCAGAAAAATTCAGAAAAATTCCAGAAATTCCAGAAAAAGATTGTAAGAACTTTTGTGTATCAACTTTAAATAAAAATCATCGTTTCATACAACAAGAAATAGATTATGCCAAATCTATCAAAAATATTCAAATAACGAAACGAAAATTTATAACAATTAAATCCCTTAAAGTTGAACAACTTCAATTACATCTAACATGATCTTATGAGTAATGCCTTTATCAAATCATCAATTTGGTAAAGAAAATGAAATACCAAGATCAATAGATGTTTGAAATCCCAGATAAGTTAGATAATATATCTAGTCAATTTATTGTAATGAGTGGCTCTATGAGCATCTTTTCAATAAAAATCCCACCTTATACCAACCTTGGAATTTGACAGAGTCAAGTATTCCAAAAAGCATTTTATCTATACAACTTGAAAAACCATGCTTTGTATATATGTGGTAGCTGCACACAGTACTCGGACGACCGAGGTGGTAGCTCTTTCCTCCATGTGGTGGTAGTTTTCACACTCCTCATTGGGATGTAACTCTTTCCACATCTTTTGAGCATAACATTTTTTTTTTTTGACTCCCCCTTAATTGGCTATCAATTATTTAAGATATAAAGAACTCAACCAAAGATTGATCTCGATTTCATACTCGACTAAATAGTCAAATAAGATAAAAACTATACCAAGAGATATTGAGAGAGAAATTGACTTTGATCACTTTAAGAAATGACTTAATTGACATAAATGATCATTGCATCAACTGAAATATTATGATATCTAAAGCATAATAAATTTCTAAACATATAAAAGGATGCAGTTAAAGTCAATATAACTAATGCTCAATTAATGTTCTATGTACAAGCATAGGTAAAGAACAAAAACACAAAAACAAAACCTAACCTAAGGATTGGTTTCAAAAAGAAATTATTTCAAGGAAAGCATTCCAATTTCCTTACGCAAATGAATAAAACGTTTTTGATCCAAAGGTTTTGTTAAAATGTCAGCTAATTGATCTTCAGTTGAAATATATGAAAGTTGAAGAATATTTGATTCAACTAGCTCTCTAAGAAAATGATATCTAAGTTCAATGTGTTTTGTTCTTGTCACGCCCCGGGTGTAAACCAGAACCCGGGCCCGTCTACAGATCCGCCGTGCACACGGTATTTCCCGTGTACACGAAGCGCCAAACCTGCTCAGATATAAGAGATAATAATAAAAGAGCAATAAAAACAGAGCTGAACTAAAAACCAATACATCTCAGACTGAAGCTGGAAATAAAATACAATACATCTGTATAAATGATACATCAGTCTCTCCCAGCTCACCAAAATAAATACAACCTGCTGGCAAAAGCCAGTCCCAAATATAAAAGTACAACCGTCTGAGGAAACCTGGGTACACCAACAGTCCAGCTAACTCGCTCATCCTGCCTCGAGATCTACCTACTCAGCCGTCCTCTCTCCTCGACCCGCCGCTGAAAGCCCAGCAGCACCCGCAGAAGACACTGCAAAACAAGGAAGAAGAAAAAGAGGAAAGAAGAATGGGGGTGAGAACTACTAGTAAACCAGTAGCCTCCCCTAGTGGGTAAAACCTCAAACTCTGACGCACCCACTAGGTCTACCAGAGGCAAAAAGGAAAGAAGAGTGGTAAGAAATGAAACCGCTGCAAAAGGGAAATCTACCACTACTATGCCTCTAAAATACAGTCCTAGACTAGAATAACCGTATGCAACAATAACCAACCGTCCCAGATGAACCCAATCTGTACCGCCCTCATCATCGGGCAAATAAGCCGCGCCGATGTGATAGCAAAATTCCTGCTGCCGCCCTCATCATCGGGCAAATAAGCCGCGCCGATGTGATAGCAAAACTGCCCATAACTGTCTGGCCCCGGCCTCCGGAGGGGATCTCGAGGGGAGCGACCCACACGAGGAAAGCATCACCGGGCAATAACCGCGCCGGTGTGATAAAAGCAGGATTGGATCATAACTATAAAGCCCCAGTAGAACACAACCCTCCACTAAAAGAAAACTGATTCCCAATCAGATGCAAACGTAACCATCCGGTCAATCGCCCAATATCCGCGATTGCCGCAATACCCCACAATCAACAACCAAGTCTCACAACCGACCTCCGGTCAACCGCCCAATATCCGCGGTCGCCGGAATAACCCACAATCACAATCATGTTCCACATCCGACATCTGGTCAACCGCCTACTATCCGCGGTCGCCACAAAACCCTCTAGTCCATAATCATGCCCTATCACCGATGTCCTATAACCGACATCCGGTCAACTGCCCAATATCCGCGGTCGCCGCCAAAACCCATGATCCACAATCCAGGCCCCGGCTACACTATCCCAAACCCCTGCTCAAATCCGAGCAACAAGAACCACCTGACTAACGAAAAGGAGAAAAGAAGCAAACAAGGTTTCTCCTAAGTCAAGTTCCAGCATGAAAGTGTAGCGATAAAAGATGGCCTATCTAGATGTCCATACAAGCATGCATATGTCCTCATGAAAGATAAAGATAGTGTGACAAATAATGGCTCCACATGTGTATCAATCAATAGCTCCGCATAGATATAACCATCATGCTAAATCGTTGTCCAACCACACATGTTTAAAATTCACAATTTTCCCTCACCTAAATCATCCACCTATGCATGTCATCTATCCTCAAGTAATACCACTAACAGGATAAATCATATAGTCCCAATTAAATGTTCCATTCCACATGCAAGGTTAAGTGCTAACATAGCAATCCATACAATCATGTATAAGTCCCAACCACTATCAGATTCCCACAAGCATGCAAGTCCTAATTACAATTATCAATCATGGATGTCCAAGAAGGATCTCTATAATACTCCTAGTGGGTAAGTCAGAAAAGAGGGATAAAGCAACCACCCGCCTCGATCGCTAATTCCAAGTCCAAATAGTGCTCTCGCCCAAACCGATAAGCCGCCGCGATCGCTGTACAAAATTCCCAAAAGAACATACATAATTAACATACAATGCTCACACAAAATCTGCCCCAAACACAACAGTCCACAGTTTCCCTGTTTTCACCTGCGAAAAATACTCAGAAAATTCCAAGAAAAATACTGTCACGATCCTCGCGACGAACCCGTCGAAACAAGTATCTGCACGCTCAAATCCGAGTTTTCTACACTGAGAAACAAATCCGACAAGGAAACCACCCCGAAATAAACTGCTCTCAAAAACTGAACCACAAGGTTCTGTAAATAGGAACTTCTCACCTTCGGGGAAAATTCAGAAAATTCCAAGGAAATTTGGGGATATTTCTCGTGATGTGTAGATGCAAAATGCCTTTTGAATCACCCCAATCCGATGTCTGTACGCGAAGATATGGCCGAAATACCGCACCGCTGTCCAAAACTCTGCCCAAGAAAAAGGGTCAAATGGAAGCTCGGGGAACTCCAAGATAAACTCGAAATGAGGAGGAGCTCAAAACACAAAGATCAAAGCCTTACCTGTCGTGAGTCCAACGGCGCAAGAATCGCCTCAATCGGAGGTCGGAGTAAGCCGGAGAAGTCCTCGCACCAAAATGCGACGAAGAAGATCACAAACGAACGAGCGTCGTGCCGCGCCGTAAAAATGCAAACCTCGGGATGCGTGCCGCCGAAAAATCCTAGAATCTGCAGATGGATCCGGCTCTGGGAGTTGAAGATTTCTTGTGAAGATGGCACTGTGAGAGGAGGAACAGGGAAAGAGTTCTTCACTGCTGAACAGGGGCCTATTTATAGGTTGGAAAAACAAATCAAATAATACCCAACGTATCCTAGGTTTCGGGCGCAGGGAGTTTCCGGGCTGCTACAGTGTTGGGCCCGGCCCAACACTGTTCACGCCCGGATTCTTCCTGGGCCTCCACGTTGCCCACAAAACAGGCAACAGCGGGAGCCACGACTCCCGCTGCGCCGCGTGGCCACCCCCGGGGATCGACACGTGGCGCCCCCAACGCGCGGGAAACCGCGGTCAGCGCCCACGTGCCGCCTGCCAGCGCCGCCTGCCAACCCTGCCGGGCACGCGCCCCGAGGCCACCCGCACCCGTTCCGTGCATCGAGCGCGCTACACCGCACCAACCACCGGCCGCCACGTGTCCACCCCGGTCCACCGTGCGCCCCGCGCTCTCCGTAGACCGCGCCCCGCGGACCGGCCCACTCCCGAGCCGCCACGCGTCCAGCCCCCGGTGCACGCCCGCCGCGTGGACCGGGCGGCCCGCGCCTCTGCCCGCCGCGCTGCCCGCGGCTGCTCCGCCGCTGCTGTGAGGACCTGGATTTCCACGTCGAGACTACTGGTTGACTAGTAGCTGTTAGAGGCTTTGTGGTGCGTCGGTGGTGTTTGTACACCAATTGGACACTAGTGTTGGACTCAGAGCGTTAAATAGATCACGAGAATAGTCCGATGACCCCGACGGATGCTTAGAAGTGGTTTTGCACGCAATGGATGTTAAAATTGGGTTCAGCGCGAAGTTTGGACAAAAGAATATCTTTCCAGATGCCTTCGGCAATTTTTAGAATTAGAATTTGGCAAAACGGACATCGGAAACGGACTCAGGGCGAAAAACTGTGCAAAATAGGCTATTTCTGGACTTTTTGGGCTTAAAACGGTGTTTTTGGTGTTGCTGGAATGGTGGACCGGGCTCACGGCGGCTGGCTCACGGCCCATGGACCGGATGGTGCAGCGCGGTGCACGGGGTGGGCGTACACCCGGTGCAGGAGGCGACGCGGGCGGCCGGTGCACGCGCGGTGCACCGCGCAGCCATGCGCCGTGCATGCACGCGCACGCGTGGCGCGCGCCCCCGCCCGCACGTGGGCCGGGCCGTGCTGCGTGGCGGGGAAGCCCGTCGGTCGGACCCTTTGGTCCGACCCGCTTTGCACTGGATCTGGTGCAAGGGATTTGGTGTGAGGGTGGAGGATTTATGTGTGTGTTGTAATGGAACTTTGGTGCATCTTAAGGGGAATTTGATGTTATAAATTGCACCTTTGGACAGCAATTAACCCTTTTACATCCCCAGCCTATCTCCACTCTGTTGTGAAGGAAATTAAGGGGTTTTCCATCATCTTCTTCACCAAGAACTCCATGAATGGAACTTGGAGTTCACTATTAGAGTTGACCACTTCGTCGCATTTTCTTCCGGGAGACCTCCAGAAGTGTAGAAGTGGAATTATGGGATGATTCTTGCGGGATTCTCTCCACAACTTCAAGATCTACAACGTTTGTATTGAAGAGGAGACCTAATTGGAGCTCTAAACCAGGTAATTATAGCAATCTTTGAGACACTTGTTTTCAGTTTGAGATTTCGACCACAGGTTAGTGTTTTACTCCCCTGGGATGCACAAATGGAATTTTAAATTGATTTTTGTTGGGAAATTTCCAGGACTTACAGAGATACAATTTTCGTATTTGGTGGAACTTCAAATTTGGACTCTAAATTAGGTAATTTAAGCCATCTTTGGGATTGTTGTGTACAGCTGAGATTCTGGTTGTGGTTATGAGCAATGTTCAGTGTTTTTGCTCCCTAGGACTGAAGAAGTTGAATTTTAAGCTGGTTTTTACGGGGAATTCACCAGAACTCAGAGACCTACATTTTTCATATTTAATAGGAAGGCTAAATCTTGCTTCGAATCTGGTGAATTTCATCATCTTTGGGACCACATTTTCTGTGAGGAATTCTGGACAGCGACACCTTGCCGGATTTTTATCTCCGCAACCGGGCATCGGATGGAGTCGAACCTTTGGACTCTTTTCATCTACTCGACGCGAGGATTGTCTCCGTATTTTTATTGGATTTTTGTGAGGCTTGTCCGAAAGGGTGCTTCTTCCCCTTTACTGTACAGAGTTTTACAGTTATGTTGTTGTGTGGTTTTGCGCACCCTGTGTTGTGGAATTAGTAACTTGGTCTACGCTACTCGGAATTGGATGTGCAGGTACTCGTTTCGAAGGTATCGACACGAGGAACGGACCAATATTTATGTTGGATTTTTCTGAGTTCTCGCTGCAGGTGAAATAATTACATCTTTGGGACTGATTTTTCAGACTGTGTGTACTTGGATATTTTTGAATAAAAATGTAATCTTGGACCTTATTGTTGTACCCAGGAAGGTTCACGACTGTTTCTGAACCTGTTGGAACTGGAGAACATAGGAGATAGTGAATTCTGAATGTTTTCCGCTGTTGGGAGCCGAGGCTTTTGCGACAAGTACCGAGGATGCTGTTTCGGCAGAAATTGGACTATGGGCGTCTGCGCTCTTCGCCGACCCCAGGTTTGCCTTGGATTGAGCACTTCAGGTGGGTAAGCTTAACTTGGTAACTGTATAGAACTTTTATATATCTTGGTGCATGTAAGTGTACAGGTGAGGATATCACCCCTCTGTGATTGATAACAGGTATACTGTTGTATAACAGATATGAGCGAGAGGTAAGCAAGGGATGACCTACTTGGGTGAGAGTGGTATACCATAGTAGGAATATTGTAGCATGCTTCACTAATATATATTTCACCCACTTTTATTGTTTCTGAGGACAAAGCATGCTTGCATGGACATGTAGTTAGGCCATACTTTACTGCTGCACTACTTTTGGAACTTGACTTAGGAGAAACCATGTTATTCTTTTTTTCTTCTTTGTTAGTCAAGTGGTCTGTGTGGCTCAGGTTCGAGCAGGGGTTCTGGGTAGTGTAGTCGAGACTTGGTGTCTGGGACAAGTTGGATTAGTTGTGGGGCTTTGCGGCAACCGCGGATATTGGGCGGTTGACCGGACATTTATTTATGCACCAGATTGGGTATCTGATTTCTCTAGTGGACAGAGTTTCCCACTATTTGAGCATTTTTTTGTACCTGATTGAGGACCGAGGCTTTCTTTAGTGATTGGGCTTTCCCACTTTGATCAGAGTCGTGATCCAGTCCTGCTGATTTATGATACTGATGACAGTGATACTTTACTCGTGTGGGTCGCTCCCCTCGAGGCCACTCCGGAGTAGGCAGTTGACATATTGGCCAGTGAGTGCCAAACCTGTTGGCCAGTGAGTGCCAGACAGTGAGCATCGGTCAGTGAGTACCGATTGGTTAGCAGATACTTGAGTCCTTGAGACTCCTTTGCATCGGTGTTATGCGTAGGCTGGCATACCCGATGCGGCAGGCACAGCAGGCAGTACCAGTTCTACTGGTGGCATTAGATTGGGGTTTATTGCATACAGTTGCTTTATAGTTGCACTCGTGTCAGGGGGGGACCGAGTGGAGTCTGGTAGCTGTGTTAGACCAGTACTAGTGTTGTTGGGAACCGTTTGGGGGTACGGTGGTCCCTGGGTCATTGTGTGGCATAGGCAGGCATGGCAGGCATAGCAGACTTGGAGGCTTGATAGCTGTTGAGAGTTTCCAGCTTCCTCCTTTTTCAGTCTTTATAGATTTGGTTAGTTTGTTTATATTTTGAGGACTTAGTGGGCAGACCGTCGAGTCTGGCGGTGGTACCCACTGAGAACTCCCTTTTTGGTGTAGTTCTCACACCCTATGGGGGTTTTCCCCTCTTTTTCTTTCCTCTCCTCTGTTTTGTAGAGTCTTAGCAGGTGTTGCTGATTCTGCGGTTGTTGATCGAGGCGAGAGAGTCGCGAGCTAGATCCCTAACCGTCGTTGGAGAGTAGCGGTACCCTCTTCAGAGGAGATCTACTGCAGACTAGTTGTTTATTTTTCCAGTTTTGAGAGACTGATGTAGTGAGGATATATTATGTATCGAGAGATTGTACACACTTATATTTATTGGAGATATCTCACTGTTGAGTTTTGAGCTTTGTATATGAGGATATAGTATCGCTATCATTTTGGGAGACAGACCTATTGTATTAGTTCCAGTTGTACAGTGATTGATTTTAGTTATACGGCAGGTTTTTACTTATAGCTCTGATATTATGTTTAGCTGTAGTACTTTTCTTGCAGGTAGGACGCTTTGCCTATGCAGGTTGGCATAGGTGGCGGATCTGTTGGCGAGCCCGGGTCGCAGTTCCGACCCTGGGGCGTGACAGATTAGAGTGGTATCAGAGCTTAGGGATAGGTCGGCTGGGACTTAGAAACCCTAGGCTTATGGTTTGACCCTTGGTTGACTTCGTGAGAGTCGTGACTTTTAGCGAGAGTCCTGATTGAGTTTTATATCTCTCCCAAGGGACGGGAGGAATGATTGGCACGTTTATTCTCCTAAGTAATTATGTTGGCTGCAGACAACATAGTGCTGTGGAATGGGTGACATGCTTTAGACTTTCGCTGGATTGGGTCGAGTGGCTTTTGTGTGCTGTTTGTGGTTCCGTCGTGGTGAGCGGTGCCTCCCCGACTCTGGGTTTTGACCGTGGGCATCTTGTCAGAGTGATTGAGCTCGAGCGGTTGGTTTTGGGCCGAATATCTAGATTGAGGTCAGAGAGCTCCGGATCCGGATGACAGGATTGTCTGTGGCATATCAGCGACAGAGTGAGCAGCTGGTCTGGGTGACACAGTTGTCGGAGCACTGAGTAACCCCCCTCCGTGCCAATGTTAGCATCGAGGCACCGAGTTAGGGTGGATAGTTGACAGCAGAGGAGCTGTGGGACATGATCGATCTATTGAGCCAGATTGGGCAGATGAACCACCCCGACTCGTAAAATTGAGTTTGGAGCCTTTGGAGGTAAAGTCATGATTGGTGGTGATGGAGTGACTATTTGAGAGCCTCCCAGTGCTAGAGAGTTTATGCAGTTGTTGAACTGCGCGCTCCAGGTTTCGAGGGATGAGGCGCATAGGATATGTGAGACTGGAAGTGGATTGCGCCAGGATACCTTGTAGCTTAGTTGGCCCCTCTGTTAAGGATTTTTGACGCCACGTTGGAGTAGGCATTGTGCTTGGAGAGTGGCGCTGTAGTTCCCTTGGATAGGGATCTGCCGCCAGAGGCGAGTTTTGGATATGGCGCTTGGCGCTGGATGATGGAGGACAGATCGACCGGCAGAGGTATTTCTGGTTTCTTTTTCCAAGGTACTGGATTTCTAAGATATTCGGGATCGGGTGGACCCCGAGGGCAGTATCAGCGTTTGTATCAGAGTGGCGCAGCGGTAGCGTGAATTTGCTATCTGCGGAGGACCATATTCGTTGCCTCAATGTGAGCAGAGGCAGAGGTCGTGCTCCATATGTGGTTAATTAAGATATGTTGTGGCAGATTGAGCGACGACTAATGGTATCGAGCGGTTGAATCTAGGCTGCCCGGTTGGAGGGTGCCCCGGCAGTGGATTGAGATGTCGCCGGTGTGATTTCATCACAGCAGTCGGAGTTAGAGCTTGTTGCGTTCCTGCATGGACTAGAGGCAGATTTGTTACCCCATGCACTTGAGGTACAGGTTTCTATTAGTGTTGTGCATGTGGAGGAGGCTTGTGGATCGTGTCCAGTGCAGTAGAGGCTGAGAGTTATGCCGGCAGACTTATTGGTAATTGTGGCCGTTTGGTGTTTTGACCTAGTGTTTGGGTTTTGGTTGGCACAGTGCCACCGAATGTTTGACTGCAGAAAGAAGGGACTTTGATCTTCGGCAAGGCAGACAAGAGAAGGCTTGCTTGTTGAGATTATTGAGCACACAGGTTTGGCGACTGTGTGATAGGTGCATACGGCGGCACCGGGACTCAAGGATATCTCCGTTGCCCGTGAGATCCAGGGTGTGATATCACCTAAGCTGTTGATAATGCCGCCGGTTAGGGAGAGAGAGATTGCGTTTGATATTGTTCGGAGAACCGCGCCACCTCCGACAACACCTCATCGGATGTCGCTTGTAGAACTGGGAGATCTGATGGCGCAGTTGCTGGATCTGATGGATCGAGGAGTCTGCTTGACCTAGTGCCACGCCGTTGACATACGGTGGTGATGCCACGTCGTTGATACACGACTGTGAGGGTCCTTTTATGGTTCGAGGGTAGACAGGTCCGGGTGGTATCTAGGACCTTTTGATGGGTTATACTCCGACAGTTATAGTATGGTGTGACTACCTACTTGGAATCAGACCGTCGAGGACTTTGCCTAGATGGCATTTAGGATCTGTTAAGGGCACTATGAGAGCATAGTGAGGCCAAATGGAATGAATAATGCCCTGTGACTTAAAGGTCTGAGGAATCGTGTGTTCCAGTTGTACCTGGACGGATTAGGAGTGGTGTTCCCCAAGGATATTTTGATTTACTCCCAGAGCGACTCGGAGCGCGAGGAGCACTTGTGGATGTGCTACCGTACCTGTGTGGATGAAGCTGTATGCCCAGTTATTGAGGAACAAGTTGTAGCTTCAGGAGCTTACCTTCTTGAGTCACCTTATTCTAGCCGTAGGAGCGGCGGTGGAAATCCGGCCAATTTGGATACTGATTGGAAATTGGCCGAGATCGACAATTATTGTCGAGGTGTGGACCTTCTTGGACTAGGCAGTGCCGGGAGAGCTTGGCCAATAGATAATGAGACTGATACCAGCGCCAATACTAGTGTTTCCAGTGTTGGGAGATGGATTGGTGTGCTTTAGTGATGCCTCCTTTGGCGACTGTAGAATTACCGTTGAGTTATTGTTGAGCATTTTGGATTACCACGACAGAGCCATTGTGATGACAGATTAGAGTGTGAATGGCTCTGATACCAACTGTGGTATGAGTTTGTATCTCTGGAGGATCCCTTTTGAGGGTAACTCGCGGTTGAGTAGTCCACTCGGGTCATTTTGGATCGAGAAGTAACCGAGTGAAGACTCCAGCTTATTGGATTCCTTGCTTTATTGGATGAAAGCGTGGATATGCTTCGGGTGGCCTTAATTGAGTTGACCCAGGATGTGGGTTGGAGCATGTTGCACTAGAGGTTATTCCAGTTTTCCCCCGGTTTCTTTTATTATTGGAGCCCCTTTGGTATCTCACGTCTCAGCTCAGGAGTGATGTGTTTTTGGGGTTCCTCGCCCGTGATTGGCTTGCCCCTTTGAGATCTGTGATTGTTTGAAGTACGAGGGACGCCCGTTGCGAATTCCGGCTCGTGAGATGGGGGAATTGCGCAATCGGGCTATGCTGTACTGGATGTTGTCGTTGAGGAGTAATCACGGGGAGTGAGTGGTGTTTCGGGAGCTGGAGGCGTATTGAAGGATAACTACCCGTGGTATTTGTGACTCTTGATGGACTTGAGCTAGTTTCGAGGACGAAACTTTCTTTAGTGGGGGAGGATGTGAGGACCTGGATTTCCACGTCGAGACTACTGGTTGACCAGTAGCTGTTAGAGGCTTTGTGGTGCGTCGGTGGTGTTTGTACACCAATTGGACACTAGTGTTGGACTCAGAGCGTTAAATAGATCACGAGAATAGTCCGATGACCCCGACGGATGCTTAGAAGTGGTTTTGCGCGCAATGGATGTTAAAATTGGGTTCAGCGCGAAGTTTGGACAAAAGAATATCTTTCCAGATGCCTTCGGCAATTTTTAGAATTAGAATTTGGCAAAACGGACATCGGAAACGGACTCAGGGCGAAAAACTGTGCAAAATAGGCTATTTCTGGACTTTTTGGGCTTAAAACGGTGTTTTTGGTGTTGCTGGAATGGTGGACCGGGCTCACGGTGGCTGGCTCACGGCCCATGGACCGGATGGTGCAGCGCGGTGCACGGGGTTGGCGTACACCCGGTGCAGGAGGCGACGCGGGCGGCCGGTGCACGCGCGGTGCACCGCGCAGCCGTGCGCCGCGCATGCACGCGCACGCGTGGCGCGCGCCCCCGCCCGCACGTGGGCCGGGCCGTGCTGCGTGGCGGGGAAGCCCGTCGGTCGGACCCTTTGGTCCGACCCGCTTTGCACTGGATCTGGTGCAAGGGATTTGGTGTGAGGGTGGAGGATTTATGTGTGTGTTGTAATGGAACTTTGGTGCATCTTAAGGGGAATTTGATGTTATAAATTGCACCTTTGGACAGCAATTAACCCTTTTACATCCCCAGCCTATCTCCACTCTGTTGTGAAGGAAATTAAGGGGTTTTCCATCATCTTCTTCACCAAGAACTCCATGAATGGAACTTGGAGTTCACTATTAGAGTTGACCACTTCGTCGCATTTTCTTCCGGGAGACCTCCAGAAGTGTAGAAGTGGAATTATGGGATGATTCTTGCGGGATTCTCTCCACAACTTCAAGATCTACAACGTTTGTATTGAAGAGGAGACCTAATTGGAGCTCTAAACCAGGTAATTATAGCAATCTTTGAGACACTTGTTTTCAGTTTGAGATTTCGACCACAGGTTAGTGTTTTACTCCCCTGGGATGCACAAATGGAATTTTAAATTGATTTTTGTTGGGAAATTTCCAGGACTTACAGAGATACAATTTTCGTATTTGGTGGAACTTCAAATTTGGACTCTAAATTAGGTAATTTAAGCCATCTTTGGGATTGTTGTGTACAGCTGAGATTCTGGTTGTGGTTATGAGCAATGTTCAGTGTTTTTGCTCCCTAGGACTGAAGAAGTTGAATTTTAAGCTGGTTTTTACGGGGAATTCACCAGAACTCAGAGACCTACATTTTTCATATTTAATAGGAAGGCTAAATCTTGCTTCGAATCTGGTGAATTTCATCATCTTTGGGACCACATTTTCTGTGAGGAATTCTGGACAGCGACACCTTGCCGGATTTTTATCTCCGCAACCGGGCATCGGATGGAGTCGAACCTTTGGACTCTTTTCATCTACTCGACGCGAGGATTGTCTCCGTATTTTTATTGGATTTTTGTGAGGCTTGTCCGAAAGGGTGCTTCTTCCCCTTTACTGTACAGAGTTTTACAGTTATGTTGTTGTGTGGTTTTGCGCACCCTGTGTTGTGGAATTAGTAACTTGGTCTACGCTACTCGGAATTGGATGTGCAGGTACTCGTTTCGAAGGTATCGACACGAGGAATGGACCAATATTTATGTTGGATTTTTCTGAGTTCTCGCTGCAGGTGAAATAATTACATCTTTGGGACTGATTTTTCAGACTGTGTGTACTTGGATATTTTTGAATAAAAATGTAATCTTGGACCTTATTGTTGTACCCAGGAAGGTTCACGACTGTTTCTGAACCTGTTGGAACTGGAGAACATAGGAGATAGTGAATTCTGAATGTTTTCCGCTGTTGGGAGCCGAGGCTTTTGCGACAAGTACCGAGGATGCTGTTTCGGCAGAAATTGGACTATGGGCGTCTGCGCTCTTCGCCGACCCCAGGTTTGCCTTGGATTGAGCACTTCAGGTGGGTAAGCTTAACTTGGTAACTGTATAGAACTTTTATATATCTTGGTGCATGTAAGTGTACAGGTGAGGATATCACCCCTCTGTGATTGATAACAGGTATACTGTTGTATAACAGATATGAGCGAGAGGTAAGCAAGGGATGACCTACTTGGGTGAGAGTGGTATACCATAGTAGGAATATTGTAGCATGCTTCACTAATATATATTTCACCCACTTTTATTGTTTCTGAGGACAAAGCATGCTTGCATGGACATGTAGTTAGGCCATACTTTACTGCTGCACTACTTTTGGAACTTGACTTAGGAGAAACCATGTTATTCTTTTTTTCTTCTTTGTTAGTCAAGTGGTCTGTGTGGCTCAGGTTCGAGCAGGGGTTCTGGGTAGTGTAGTCGAGACTTGGTGTCTGGGACAAGTTGGATTAGTTGTGGGGCTTTGCGGCAACCGCGGATATTGGGCGGTTGACCGGACATTTATTTATGCACCAGATTGGGTATCTGATTTCTCTAGTGGACAGAGTTTCCCACTATTTGAGCATTTTTTTGTACCTGATTGAGGACCGAGGCTTTCTTTAGTGATTGGGCTTTCCCACTTTGATCAGAGTCGTGATCCAGTCCTGCTGATTTATGATACTGATGACAGTGATACTTTACTCGTGTGGGTCGCTCCCCTCGAGGCCACTCCGGAGTAGGCAGTTGACATATTGGCCAGTGAGTGCCAAACCTGTTGGCCAGTGAGTGCCAGACAGTGAGCATCGGTCAGTGAGTACCGATTGGTTAGCAGATACTTGAGTCCTTGAGACTCCTTTGCATCGGTGTTATGCGTAGGCTGGCATACCCGATGCGGCAGGCACAGCAGGCAGTACCAGTTCTACTGGTGGCATTAGATTGGGGTTTATTGCATACAGTTGCTTTATAGTTGCACTCGTGTCAGGGGGGGACCGAGTGGAGTCTGGTAGCTGTGTTAGACCAGTACTAGTGTTGTTGGGAACCGTTTGGGGGTACGGTGGTCCCTGGGTCATTGTGTGGCATAGGCAGGCATGGCAGGCATAGCAGACTTGGAGGCTTGATAGCTGTTGAGAGTTTCCAGCTTCCTCCTTTTTCAGTCTTTATAGATTTGGTTAGTTT
The DNA here is from genome assembly GCA_029204045.2 of Tillandsia leiboldiana. Classification (NCBI taxonomy): domain Eukaryota; kingdom Viridiplantae; phylum Streptophyta; class Magnoliopsida; order Poales; family Bromeliaceae; genus Tillandsia; species Tillandsia leiboldiana. Next base: position 8,972,733 of record CM055060.1, read on the forward strand.
GTTTATATTTTGAGGACTTAGTGGGCAGACCGTCGAGTCTGGCGGTGGTACCCACTGAGAACTCCCTTTTTGGTGTAGTTCTCACACCCTATGGGGGTTTTCCCCTCTTTTTCTTTCCTCTCCTCTGTTTTGTAGAGTCTTAGCAGGTGTTGCTGATTCTGCGGTTGTTGATCGAGGCGAGAGAGTCGCGAGCTAGATCCCTAACCGTCGTTGGAGAGTAGCGGTACCCTCTTCAGAGGAGATCTACTGCAGACTAGTTGTTTATTTTTCCAGTTTTGAGAGACTGATGTAGTGAGGATATATTATGTATCGAGAGATTGTACACACTTATATTTATTAGAGATATCTCACTGTTGAGTTTTGAGCTTTGTATATGAGGATATAGTATCGCTATCATTTTGGGAGACAGACCTATTGTATTATTTCCAGTTGTACAGTGATTGATTTTAGTTATACAGCAGGTTTTTACTTATAGCTCTGATATTATGTTTAGCTGTAGTACTTTTCTTGCAGGTAGGACGCTTCGCCTATGCAGGTTGGCATAGGTGGCGGATCTGTTGGCGAGCCCGGGTCACAGTTCCGACCCTGGGGCGTGACAGCTGCCCGCCACCGCCGGCGCTGCCCGCCGGCGGCCGGAAACACTGTTCCGGCATGAACAGTGACCGGTTGTCCAAAACATCAAGTAGGTAGTCCATTTTGACCGTTTTCGCGCGCTGAATCCGAATTTGGTGTCCATTTTGCCAAATTCCAACTCCAAAATTTGCCGAAGGCATCCGGAAAGGTGTTCCTTGGTCCAAACTTCGCGCTGAGTCCATTTTAAATATCCGCTTCGCGCGAAACCACTTCTAAAGGTCCGACGGAGTCCACTGATCACCCACGTGATCCATTAAGCCCGAAGTCCGCCACTTGTGTCCAATTGGTGCACAAACACCTCCAACACACAGTACAGGCTCCCCAGATGTCACCAATGACTCTACCACAGCTCTGTAGAGATCCAGGTCATCACAGTTCTTGAGTGCAACACAGGATTTTTGGAAATGTTTATAGCACTGGTGTTGTCACAGAGAATCGTTACCGAAGTTGCTGAAATTCGGAAGTCGCTCAACACACTTTTCATCCAAATGAGTTGGGTTGAACAACTACCCGCTGAGATATATTCCGCTTCGGCAGTCGAGAGTGCAATGCAGTTTTGCTTTTTACTATGCCACGCAACAAGACAATGGCCAAGATAAAAACATGCACCACTCGTACTCTTCCGATCATCCACTGATCCTGCCCAATCGGCATCTGAGTATCCTACAATATCTAGACTTGTTCCTATAGGATACCAAATTCCGAGATTTATTGTCCCTTTGATGTACCGGATGATCCGTTTCACCGCTTTCAGGTGAACCTCCTTTGGTGCTGATTGATATCTCGCGCAAATCCCAACACTAAAGGATATGTCCGGGCGACTAGCCGTGAGGTAAAGTAGACTTCCAATCATGCTGCAATAGAGTTTCTCGTCTACATTCTCACTAAGAGATTCACTTCCTAATCCCTTATTGCTAGTTCCCATTGGAGTCAGAAAATCTTTAGAATTTTCTAAACCAAACTTTTTGACCAACTCCATTGCATACTTGGATTGACACAGATGGATGCCATCGTCACTTTGTTTCACTTGTAATCCAAGAAAATATGTCAGTTTGCCCATCATGGACATCTCAAATTCGCTTTCCATGGTTTCAGCGAATCTAGAAGCATCATTATCTCTTGTTGCACCAAATACGATGTCATCGACATAGATTTGTGCTACAATGAAGTTATTTTGATAATGCTTCACAAAGAGAGTCCTGTCTGCTCCCCCTCGAGTATAGCCCTTCTCCAAAAGGTGCTTCGTTAACCTTTCGTACCATGCTCGCGGTGCTTGTTTTAGACCGTAAAGAGCCTTTTTCAAACGAAAAACATGGTTAGGTAGTTTAAGGTCTTCAAAACCTTTCGGTTGAGCCACATAAACTTCCTCATTTAAAAACCTATTTAAAAAAGCGCTCTTAACGTCCATTTGAAAGAGTTTTATTTTAAAATGACAAGCAATTACAAATAGGATACGAATGGACTCGAGTCTAGCTACAGGGGCGAAAGTTTCATCAAAGTCTATACCTTCTATTTGAGAGTAGCCTTGAGCAACTAAACGTGCTTTGTTCCTAATGATGGTACCTTCCTCATTTTTCTTGTTCTTGAAAATCCATTTAGTACCAATCACATTGTGTTGCTTCGGAGGCATCGTTAATTCCCAGACTTTGTTCCGTTCAAACTGATGGAGCTCTTCCTGCATTGTTTCAATCCAGTAGTCATCCTGAAGAGCTTCATCGACGTTCTTTGGTTCGATTAAGGAAACGTAACAAGCGAATCCACAAACCAACTGTCTCCGAGTCCTGACTCCTTCTTGTGGGTCTCCAATAATGTTAGATTCCGGATGATCCTTGGAGATGCGTAATGTTTGAGGTAACGGAGTACTCGGAGGTACATGAGATGATTCCGGCACATCAGATAAACTTGAAGAATCATTAGATGCATCATCATTATCGGAAGAATTGTTATGAGAAGATGCATTTGCAGGAACATCATCATCAAGAGAGATATCAAGGGTAGATTTATCAGATGCAAAGTGGAAAGCTTCATCTACTTTAACATTTATAGATTCAACTATCGTTTTAGATTCCAAGTTAAATACCCGATATGCTCTACTGTTTGTAGAATAACCCATAAAAATCCCTTCGTCACTTCGAGAGTCAAATTTTCCAAGATTTTTGCGGTCACGTAAAATGTAACACCGACTCCCAAAGATACAAAAATATTTGATGTTTGGTTTTCTACAAAACCATAGTTCATATGGTGTATTTAAAGTTCCCGGGCGCAAATAAACTCGATTAATAACATTGACTGCAGTGTTCACAGCTTCAGCCCAAAAATATAACGGTAAATTCCGGCTATGAAGCATAACACGTGCCATCTCTTGTACAACCCTGTTTTTGCGCTCGACTACACCATTCTGTTGAGGTGTATAGGGTGCTGAGAATTCATGTTTAATGCCGTTGGAAGTGCAAAAATCAAAGAATTTAGAATTTATGAATTCTCCACCTCTATCACTTCTAACACGAGTGATCTTTTCATTCTTTTCAATCATAATACGATGGCAAATCTCGTGAAAAGAATCAAAAGTATCAGCTTTCTCTTTTAAAAATGCTACCCATGAGTATCTAGAGAAATCATCAACCAATAAGAAAATATACCATTTACCTCCCAAAGATGGTTGACGTGTTGGCCCCATTAAATCTATGTGCAATAGTTCCAAAGGCCGTTTAGTACCAACGTGGTTCAAGTTCTTGTGTGCAGTCCTGGATTGTTTTCCCTTTTGGCAACCACCACACACAATGTTTTGTTTAAGTGAAAGTTTTGGAACCCCCTTGACCACGTCTTTGTTTGAAATTCTAGCAAGTTCCTTAAAATTTATGTGACCTAGCCTTTCATGCCAAAGTGTTTCATTATTCAAAGAGGCTAAGTTACAGTTTTCAGAAATTTTATTGGGAACAACATAACAATTGTTTTCAGATCTAATCCCCTTTAAAAAGAAAACATGGTCCTTATCAGTTACAACACATTCAACAGATGAAAAGTTAACTGAAAAACCATTGTCGCAAAGTTGACTTATGCTAATGAGATTAGTCTTAAGGCCATCAACAAATAACACATTGTTCAGAATCGGGCCATCTGGAATAGCTACTGTTCCTTTTCCAACAATTTTGGAAGACCGACCGTCTCCGAAAACTACAACTCCTCCGGAGATTTTCTCAAAATTTTGAAAGCAGTTTTTGTCACCGGTCATGTGACGGGAACAACCGCTATCCAGATACCAAGACGAATTATCATATGCATGCAAGGAAATATTAGTAACAAGACAAGGGAAGATTTCACCTTTGCGTACCCAAACCTTTCGAGTTTTGGTGTACATCGGAAATGATTGTGAAGTTGATACCTTTGGTGAAAGCGTCTTGATTGATCCATCGCTTTTTCTTGACGTCGTCGTCTTGTTTGATGAACTACCGATGTTCTTTCCTTTTGAAAGATCCTTCTTTGATTTGCGGGAAATGAACTCATTGGTAGTAGTTGCAAGATGTGCTTGATTTGATCTTTGCGCTCCATTCTTGCAATTTCTTCTTATGTGCCCTGCATAACCACAACGAAAACATACCTTTGTTCTAGACGATCCCGAAGAGGGGGAAGTAGGTTTGTTGTTGTCGTTTGTCGTCAATTCCGGTGCCGGAGGAGGAGATACCGACTGGGGCACAAAGACTGTCCCACTCGAACTAGGAATGTCTCCAGTTTGAGTGTATCCGAGGCCGAACCGATTTGTTTGACCAAGACCAAGAAGCTTATCCAACTTACTCCTTCCAGAAGAAAATTGCTTTAGATCATCCTTGAGTTGGAAAATGGTCTCCGTCATTTCCAATTTTTCCTGTCGAGCCTCGCCGTAGAGCTTCAAGAAGTAATTCGCTTTGTTCACCATATCTACATAATTCTTCTCGAATTGCTCATTGGACTCTTGAAGGGAAACATTTACTTTAATCAGATTATCCCTTTTCACTTCAAGAGCGTTTGAGAGAGAAGATGCCCTTTTTGCTTTTCTTCGAGATCCTGCAATCTCCCTCTCAAACTCTTGTTTTGCTTTGCCAGTTTCTTTGAATCCCTCAAAAGCTTATGGTAGGCAAGAGCAAAGTCTTCACCTTCCGAATTATCCGATTCATCGTCCGTTGCAATCTTTTCAATAGTGAGGTTGGACAGTGAGTCGGATGTACTTGCCATTAAGCACATGAAGGGTGAAGATGTGGACGCGTGGAATGTCGTTGCGTTGTTCTCTTCATCACTGGAAGATGACTCATTTGACGTTGAGGTGTCATCCCAAGTGACGGCTTGCATCGCCTTCTTCTTGGACGGATTCTTATTTGGACACTCCGTTGAGATATGGCCGTATCCTCGGCACTTGAAGCATTGGACTTGTCCTTCTGAGCTTTTCTCATCCTTTGAGAAGTTCTCTTGCTTTCTTGGCTTGTAACTTGGAGAGTCTTTGCCTTTCTTCGACTTTCCGAAGGATGGAGTTTTGCTTGAATTACCCATTCGAAAATTTCGGCGAAACTTCCTTGTCAAGAGAGCAAGCTGCTTCTCAAAGTCCTTCATAGATAGGTTCTCGTCATCGTCTGAGGAGGATGAATCCGCGTCTTCTTCTTTTGTTGTTTTCAACGCAAAACCTGAAGACTTAGAAGAGGATGCTTTTCCAGAAGAATAGTTAGTAGGAAATGTCATTTCATATGTTTGTAAAGAACCAACTAATTCTTCTACACGGATTTCGTCCGGGTGTTTAATAGTTTCAATGGCCGTAACCTTGGATCGAAATCTTTCAGGAAGAGTTCTTAAAATTTTTCTTACAATTTTAAATTCTGAAATTTTCTCTCCCAAGTTAGCACATGTGTTTACGATGTCTTGCAATCGTGTATAGTAGTCTGTGAAAGATTCATTTTCTGCCATGAAAATAGAGTCAAACTTGCTCGTAAGCATTTGCAGTTTTTGAATCTTCACAAGGTTAGTTCCCTCATGTGTAACTTGAAGAACATCCCAGATTTCTTTCACAGTCTCATATGCCGAGACGCGAGAGAATTCAGTTTGAGACAAGGCATTAAATAAAGCATTAATTCCTTTGCCATTGTAAGAAGATAAATCAATCTCTTCCTTGGTCCATTTCGACCTAGGTTTGATGGTGCGAACATCAGCAAAAATTTCAGTTGGATTAGACCATCCTAAGTCAATTGATTGCCACACCTGTTCGTCGATGAAAATTAAAAAGGCTTTCATCCGTACTTTCCAGTAGGCATAATTTGTTCCATCGAATAACGGGGGTCTGTTGATGTTTCCACCTTCAACCATTGTTTACAACCCTATTCCCGCTCTGATACCACTTGTTGGGTTATGTATAATTGGATCTAAATAGGGAAAAAAACACCTAGAGGGGGGTGAATAGGTGTAAACGTTAAACACTTAAAAAATCATTGCGCAATAAAACCCAATGCGGAAATAAAAACAACACGCAAGATTTTTACGTGGAAAAACTCCAAACCGGAGTAAAAAACCACGGGACCGATGACACGGCGAAATCCACTAGAATTAAACACGTACAAGGTGATATACCGTACTCACAGACGACTCAACCTTTTCCATACGCTCCTAGTAGATCTTCTCTACTCGCTCCGCAACGCTTCTCGAATCCACGATCAGCGCCCAATGCCGAATCCACGGCGTCCAACGTCGAGTCCACGACGTCCGACCGAATCCACGGTCTTCACCCAGTAGCACGCTTCGAATCCACGAACGTACCTCGCTCCGAATCCACGAGAGCGGTTGCACCTTGAATCCACAAGGCCACGCGAGTCCACGTGCCGATTTTGGAAAAATCGTTGTTTTTGGGTGGTGATGATCCGTCGAATACTTAGATTAGAAATAGATCGGAAATACCATCTAAGTATTCATTAATTTAATTCTACTCAAAATCTGAGTTTGGAAAACCTAGAATCAAATTAATAATATAGATGAAGAAACATAGAATTAAATCTAGTATTTCCTTTCTTCTCTATAGGTGGATTTTTCTATTTTTGACCGTGTTTGGATTACCCTAAAAAAAGAATCGTAGGGTCTATTTATAGGTTAGAAACCGTTGGAAGAAGATAAGCAAAAAAAACTAACCAATTCTGGAATTTTACAGGACGACAGTCCGGACTGGAATTGACGGTCCGGACTGTCTCAGCGAAACAGACTTTTTCCAGAAAAGACGACATTCGGGGTTCGGACTGCAATCCACGGTCCGGACTGTTCATGCAATTTCAACAATTTCACGTTCGGGGTCTGGACCGAAATTTCCAAGGTCCGGACTGGAATTGCACATGAACAAACCTACGTTCGGGGTCCGGACTGAGATCCATGGTCCAGACTCTGAACATGTAAAATGCCCAGTTTTTTATTTTTATACAATCAAAAATTCATCCAAGTGTTTCTACACTATAAGAAGTATACGGATCACCATAAATCTTTAGTTAAACGTACCTGATCCATTTGAATTCTTCTTTCTTGAGATTGAGGTAAATGATCCAACTTTTTCATCTTCAATCTTCAAGACTTAACCGATTTCACGAAATACGGCAACTCAAATTCCGTAACAAGAGCTAGAGTAGTTCTAGGATGGGTGACCCCTTGGGAAGTTGGGGCGTCACAATAAATGTGACACCCCCGAAATGTGAATTAGTCCTATATATAAATGATATAATAGGACTAAATCTCTTAACTCGGCTATAGCATTTTGGATGGTAGCAAGATCCAAGAGGTTATGAGAGTTAAGCGTGCTAGAGCTAGAGTAGTTCTAGGATGGGTGACCCCCTGGGAAGTGGGGCGTCACAGTTGGTATCAGGGACATTCACCAGCCGGAAATGTGAGATGAGTCTCGACTGAGCCAGGATTATATAGCGGGTAGAGCGAGGCTCCCCAGCTAATGACCGTTGTGGGTGGAGTACAGCTCCCCACAAGGTCGGCTAAGGCTAGCGAGACGAGTCTCACATCGCCTGGTGCTTGTGAGTGTCTTTGAGCCTGACGAGGATATCAAGGCTTAAAGGGGGGAAGAATATGACACCCCCGAAATGTGAATTAGTCCTATATATAAATGATATAATAGGACTAAATCTCTTAACCCGGCTATAGCATTTTGGATGGTAGCAAAATCTAAGAGGTTATGAGAGTTAAGAGTGCTAGAGCTAGAGTAGTTCTAAGATGGGTGACCCCCTGGGAAGTGGGGCGTCATATCCTGTATTTTTTTTATTCCACTTTTGTACTGGACATGTCTGAGAGATTTGTATTTATTTACATAGGGAGAGAGTGACTATGTATTTGAGAATTTATTTTTATTCAGATGTTCAGTTTATGATTTCTGTAGCTACTAGTTTTATTTCAGCTCTGATACATGTTTAGCTATAGATCTGACTTGCAGGGTAGACGCTTCGTCTGTGCGAGGGTTTCCGTACAGATGGCGGATCTGTTGGCGAGTCCGGGTCGCAGTTTCGACCCCAGGGCGTGACAATAATTGATGCTATGATGCAGATGATGAGTCTGGTTGATCAGTGTAGTGTAGATGACATTGTATTCGGGTTGAGACAGAGTGGACCTGGTTGGTAGTGGCTAGTCATCTTTTGTATCGGGAATCTGTTAGATTTGCTGTGATTCTTGAGTCATTGTGAGTTCGTTGACCCTCTTGGGGGAGTCGGTTTTACAATATGAGTATTTTGATCTGAGGGATCATAGATCGAGTCATATTGATTACATTTTATCGATTGAGTCTATTGTCATTATCTTGGGCTCATGTGAGCATTTGAGACTCGAGTCACTGTGTTGATCCCGACATCTGAGTGAGTTACTTATGCATAGTGAGTTATTCGGTCTGAGAGATTGTAGACTTGATTGTTGAGATTATCATTCCTCCTTGTTCCCTTGAGTATTTGAGATTTGAGTCATTGAGAGTACTTTGACCTCTGCTCAAGTCATGTGAGCTTATTGAGTTATCTAATTTGAGAGATCATGGATCTGATCATTTCGAGTACATATATCGATCCAGTTTATCACTCTCATTTGATCTCTTGAGCATTTGAGATGTGAGTCATTGAGCATACTTCGACCTTTGTGAGAGTTGATTGCGTGAGAGCTTGGATTTGACTACAGCCTGCATGTGCTACTGTTGTGATACATGATGCCGCGCTGATTCCTCGGTGGGGTCGCTCCCCATGAGATGCCGCTCCGGATGCGATGGTTGGGCCTATTGAGGCAGATTTGTGTGATGGTTGAGATTGAGATTGTCCGTTGGGACACCCTATGTGGTATAGTAGGGAGCGCAGGCTTGACTGGACCTGATGTGGCAGTCATTAAGATTGGGTCGATCTGAGAGATTCATGAGTGAGTGATTGTTCCCTATTCCTTTCTGGTATATTGGGTGAGTGAGCACAATGTGTTCCTTCTTTGGGTATCATGAGACAGTGAGTGATTGTACGCTGTCGTTCTTTTTGGTTATCCCGAGTCCATGCTTTGTATACTATCACTCCATAGTGTTACTTTGAGTCAGTGGGCACTACTTATCATTGTACCTTGTGGTTACCACTTTGAGCATATTAGTTAGAGGCATAGTAACTGGTGTATTATTATTCTTGCGTTATTCATTATTCAGTTTATCTACTACTTTGCCTCTAGTGGACTTAGTGGGTAGACCGTTGGTCTTGGATACGGTACCCACCGAGAGCTACTGTTGGATATAGTTCTCACGCCCGATGTGGTGATTGTTTTTCATATACTTAGTTTTTCTACTATCTTGTTGGATGTTACTGTTCGAGGTAAGGGTGTCACGTGATAGATCCCTACCAGAGCTACTAAGACAGGTAAAGGTACCATCTTTTTGGACTTGGCTTTACAGAGGACGGGTATGATAGTAATTTTATTTTCTTTCCAGCTCTGATACATTATTGTTAGAGATGTTTTGCAGGTTAGACGCTTCACCTATATGGGGGTTTCCGTATAGGCGGCGAATCTGTCGGCGAGCCTGGATCGCAGTTTCGATTTCGGGGTGTGACACCCTAGACCCGACTTTCTTCGTAGTCGTGGTAGGGGCTCCGCTACCTTGGTGGGGCCCGTGGCCTCCCATGGCTGGTTAGTACCGGCCTCGACCTTTCTCGGCCGTAGAACTCGCGCAAGACCTTCTAGATGGAGAGGTCTTGTTCTTCTTTCCTGTCCTCCTCTTCGAAAGATTGCTCGTTTGACCTCTCGGCCGAACATTGGTCCGCCCTGCTATCAATGGCGCCCTTGACGCAGTCAGGGAAGGCGAACCGATTCCTCACCATGCCTAGGAAGATGGCTTCCCAGTCTCTACTGGTCATTTCGGCCTTACAGCAGATGTAGAGCCGATGCATGCCTTTCACCGACGTTTTCTTCTCGAGGAGCTTGGGTGCGTCGGCTTCTTCCCTTTATTTCATCCTTGGCCTCATGAGCCAACACTCTCTTCCTTCGACCGTCTTAGTATCGGCCGAATTCATATCTTCAATGCCGATGACCGAATTATCCTCGGTCGATATGTCCGACCGTATTCTCGGTCACTTCACCCGAAAATTTATCAAACATCGGCATTTTTCAATTAGCCAAGTATGGGTGCTCTATGTCCATATCCCCATACAAGGGATACAGGGACCTAAAGACTGGCCGTATAGCCGGCCTAGCCAATGTGTCGAATGAATTACAGATGATCTCCTCTACATGGGCGTGGATGTCGGCGAGCCCTACTTCAGATACTGGGGTCGCTGGTTGCGCCGGCGGAGATGGCGGCCTGTATTGGCCGACCTGGTTTTGAGGCGGTCTCTGTACGGGGACCTGCCCGTTGTTCCTGCCCCCAGCCGTCTTGGCGAGCCCAGCTTGAGGTGCTGGGGCCGCCACCTGCGCCGGTGGAGGAAGCGACCCGTAATGGCCAGCCTGCTGCTGAGGCGGTCTCTGTGTAGGGCCCTGCCCGTCGTTCCTACCCCCAGCCATCTTGGCGAGCCCAGCTTGAGGTACCGGGGCCGCCAACTACGCCAGTGGAGGTGGCGGCCCGTAATGGCCAGCTTGCTGCTAAGGCGGTGCCTGTGCAGGGACCTGCCCGCCGTTCCTACCCCCATCTTGAGGCTAGACAAACGACAGTAGGGGAAGGGGGGTGGGGCAGAGAAGTCCCCTAGTAGTTCTCTGGTTGATGTGCGATGTTCTGCTCCATCGGCCCTGCTCCCGTCTGGTACGAGGTTACTTGCGGTTGTACTGCCCCCAGCAGCTGAGCCGAATGGAAGAATGTCATTGGCTGCACAACTCCTTGCGGTTGTGCTACCGTCGTCGCCGACGTCATCGGGCTTGATTGCATCGGCTATGGCTGTGGTAGGGTAGATGGAGGTTTCGGTAGACCTCCGTGGTGCGGTTTATTTCGGGCTAAAAACTACTCGAGTTGAAAAGCACTATCATTTGAGGCCGTGACAGCGTCTAACGTTGCATCTAGACGGGCGCTGCGCAATTGCTCGCTTCTCTCGAGACGTAACTGTGTCCTCTCGAAAGAGTCTAGCGCTCGGGTCACCTGCCTAAATGCTTCTGCTAGGCCTACTTTGAGCCAACATTTCTTCGGTAGGAGATAGATAAGAGTTACTTGAGTGTCTCACCGGGCGTGCCAAAAGAATGTTGGGACCGAAAATGTCAGTCGTCAACCGGCCCTGTGGTTCGGTTGACCCTCTGAATGTGATGCGCCGCGTGCTAATGGATCAAGCGATCGGCCCGAGGAGGGATCTGCTCGACCGAGTTCTTCTCACTTAAACTCTCGCGACCGTCCGGCTTAGATTAGCCGAATCGGGATGTGGAGATAGAGAAAGGCAGAGTCCGGCCTAGAGTAGCCGAACCAGATAGTAGAGACAATAATTTGACACAGCTGATGAGCCGATTAGAACTTTGTATTGATTGGAAAGGAGATACAAGGAGGAGAAAAGGGAAGAAATTATAAGTAAGCCTACTCCTAGAAAATACGGTAAATACATATATGAAAGATATGAAAAGCAGGGGGTGGTCCTGGCTTACGAGGTTGCAGAACCATTCTTTCTTTGATGGTTCGGTTATTTATACATTTATGGACCATATGTATAATCACCAATTTTAGTAATCGGCGTGATCTAAGGGGAATTCTCATAAATTCCTCAACTGCTTCCTTTTGAGTCCATTCTCCTCAATAGAATAGTAGTCGTTTTCCGTCCAGGTTCATCTCCTAATCGACGCGCCGAAGCGTGATCTTCGACACTGTTGAGACCAAATTTTTCTGCCACGGGAGAGGGTGACACGTGGCACCTACTATCCGCAGAGGACACCAGCCGATGGGAAGATGAGTCAAACCAAGAAGGGTTTGCGCTGCATAGGAGCGCAGCACACGATGCGCGCCATCGGCCAAAAGCATCAGCCGATGAAGGAAGAAAGGATCCATGCCCTAATTTCGGGCCGAACCCAGTCGTATAAGAATTCGTCACACGGCATAAGCTATCGGCTGAGGGGACCGGCCGACAGGAGAAACAACCGACGTAAGACTCTGTCGATGAAATGAGTCACGAATCACCCAAGACCGACTTCGGCTAACAGCATCTACTAAACCTCTTCGGTCAATCGACGGAAGAGGCGGGAATCAGAGTCAGCATGCGGGGATTCAAATCGATGAAGGAAAGACTTCAAAAGGAAAGAATACGAGGTTTGGGCGCGAATCTCGCAGCCAACCGGGAACGGCGAGCGGCGTCCACCAATGGAAGGTGCCGAAGATCACACTCCGGCGCAACAATCAGGGAATGAACCTAGACGAGAAATGGTTGCTATCCTGATGAGGGTAATCGACTTGAAAGGAAGCTATCGAGGATTTCACGTTGACCCCCTTAAATTACGCCGCTAATTCAAAATCCAAATCGGTGCCTAATAACTATGGTTTGAAACTGTATAAATAAGCGAACCATTGAAGCAATCGTGGTCCGGCAACCTCGTAAGCCCGATACCACCCCAGTTTCTTCATTTATCTAGGAGTAGATTAACTTAACTATTTTTTTTTCTTTTTTACTGCTTTTGTAGGAGTAGGCTTAATTATAATCCTTCTATCCCTTTTTCCCCATTTGTATCCCCTTCTTTATCAATATAAAGTGTAAACTGGCCATTCGGTTGTGTCTTTATTTCTTTCATTTAGAGTGTAAACCGACTCAACCATGTCTTTATTTGCTTTTTTTCCTTTAGAGTGTAAATCGGCCTATCAATCGTGTCTTTATTGGTGATTCTCTGTGCTTTTAAAGTTACAAATGGCTCATCAATCGTACACTTATCTACACCCGGTTCGGCTATTCTAAGTCAAAACCAGCGATCCCTCTCTACCTCCGCGACCCCACTTCGGCAGTCACCAGTTGTTGCGATTGCGAGGAGTTACCAAAGGAGAACCCAGCCGAGCGGATCCCTCCTCGCCCCGATCGCTTGATTGTTGGCACGCGACGCACTTCGACACCTCTAGAGGGTCACCCAAAGGGGCCGATCATGCGCAAGCCACATTTTGGGCCCAACAGGCACTTTCCAATACTGGGCGCCACTTGCCGTTTCGAAGTCTATTAGGAGATTCACACCCAAATCTCGTACTCTTTCCATCTAGGGTCTTTCCTTCTACGGTTCAAGCAGCCGAGAGTTAACCTTGACTTCGCCTTCTACGTTGTTCGACAAAGGCGGTCTGATATTTGCCTTCCGCCGAGGTCGGTCTTGGTCAAGATACAGATCCCTCTTTGTTGACTTATTCTCTTATCGGCTGATGCCCTTAGCCGATGGTATACGCCACGTGTCACTTCCTTAGGTGGTAGAAAATTTTGGTCTCAACAATATATTAAATAGCTCGGATCGAGTGCTTAAGTACATCAAATGTCACTTTTCATATAAAAATTAGTACAACTTCATCAATTATATCACTATTTTATCATATTTATCCTTATTGAGTTTTAAATTACTTTATGTCTTTAATATTTTTTGAATCAACAAAGATAAACTCAACCTCCCTGTCACGCCCCGGGGTCGAAACTGCGACCCAGGCTCGCCAACAGATCCGCCACCCATACAGGAAGCCTCGCATAGACAAAGCGTCCAACCTGCAAAAGATAGTACTACAACTAAACAGATATCAGAGCGGGAAATAAATTGTTGTAATATAAAAATCCAAACCACTGTACAACTAGAATAAAGGTACAATATCCATCTCCCAATATAAATAATACAAAGTCTGATCCACAGGAATAGTACAAATACAAATTCACCTATACAACATCTATGAATCCAAAAAGGGAGGAAAACTAAAATAACAATATATCAGTGTATAATGAAATCCCACAATCCGAGATGATGCATCTATCTCACCAAAATGAACTATACTGGTAGGGATTTATCTCGCGACTCCCTGTCCTCGGTCCATCACGCCAGCTAGACCAGGAACGGAGAGAAAAGTCTTGGCAAACCTATCACCGACAGAGAGTGATAGAACTACATCCTACAGTAGTTCTCAGTGAGTACCGTCTCCAAGACCAACGGTCTGCCCACTAAGTGTGGGGACCCCGATCCCCGTGCAGCTTTCTCCATGACCCATGCAGTGGAACACCTATTAGTGGTGTGTCGGACCCGCAACGCATCAAATGGACGCGTTGGACGGACTCAGTGAGGTTTCTGGATCAAGTCTGTCCTTCGGCTATTTTCGCTGAATTTTATAAAGGGTTTCAGGCTAATCCGAGACCGGATTTGGTTTCAGCACGGAAAAACGTCAAAAATCGGCTATTTACTCGTGTTTTTCTAAGTCCGGATGCCCAAAACGGACACCCGAAAGTTTTCTGCGCGTTCTGGTGCATGGGGGGAGCTGTGGACCGAGAGGGTTGACACGTGGCGCGTCTGAGTGGACGGCGCAATGCGAACGGTCCACCCAAAGGCGCGAGGCAGGCGGGCAGTTGGGGCAGGTGGGCGCGGCATGGCGCGCACGCAGGCGCACCACGTGGCGCCCCACAGTTGGGCCGCTCCACCCGCTCCCTCTGCGCAGTCGGACCACGTGGCGCGGCGCGGTTAGTTGCGCCGCACTGCGCGGTGTTTTGGGACACGTGGCGCGCCCGAAATGATCCGGGCGCGGCCTTTGGTGTGCGTTGTTCGGCGCCCGAAAACGTACCCAAAAGTGTCTTTTCTTCCCTTTTTCTTTCGCTATAAATTGACTTCCTCTCCCTCTCTTCTCTCTTTTGGCTGGGCTTTTCGAGTGGGGGTTTTTAGCAGAGCTCCTTCCACTTGTGCTCCATCACCCACAGAGTTTTGATGATTTTTCGAGATCTCGACATCGGCGATTTCTGCGATTCGGCACACTGCGACGTTCTTTCTTCGGAGGCCTTTTTTGTCGCATTTCGGTCCATGAGGTCCCCAGAGCTACCCAGAAGGTATTTTTGGACGATTTTTGCGGCATTGATTTCACGAGAGGTAGGCCTTCGATTTTTGTGTTGATCACCTTGCTTCATTCTGAGTTCTTGTCACGGTTTACGAGGCATCTTTAAACCCCTTGTTGCTGGTGATTTTCTTGGACAACGGAGCATTGTCGGATTTTTATCTCTGCACTTGAGTATTGGATTTCAGCCTTTGAGGGCTCGATCGACATCTACTCTTCGCGAGGATCGCCATCGTATTTTTATTGGAATTTTTGGAGATTATCTCGCAGGTGGGAATTAAGCTTCTTTGGGTCAGATTTTTCGGCAGTGTATGTGTTATGGGAATTTTGACTTATTGCAATGTTTGGACCATATCTTTGTACCCAGGAGGAGTTTTCTGGTGTTTTTGGACTCGTTGGAATCGTGGGAATCCTAGGATTGTCCCCGTTCAGTTTCAGCCCTTTTGGATCTTGGTTTGATGCGCGCTTCAGGTGGGTTGCTTCGTCTCCAAACCCGGTGGACGGTTTCTCTAACTCTATTTGTTAGTGAGCATGGATTATGTGAGCAGTATTAGCAAGCATGTTGTATCAGATAAGATTTTCTAGTGTAGTGATTCTGATCATGTTGATTATTACTTCCTATCTGTGTTGATTAAATGTTAGTATTGGACTTGACCTGGCACCCTGTCATATGTTGTATGTATAACCAGACCAGTAGAAAACCCTCACTTGGGCTAGGTTCATTTATGCTTTAAACATTCACACTGTACATTCTATTCCTGGACATAGTGTTTTCCTCGTCTGGGTAGTGGGCTGAGTGGTCGGGATTTCTCTTTGTGTGGGATGCATGTTACACTCGTGCTTGGGGGCAGAGTGGAGTCTGGTAGATGTAGCTGGTCTTATATATGTGGCGGGAGCCGTTGGGTAAACGGTGGTCCCGGGTTGTCGTATTTCTCTGTTTTATTTGTCGTCACTATGTTAGTGTCAGGGGTATATTAGTGATAGCAGGACCTAGAACCCAGACTGTTTTTGGACACACATAATTTCCATAAACTAATGTTTTTCCTTCCAAACTTCGAGGGGTCGCCGGAGCCTGTTCTTGTTTGATTTGGGTGAAGGCAATAGCCCTTCGGGGTTTGGAAAATAAAATTTATTTGAACTGATTTTATTAAAGAACTAAAATATATTAAATTGGGTTTCTCAGATTAAAATAGTTTTCAGTAATAACTGCTATCTTTTATTACAAACTTCCTCACCCGAGAGAGTTTGGGTGACCTGGGTTCTAGGGGCCGTTCCCTTATTTCGGGACGAAAGCTACGGGGGCTGTACCTGGAACCTGTTCTTGTTTGATAGGGTTGTAGGTGTTGGTCTCCCGGAACTTTCGGACCCTGGTTGGTTTCTTCCGCATGTTTTACCAAGGGAGTTGTTTTCCCGAACTGTAAGGGGTCGAGAACTTCGAAAGGTTGAGTCTGGAGTCTGTTCTTGTTTGATTGGGATTCTAGACACCGACCTTTCGGGATTCTCGGACCCTTACTGTGTCGGTTGGTTCTTTCTCGTCTGTGAGTTGGATGTCCTATTTTGGGAGCCGTTGGGTTGACGACGGTCCCGGCTGTTGAGTACCTCCAGCCAGTGGGTTAGTATTGTGAGTTGGACATTGTCGATCTGATTGATCGTGGATTTGGATTATAGCCTGCATGAGCCATATTGAGCTCGACAGAGATACGCGGATACTTTCCTCGGTGGGGTCGCGCCCCTCGAGTGCCGCTCCGGAGTTGGGCCTGTTACTTTGCTATCGCGACTTGTCGACGCAGTCCCTCTGGCTGGGCCAATTTTGGCAGTCACGGACTCCCTACGTAAGTCCCGTCCTCTTGTGGATGTGTGGCAGTAGGTGGACGTAGGTTTGACTGGACCCCATGTGGCAGTCACTGTGAGTGGGTTGATTGAGTATTTGGGTTAGAGTTGATGCATCATTTTCATCTGTATCACCCTTTGAGCATTGTAGATAGAGGCACGATAGCTGTAGACTCTTTCCAGCTTATCTTTCCATTATTACAGTTTTCCTGTTATCTTATGCCTCTAGTAGACTTAGTGGGCAGACCGTCGGGCTTGGTGGCGGTACCCACTGGAACTACTGTGGGATGTAGTTCTCACACCCGCCGTGGTGACTTTTCCCAGGGACCCCTTTTCCAGTTCCTGCTGCTCCAGTTGCTGACCCTTCTGTTGCTGATCGAGGTTAGGGAGTCGCGAGCTAGTTCCCTACCCGTCCTTGGAGTTTAGCTGTACCCTTTTTGGAGCTTAGTAGTACAGTATGCTAGATTATTGTTGTTAGTTACTTTTGAGAGTTTTATTTTTGAGAGACTTTTATAGTGAGGTTCAGACTTGTACTTTTGGAGTTGTATTATTTTATTTCAGTAGTTTATTTTTTTTTAGCTCTGATTTCTGTATAGCTGTAGTATCTTTCTTTTTGCAGGTTAGGCGCTTCGTCTATACGGGGCTTCCCGTATAGGCGGCAGATCTGTTGGCGGGCCCAGGTCGCAGTTTCGACCCCGGGGCGTGACACTAAGTCTACTAGAGGCATAAGATAACAGAACTACTGAAAAGAATGAAAAGCTGAAAATAACTCTACAGCTACCATGCCTCTATCAACTATGCTCAAAGGGTGATACAGATGAAAATGATGCATCGACTCTATACCAGTATACTGAATCAACCCAATCATACTGACTTGTAGGTTTTTAAGGATCCACAAGAATCTAAATAGGTACTATCAAACAACTAGAGGGGGGGTGAATAGGTGTAATACTTATAAAACCAATCTCAGTGCACAATAAAAACCAATGCGGAAAATAAAAATAGCACACCGAGATATACGTGGAAACTCCAATCCAGGAGAAAAACCACGGGACCAACACGCAATAACAATCCACTAAGAATAGAAGAATAACAAGGTGATTACCGACTCCACGGACTCAAACCCCTCCTTCAACTTCTTCGGACCTTGCGCTCACCGATTGCACGTCCACTGCACACGTTCGAATCCACGAACGCCACTCGAATCCACGAGCACACGTTTCGAATCCACGAAACGCCTTTAGCACACCGAATCCACGATGCCACGTCGAATCCACGACGCAAACTCAGCCGGTAAGAATATTGGCTTCGATGGTGATCCTTTGCTTAGATTCTCATTGAGGAACCGTAAAAGAAATCTCTAAGCAAAGATTAGATCAATTCGACAAAAGATATGTTCTTGAAAGAACCGTCGAATTGACCTAAAAGAGGCTATAAAGAAGAACGATAAAAACCTAGCCTCTAGGGTTGCTCTCAAGTGTTTAATTAATTAATCGGTAGTTTTTGAGAAACCCTAAATGTCTATTTATAGTTTAGAAACCTTTGGAAAGAGATAAGCATCAAAAACTGGCTTAACAGAAATTTTCCCGCACAACGATCGGGATCGGATTTACGGCGATCCTGATCGTCGTCTTTTTTCAGCAATTCCTGAAAAAACAAGGTTCGGGATCCGGATCGGAATTCTGATCCGGATCGGAATTCTGATCCGGATCGGTTCAGGGTCAGAAATTCTGAAACATCCAATTTGTCCAGTTTTTGATTTTTAAGCAATGAAAACTTATCCAAGTGTTTCTAAACCACTCAAATGTATTTGGATCACCAAAATTATTTAGTTAAACGTACCTGATCAATCCGAATCCATTTTCCTTAAGATTGATGTAATTGATCCACAATTCTTCTACTTCAATCTTCAAGACTCAAAACACTGAGTGTCAACTTGAGAACTTGTTGAATCTTCTCTGAGTCTTCAATTGCTGATTGACAATTTGATCACTTCAAGACTCCGACTCAACTCAACAACTCAACTACTCAACTCACGAAATATGCCAACACAAAAAGCCGTAACATGACTGCCACATAGGGTCCAGTCAAACCTGCGCCTACCTACAACCACATACCTGCATTGGGTCAGGAATTACGTAGGTGGTCCCACTCAGACTGCGTCGACATGCTGCGAAAGATAAGTAACAGGCCTAGCTCCGGAGCGGCACTCGAGGGGAGCGACCCCATCGAGGAAAGTATCTGCGCATCTCTGTCGAGCTATAGTCCAAAACCACGATTAATCAAATCGACAATGTCTAATTTACAACACTACCCACTAGCCAGAGGTACTCAATAGCCGGGACCACTATCAACCAAACAGCTCCCAAAACAGGACATCAACTCAACTTGCTAAAACTCACTGGTTGGAGATACTCCATAGCCGACGACAATGAAGGGCCTGAAAATCTCGAAAGACTAGTACCTACAACCCAAATCAAACAAAAACAGGCTCTAGGCATAGCCTCTCGTTGTTCTCGACCCAAGGAAGGAACATCCCTTAGAACCCAAATCACTCGAACCCTCCCGGGCGAGAAAGTTTAGAGGAAAAGATGATGTTTATTACTGAAAATTATTTTCACTCGAACCCACTCGGGGTGAGGACTAAAAGTAGTTCCTATTTATAAAATCATCTTGATTTAAGAAAATCCATTTTAATGAATTTTAGCTCTTTAGGAAAATCAGTTAGAAAATAAGTTTTATTTCCAAACCCCGAAGGGTTAATGCCTTCGCCCAATCAGACAAGAACAGACTCCGGCGACCCTTCGACATTTGGAAGGAAAATATTAGTTTACTGAAATTATGTGTGTCCAAAAAAAATTTTGGGTTCAAGGTCCTGTTATCACCAGTACACTACTGCCACGAACACAGTGACGACAAAAAGATCGAAGAAAACTCGACGACCCGGGACAACCGTTTACCCAAACGGCTCCCGACACTAGTACAAGACTAGCCACAGCTACCAAACTCTACTCGGCCCCCAAGCACGTGTGCGACATGCATCCGACACTAAAAGAAATCCCGACCACTCGGCCCACTATCCGGGCGAGGAAAATACTATGTCCAGAGAATAAGGATGTAAAGTGTGGATGTCTAAAGTATAAAAGAACCTAGCCCAAGTGAGGGTTCTCTACTAGTCTGGTTAATACATGCAAACATATGGCGGGGGTGCTAGGTCAAAGTTCCAATATTTCAGTGTTAAGAGTGATAATAAAATTACTAATTCAATCAAACAAGTTTGGAAATCAACAATATGAAGTGGGCATTTTTAATCCATCATACACTCAATAAAACTAGTATTTGGAACATGGTCATGCAAGCTCTCGATCATCAAGATGAACATTTACAATATGAAGTTCTCAATCCTATAGCATGAATCATCTAAACAGGTGGCTTTCAATCATAGCACAAGGATCACTCAACATGTAGCTCTCATTTACATAGCATGGTTCATCTCACATATAGTGTTCAATCTCATGGTAAGGTTTATCTCTACACTTAGTTTCCATTAACATAGCATGTACAACTCATATACTTGATTCATCTCATGTACTTGGTTCCATTCACATAATATAGCTTAGCACATATACTTGGTTCCATTCACATACATGTACAACTCATATACTTGGTTCCATTCACATACATGCACAACTCATATACTTGGTTCCATTCACATACATGTACAACCCATATAATTGGTTCCATTCACATAACATATACCACTTAGCATGTAAGTCTCAATCAACATAAAGTAGACAACATCTCATGCTCACATCACAATCATACATAGTGTACATTCAAACATGCATGTTGCTAAGAATAGAATTAGGGAACCGCCCGCCGATTTTGAAGGCAAACCAACCCACCTAGAACTTGACGATCCGTTGCCCGATGAAGCTGAAATTTTGCGAGTAGAAACTCGACCACTCAAAAATCCAACGTTGCAGAAATCAACCCAATCCGTCACCCAGATTGAACGCAATTGCCGAAACACTACACGCTGCACGATTAAATTCCAGAATTTCAGCATGTAGTCATAGGCTAAATAAATTGCACAATTAACACCCAATACCTCTAAATGAAGCTCCACACCGCAAAAATGAAGTGCCCTCAATCACATGAACATCTTTAAAGCTCTAAAAATCCATCATAAATTCCCTTGCAATAAACAAATTAATAAAATATTACATGCTGTCCCAAAATATTGGCATAAACATAGCTTGAACTTCCAAGCTTAATTAGAGGCCTTTCCACAGTGAATTATCCACATAACACAAAAGAGAACTTGCTCACCTTGAAGTTAAGAAGATGTCCCAACTTGAAATTCTGAAAAAAAAAACCCAATATTCTCCAAGTTATCCTCAAACCAAGGTTTAATGCTCAAAGGGGCAAACAAAATCTACACTATTGTAACCCTTAAAATAGAGCTGAGAAGATCGATAATGTTACCTAATCAAACGTGCTCCAAATCCAGTAAAAGAGGTGCCATTGGATTCCTTGTCGAGAGTAGATGTGAATCAAGCTAAAGAACTCCAAAATCCATGCTCGGATGAAGAAGAAAACTCATAAATACTATGAACTATCCAACAAGTTCAATCTGTGCACGAATGCAGCAAAATGTTTCAAAGATAGTAAATAAACCCCAATAAAAACTCAGATCCAGGGGAAATGATACATACCAATGTTGTAGATTTTCGAGTCCTGGAAATTTTTCCACAAAAATCATTCCAAAACTCCCATCCTACTATCCAGAAAATCCAAAACACTGAGGACTGTCCATAATTCCAGGCTGAAACAAAGGGTCACAAAGATGGCTTACGAACTCTAAAAAATCTCATGATCCAAGGGGAGATTTGCATACCAAAGTTGTACGCCTAACTCTTATGAAGACGCAGAACCAAAAATCAGGTCCAAAACTCCCTCTGGTTAGCTCTGTGATTTTTTTTCACCGAAATGCGACGGAGTGGGTTGTGAATGCAGCAATGGTGATGTCCTCAAAGGTTGATGAAGAAGGTGATCAAAGAGCCTTCAAAATGCCCCCAAAAATCCAGTATTGTAGTAGAGTTGTAGATGAAGCTATGCTAAAAACCCCTCAGAAAAAACAAGTATCCAAAGAGCTCAAAGTGGGGAGGAAATCCACTTTAAAAACCATTGGAGAATGAATAAGAAGAAAAAATAAGCTCCTGTTGCTACAGTAACGGGCCGGCCCGGCACTGTGCCCCCGGGCCGCCACGCGGCGCCCATCCAACGGCCGCGCCCAACCGCGCAATCGCCGCCACATGTCGACTCCCGACATGGCGATCACGCCAGCCAACGGGAGCGCGACACGTGGCGGGCCTTTTTCGCACGCCGCCCGCGCCTGCTCGCGCTCGCTGCCCACGCCTTCCCGGCCTGCCCGCTCCCGATCCGTGGACCGCGCCTGCTGCGCCGGCCCAACCAAAAGCCGCCACGTGTCCCCCCGATCCACGAGTCCTCCATGCACCCGAAACACAACAAAAACTTCCGATTGTCCTTTTTGGGTGTCCGGACTTAGAAAAGTGCATCCGAATAGCCGATTTTCATCGTTTTTCTGTGTTGAATCCAAATACGGCCTCCATTTTGCACGAAACTAATTCCATTTTTCGACGAAGGCATCCTAAATGCAAACACGTTCCATTTTCCACGTGGGATCCATTCCTTGAGTCCGATTCGCGCACAAACACCTCCATCACATAGAATAAGCCTCCAGAAGCCATTGATCAAACTATAATTCTTCCACGGAGATCCAGGTCATCATACTCCCCTCCTAAAACATGCAATACCCCACCTAAGCTTTAGCATAGTTTCATTTTAATTTTTCACTTTTACTTATTATACATTATCGGTGGTTATCATTTATTATCATCGTATAGCCTAGTTGTCGGGGCCGAAAGTAGCGGCCAGGGATCGACCCCGGTCGGTTGACCCTCTTAATGTGAATGCACTGTGTGCCAAAGGATCAAGCGAATAGGCCAAGGAGGGATCTGCTCGGCCGGGTTCTTCTCTAGTAACTCTCGCGACCGTTCGGCTTAGAATAGTCGAAGACGGGATGTGGAGGCAGAGAGAGGTTGGGTTCGACTTAGAGTAGTTGAACTGGGTAAAAAAAGATAATAATTTGACACAGCTAAGGAACTGATTAGAAATTGTATTGCATAAAAAAGGGCATACAAGGAGAAAGAAAGGGATAGAAATTATAATTAATCTACTCCTAATAAATGCGGTAAAGGGTAAGTTAACCTACTCCTAAGAAAGCAATAAAGGTATGAAAAAGCAGGGGGGTGGTCTCGGGCTTACGAGGTTGCCGGACCCCTTCTGCTTCGATGGTTCGGGTATTTATACACTTCCCGAACCACGTTATTAGGCACCGATTTGAAATATCGGCGTAATTTAGGAAAAGTTATCGAACATTTAGCAACTACTTTCTTTTGAGCACTTTCATTCCCTTATTATTGCGCCATGGCGTGATCCTCCGCGCTTTCCAGTTATGAGCATTGCTTGCCGCTCTGGGTTTGTTGCGGGATTCGCGCCTAAAACTTGTCTTCTTTCTTTCCAGAGCCTTTTCTTCTTTGGCTCGGGTGGCTGAAAGTTGGCTCTGATCCCGCCTCCTTCGGCACTCGGCTGAGGCGGTCTAGTACTCGCCTCTAGTTGAAGTCGATTCCATGTGAAACGATTGTTTTCCGACTTCGGCTGTTTATCCTGTCGACTGATGTAAATCACGTGTGTCGCGTGTTGGGCGTGATTAAGACTGGACCCAATCGAAATGCAGATCATTCTTTGTTGACTCTCTCTCGTCGGCTACTTCTTCTATCGGCTGATATCTTCAATCGATGACATGCATCGCGGGCTGCGCTCTCACGCTGCTGAGATCGATCTATGGATCAGGACACGGATCCTTCTTCGGCTGACCCGTCCTTTCATTGGCTGATGCTTTTAGTCGACTGTATACACCACGTATTGCTCCATTGAGTGGCGACAATTTTGGTCTCAACACTAGTTAATAGTTCCTTTAGGCTCCGTTTGAATAGCTAGTTTAATTTTTTATGAATTTTATTTTCTATAATTTTGATATAATTAAATTATGAATTTTTCCACAATTGTATTGAAATTCATACTATATTTTTTCTTTATTAGGATGCTAACGCTAGAATTCTACATTAATTTTATTAAATTTATTGTTTACAACCCTATTCCCGCTCCGATACCACTTGTGGGTTATGAATAATATGGATCTGAATAGGGGAAAAACCATCTAGAGGGAGGTGAATAGGTGAAAACAATAAACACACCAAATCGTTGCGTAAAAAATAACCCAATGCGGAAAATAAATAAAGTACGCAAGATTTACGTGGAAAACTCTGTCACAGGAGTAAAAAACCACGGGACCGATAACACGGCGAAATCCACTAAGATTAAACACGTACAAGGTGATTTACCGTAATCCTACGACTCAGCCTTTTCCATACGCTCCTAGTTGATCTTCTCCGCTCGCTCCGAGTTGATCTTCTCCGCTCGCTCCGAACGCTCCTCGAATCCACGATTTGCGTCCCAACGCCGGATCCACGACGTTCAACGTCGAATCCACGACGTCCAACCGAATCCACGGTCTTCACCAATGCGGCACGTCTCGATCACACGAACGTGCCTCGCTCCGAATCCACGAGAGCGGTAGCACCTTGAATCCACAAGGCCACGCGAATCCTCGCGTCGATTTTTGGGAAATCTTTGTTTTTGTTTGGTGATGATAATCCGCCGAATACTTAGATCAAAGATAGATAAGAAAACACCATCTAAGTATTCTTCAATTTGATTCTACAAGAAATAATAGTTTGGAAACCCTAGAATCAAATTGAACAAAATAGACGAAGAAACATGAATTTAATTGTGTTTTCCTTTCTTCTCTATATTTGTGGATTTCTTTTTGATCCTCTTTCGGATATGTGGATTGACCCTAAAAGATGAATGTAGGGTCCATTTATAGGTTAGAAACCTTTGGAAAGAGATAAGTATCAAAAACTGACTTAACAGAATTTTTCCCGCACGGCGGTCTGGACTGGATTTGGCTGATCCGGACTGTTCATGCGATTTCAGCAAACACATAGTTTGGGGTCCGGACTGAACAGAGGATGGTCCGTACTGGAATTCCGCATGAACTAAACTATGTTCGGGGTCCGGACTGGATTGGTCTGATCCGGATTCTGAACATCCAACTTGTCCAGTTTTTTATTTTTATGCATGGAAAACTCATCCAAGTGTTTCTAAACTACACAAATGTATTCGGATCACCAAAATTATTTAGTTAAACGTACCTGGTCATTCCGAATCCATTTTTCTTGAGATTGATGTATATGTTTCACAATTCTTCATCTTCAATCTTCAAGACTTTTACTACTTCACGAAATACGCCAAAACAAAATCCTTAACATTATATAGACCAACACCCCACCAAACAGTGAAGTTACCACCCTGCCCCCAAGCTCTGAAGGCATTGAGTACCGGTACTCGGGTTCCAGTACCGGTACCCCAAGCACGAATTCCCCAAACCGAGGCCAAATCTGCTCAATCCAACACTAGGTACTGGTACCCATCACGACGTTTCGGTACCCAGCCCTGCGTTCCGGTACTCCTCTTCGCGTACCGGTACGCAATGCCCCTCCAGGCTGCATCAATCTGGGGCTTCCAAATCCGGCGCCGTCAACTCACTTTTCAATCCAAAGGCTTCCGCGTAGATTCGAATCTTCCCGAACTCATCTGTAAACACAAATGGAACACGCTCCAGGCGATTTCCCCGCACCACGCTATCTTGCGGAGTCGGTGCACTATACAAAGTCCCGGTACTCTACAATTATAGCTGAATAAAGGATATATATATATAGTGTAGGATATCCTATATTAGATAAAATACCAGAGTGGAGGATTTTTTCTAAGGTCGCTGGTCTAATATGCAATAAATAAGTGACAGGGGTGCTAGTTAATGTCCCAGATCAATTTAACAAGAGTATAGATCATAATGCTACATCTAGTATGCTGCCCTAAGTAAAACAATAGACATAGAAAGGGAGTCCGATGAGTTTGGGGGAACATGCAACCCACCTGGATCGCTAAATGCCTAAGAAACTGATCCAAGCTCCTGCGGAATAATGCACCGTCGCAAAGGGGTCAACTGCTACACCGGACAGAAGAAAGAATATCTGTGGTAGTCCCAGGCTCCATCTTTCATGAACACCTTGAAGAAGGCATCAAAATATAATCTCTCTCATCAAGAAAGTCCAAAATCTGCTTCCCTATACTCAAATCCTCAAAAGAAATAGGTATGCTAAAGTGCTATTATAATCTGTCAAAGAGGGAGCATCTTATACCAAAAATCCCAAGGCAAGGTCCAATTATGATCTTCAAAGAGTCTGGATCATCCCCATGCCTTCAGATCCTCAAATCTCAGAGAAATGGAAGAGAAAACCCAAGGTTAGTGCTTCTCGCGCAAATGTATCCAATAACAAAGGCAAAAGTCCTAGAAAAGCTCCATTTTACCTGTCCCAGAGCTGGATTCGAAGTCGGGGATCAACATCAAAAAGGTAGTTCCATCAATGAGGAAAAATCCCTCCAAAATTCCAGATCAAAAGCTTCTTCCTAGAGCTCGGGAGAAACCCCGAAAAAATCGTCGACGGTGCAGTCAAAATAGCGCCTCGGGTGAAGAATACAGATACACCACTCAAAAAGGCCTCAAAATACGAAAAGAATGAGTGGAAAGGGTGGAGAATCGCTCAAGCTTTGTGGAGCATCAAAAATCGGCGAAAAAGGACATCGGACGTGCGAGAAATGGCCCTGGGATCAAATTTATAGCGGGCTGTGGGCTTGGGTTTCGGGCGCTCGAATCAGGGCTACTGTGCTTGCCCGAAACCCCAAGCCACGCATCAGGCATCGGTAAAGCACCCGAATTCAACGGATCGCGCCACGCGTTGGTCAAACCGTGGTCAAAGTCGATGCCGCTCCCCCGCCGCTCCACTCGTGCCGCGTGGCACTGAGCCAGCCTAGTCCCCGCGCGCCACGCGTCCACGTGGCCAGCTGGCACCACCCACGCACACAGCGTGCGCTGCGCATCCCCCGCTCTGCGCGCGCGGCAAGGTGTTGCGCCGGCCCAATCGGCGTGCGCCACGTGGCCGCGCGAGTGAGCTGGTGCTGCCCACGCGCGGTGCGTGTGCCGGGTGCCTCGGTGCGCTAGCCCGATGGGCGGCTGCCCCATGGCAGCGCCCGCTGAGTGCTCAATCGAACCGGTCCTATTCCTATTTCGGGCCTCCAGCAAAATCGGGCGCCCGAAACACCTTTCGGGCGCCCAAAATCAGCCCAACCTGCTTATTTTCATCCAGATACCAAACTCACCAACATGGTATCCTTAGAGGTCCGAGTCTCCACACAGGGGGCACCCTGAAAGCCCTTCGGCCTGAGAAGAAGTGTACGGGACACAGCAGCGCCCGTGTCGGGTCAGGCCATACGAGAGGTTCGATCCGATGAAGGCACCGAAGGACCCAGCCGGCCACCATGGGTGGGGACCGAAGCCATGACCTTCCCACCACGGAGGCATGCCGCCGGGGGAACGGACGACCCCCTCGGTTCATGATGCTGAATTCCCTTGGCTCACCAAAAGGAAAGTAGATGTCCTAGGCGTCCAACTAGTGGAGGAGCTCAAGATACAGCCATAGCCAAATTCGTGGTAGAGCCGAATAAAGGGAGCACCTGAGGATGGTAGACCCGCCGGCTGACGTGCCGGTCGAATAGTAGTTTATCTCCAAGGGACCGGCCAGGAGACTTAGGCCGGTCATGACCAGGACACAGAACCGTCGGCATCAACGGTTGCAAGCCGACGCGAGGAATGAAACTTTTTATGGCCCAACGGCCACTACCGAACCCAATGTGGGAACGGCCCGCACATCGGCTGCCAGCAAGGCCGATGCGGAACGCCAATGAGTGCATACTTTCCACTCTCCACGGGAAAGTCTTCCAATGGGTGAACGATAAAGTGGAGGAGATCGCGGTTGAAGGGAGGTCGCAGCTCGCGGATGTGAGCATGGAATCAATCAACCATGTTAGTTGGGTCGATAAAGTCCCAGATCAGATCTCATTCATCCGGGTGACCGAGAAGGGAGTGCAGGTTAAACTCCTCGGAGACGCGAGCCATTTAGCGAAAGGCAATGAGCTGCCACAGTAGATCAAGTGGCACATCAACGGAGCTAATTTTTTTTTTCAAAGTCTTTCATTTCGATACATGCCCAGACCCGCCACATATACAAGATCTCTCTACACAAACAGACAGAGTCTCCCCTATATATGCACGGCGTCGCACAAAATACATATATCAATCACAACCTGTTTTACATACATAGAGTGCTAAATAAAGAGATAAGCTAGTCTTTGGATTCATACAAGAGAACATCGCCTGCACGACATACTCCAAGTTCAAAGAATAAAACCACAAGGTTTATAACAGTGCCTACCTGACACTAAGTTTTGAAAACAGATTTCGCAAATATTTTTATCACCTTGAAAACCTTCCTTATTCCACATGCAACCCCAAAACCATAAACCATATCCAAAAGATCACTAGCTATCCAAAGAATCCACATGTCCCAACATCCACATCATAAGGTGTTAACATCACACAATGTCCACATCTCATGCAAATAGTATCAACCAAATGTAATGACCAAAAGGGAGGAGTAAAATGTCACCAAAATGATGAAAATCGAATCACTCCCAAGCCATAGTCTCACCCCCGTCCCCGCGCGAACCTGTCACACGGTGGGAGCTATATATACACGGCATCGCACAAAATACATATATCAATCACAACCTGTTTTACATACATAGAGTGCTAAATAAAGAGATAAGCTAGTCTTTGGATTCATACAAGAGAACATCGCCTGCACGACATACTCCAAGTTCAAAGAATAAAACCACAAGGTTTAAAACAGTGCCTACCTGACACTAAGTTTTGAAAATAGATTTTGCAAATATTTTTATCACCTTGAAAACCTTATTCCACATGCAACCCCAAAACCATAAGCCATATCCAAAAGATCACTAGCTATCCAAAGAATCCACATGTCCCAACATCCACATCATAAGGTGTTAACATCACACAATGTCCACATCTCATGCAAATAGTATCAACCAAATGTAATGACTAAAAGAGAGGAGTAAAATGTCACCAAAATGATGAAAATCGAATCACTCCCAAGCCATAGTCTCACCCCCGTCCCCGCGCGAACCTGTCACACGGTGGGAGTCTGTGACAAAAACCATAGAAAGGAAAATGAATAAAACGATGATTTAATGCAACATATAGGTACGATAAAGTAAATAAAATATCAAACCAGAATTCGGAACTCCCAAGTCATCCATACCGCTTTTCCCCGTTCCTACCACGGAAACAAGGAAACAACAAACCTGCTCAATCCCCGGTGCCAAACAACCCACACGGGGGTCCCCTCACGCTCTGACCGGCGTATGGATCACGGATCCTACTGATCACTTTTTCAGAAAAGTACATCCTTGCGGTGGCCAAATTGCTGGTGTACGTGACAGCGCCATGACCCACACGATCCCATACTCATGGAATAAGTCGCGGTACACCTCACGATTCCATACTCGCGGAATAAGTCACGGTCACTAAGACCGATAAGTCCAAAGATCCATCCATGTCCTTTATATATGTACCGTTCCGTCATAATAGTCGTGACAATATCTTCCCTGTCATTTAAAATAACAATACCGAAAACAACAACAAGAGGAAGAGGAGGGTTGAACACCACTGTTCAACAAAGTCCCCCAACCTAGGTTCGGTTACCTACCTCGATCGACGATGAAAACGAAGTCAAAAAACCTTTCAAAAGCCTCCGCAACCTTGTCTAGATGAAAACGGCGGACCCCTCGGTGGCAAAAGAAGAATCCAGGCTCCCACCGCGTTGTCGGCGATACCCGCAAAGAAAAACGAGTAAAAACACCTCCAAACGATAAAATGCACCAAAAACGACATCAAAAACACAACTAGAAGTCAATTTCGTAAAACGTGAGTTAAACAGGGATTCCGACGGCGAAAACGGTGAGAAAAATGCTCGACGATGCGAGCTTGACGATTTCCCAAAGGCGCGGAGCGGCGGCGGCGTGCGGAACGGTGGCGGTGCGCAAAAGCGGCGACGACATGCGGTTGCGCAAGGCTGCGAGCTAGCGGCCCTGGCGCAGCACACTACAGCCTGGCGCGAGCGGCAGCGCGCGAGCTGCGTGGTTGTAGTGCGGCGCGCAAGCAATAGGCAAAGCGGGCGCGCGGGCAGCTAGCTGTGCAGGCGGCACGCGGGGTGCTGCAAGCGGCTGCGGGTGGCAACAGCGCAAGAAGGGCGCGCGACGCTTGTGGGCCAGCGGCTGCAGCGCACAGCGCTAGCGGGCCGCGGGCCAGGCGCGCAGGCGGGCCTAGCAGGCCGGCGCGCTGGCGGGCTGCGGGTGCGTGGACAGCAGAACGGGCGGGCGCTGGCGGCTCTGCGCTGCAAGCTGCGGTGCATGCTGCACGGTGCGGCATGCCGGGCTAGCGGCGGTGCGGCGCCCCTTGCGGGCAGCAATGCGGCGGCGGCACGGCGCATCACGACCTCCGTCAAGCCCAATCTTTTGAGCTCGGCATGGCGGTGATGACCTTGCAATTTTGTTGACGGCGGCGGCGGCCTCCCATATTATCCGACGGCGGCGGCGGTAGCCTCCCGTCTTAACCAATGGTGACGGCGGCAGCTCCGCCTAACTCCCCGGCTTCGACGAAAGTCCCAAGAAACCCAAACGAAAGCATGGAAAACCCCACAAAATCGAAAACGGAGTCAACGAAAAGCCAAGAACTAACCTTTTACCGACGTGGAAGACGATACGATGCCCGTACCCCATTTTCCGATCTCCGGCCTCCGACGGTGATGGTGCTCCCGATTCCGACCTCCGACCTCCGATGATGATGGCGTTTTCGACTCCGATCTCCAGCGCGCACAACAAGGAAGAAGATGAGTTGATCTTTTTCAAAAATGGGAAATGAAGATTTTCTTGTTTCTTTTTCTCTTAGGTGTAAAGTAAATCCGATCCCTGATCCCCTTGTATTTATAAGAGAAATTCTAACCACTTTAACCATTTTTCAACCGTTTCTTTCTCGATTTGCATGCCAAATAACCGAAACACCCCTCATTTGTTAGCACGGATATTAAAGCACCATAAACCATTAATGGGTATTTAAAAAGCTTTTTTCACCCATTAACTTCGAAAAATCATACCAAGAGATCCGTTCGTCGGATTTTCGAGCCGATCACACCACCATTCTCCATTTAACGAGCTCTACAACATGAAAACTAAAACCAATGAAATCGATAAAAACAAAAAATAAGCAAAATAACACACAAACCAAAAGTGATTCGAAGGAAAAAATCGTGGGCACTACATCACTCCCCCCTTTAAAGAAGTTTCGTCCCTGAAACTTAACTCGTATCCATCAAGAATAGATCCGGATAATGCTCCCTCATCTTTGACTCAAATTCCCATGTAGCTTCACGCTCCTCGTGATTGCTCCACTGTACCTTTACATAGGGAATCGTTCGCTTCCTCAACTTCTTCTCTTCCCGTGCCAAAATCCGTATCGGAGTTTCCTCAAAACTCAAATTCTCATGTAAAACAACCGATGTAGCACTAATATCATGCGAAGGGTCGGAAGATACTTCCGTACAAACACAACTGGTCCACCCCAAGGCAATACACTCAGCCTCACAACCCTTGGCCAATAAATTCTCCAACTGTGCTTTGAGTTCCTTTGATTCCGCAAATGCCATTCGGTAAGGTACTTTTGAAATCGGTAAAGTGTCGAGAACAAGATCAATAGAGAACTCACACACTCTCTCTCAGGTGGCATTCTGGGCAACTCTTCTGGAAATACATCCTAAAACTCTCTTACAACCCGAATATCAGTAAGTGTCGGAGAAGGTCGCGTGACCAAATCCACTAAAACCAAGTACCAAGTCAAACTCTCAGACCGGAACAACCACAGTATCCCATGGGTAAATCCGATTACCCCACTTTACCGAGCCGGTAGGCACAAAGGTATCTGCTTCCATAAGTGGCCCCGGGATCAAAACTGATAGCACGCTAGGAAGGGGTCTCTCCTCAAGCCATGAGTACGAGCAAAGGTGCGTGAAAGAAATGAATGGGATGCTCCGGTATCGAATAATGTTCCAGCACGAATATCAGAAAATAAAACCCTACTTGTAACCATATCCGCTGGTGGATCCGTACCCTGTGATGCCATAGAATAGACCCTCCTAACTGCTGCTGAGGTGCCCTCTCCTCCCGTCGAAAGGTCAGAGGGCGTCCTGCCTACATTGTAGGAGACCTCCCTTGGTCTTGGCGCTGAGGTGAAGATGTAGGTACTGCTAACGATGCTGTCTTCTGGTTCCGTGGGCAGTTGGATCTGAAGTGCCCATGTTTTCAACACCGAAAACAATGATCCTGCCTCTGTGGACACGCTGTAACCACATGTGCCCCACCACAAATAATACAGGGCCGGTCCCCTGTCTCCTACTGTGTACGAGGATATTTGGGTGGTCGGTCACCCCCTGACTGTCCGCCTCCTGACTGTAACTGAGACCATTTCTTGTCCCGGTCGCGGTCAGATTCCTCACTCTGGGCGCGAGCAATCATGGCTCCATGCTCCACCAATGTGGCCCTATCGACCACCTGCTGAAAGATATGTAAATCTGCTGACTGAACGAGCCTAAAGATGTCACCCCTCAAACCATCCACAAAGAGACGAGCCTTGTAAGACTCATCCCGAATAACAAAAGGAACGCAGTTCGCCAATCTCATGAATTCTCTCTGATATTCCATAACTGCTCGATTTTCCCGCTTGATGTTCTTCAGATCGTCCTCAAGCTGTTGTTTCACATTGTCCGAGAAGAATGCCCCAAATAACATCTCCCTGAAAATAGTCCAAGAAGGAAGGGCAATGCCACTGGAAGTAGTAGGTCACACTATTTTCCACCAGATACGGGCGGCCCCTCAAGAAAGTGCACTTCCAGGGGAACCCGCTTGTCCTCCTCCATCATCAAGTCTTCGAATAACTTTTCCATGGTATCCATCCATTTCTCCACCACCCACAGGTTGGTCATCTCTCCCTTAAAGATGGGTGGTTTATATTTTCGGAACTATGCCAAACTCGCCCTCACTCTCGCCCGTTCCGTGTGCAACACCGGATCCCCTCCGGTAACGGCGGCGGACAGAGTGGGTGAAGGAGCGATGATGGCCCCACCCACCAGATCCCTAACAAGAGCTCCCGGCATTGGCCCCTGAGCTGCTGGTACAGGAACATCCGGGGGTACTGTCGTCGGAACCGCTGATACCCTCACTGTGGTAGTCTGAGTATGCGTACCATCATCACCACCTGCTCTCGGCGCATGCGCCTCAGGTAAAACATGTTCAAGAGTAGGAAGCTGGTTAGCAGTAGCCAGTGTCGCCGTCTGGTGGGCTATCTGCTGTACTAATTCGGTGAGCGTCGACAATTGCCCCGATAAATCCTGAACCTATTGCCGAAGCAACCGGTTCTCTGCGGCCAAAATGGCCATGGCGGCAGTCGGCCTTCCCCCATCCTCTCCTTCGTCATCAACCGACGATCTAGTACAAACCATACTCTGTACACACGATCAAAGGGGCCAGCAAACAAAAACGATAAATACAAAACCGTGAAAAACCGACGAAAACGACGAACACAAAAACTGTACAAAACCAACATGACGATCCTGAAGACTCACACTCTCTCGTGACTGGGGACTTTGGTTATTACATTGGTTAATTGCATGAATTATTAAATTCCGTGGATATTGGACAAATGCATACTTTAAAAACAAGGAAACTGCATGGTTGATGCCTTTTTGCTATGATACTATCTTAATCTGTCACGCTTCGGGAGAGGTCCAAAAACGAAAAACATCCCTAATTTTTTTTTTTTCAAAGTCTTTCATCCCGGTACGTGCCCAGACTCGCCACATATACAAGATCTCTCTACACAAATGGATAGAGTCTCCCCTGTATATGCACAGCGTCGCACAAAATACATACATCAACTACAACCAGTTTTACATACACAGAGTGCTAAATAAAGAGATAAACTAGTCTTTGGATTCATACAAGAGAATATCACCCACACGACATATTCCAAGTTGAAAGAATAAAACCACAAGGTTGAAAACAGTGCTTATTCGACACTCAGTTTTGAAAACAGATTTCACAAACATTTTTATCACCTTGAAAACCTTCCTCATTCCACATCCAACCACAAAACCATAAACCAAATCCAAAAGATCACTAGCTATCCAAAGAATCCACATGTCCCAACATCCACATCACAAGGTGTCCACATCACACAATGTCCACATCTCATGCAAATAGTATCAACCAAATGTAATGACCAAAAGGGAGGAGTAAAATGTCACTAAAATGACGAAAACCGAATCACTCCCAAGCCGTAGCCTCACCCCCGTCCCCACCCTATCCTGTCACACGGTGGGAGTCAGTGACAAAAACCATAGGAAGAAAAACAAATAAAATGATGATTTAATGCAATATATAGGTACGATAAAGTAAATAAGACATCAAACCAGAATCCGGAACTCCCAAGTCATCCATACCGCTTTTCCTCGTTCCCACCACAGAAACAGGGAAACAACAAACTTGCTCAATCCCCGGTGCCAAACAAACCACACGGGGGTCCCCTCACGCTCTGACCGGCATAGTGATCACGGGTCCTACAGGCCACCTTTTCGAAAAAGTACACCCTTGCGGTGGCCAAACCGCTGGTGTACGTGATAGTGCCATGAGCCACACGATCGCATACTCGTGGAATAAGATGCGGTACACCTCTCGATCCCATACTAGTGGAATAAGTCACGGTCACTGAGACCGATAAATCCAAAGATCCGTCCATGTCCTTTACATATGTACCGTTCCGTCACAATAACCGTGACAATGTCCTTCCTGTCATTTAAAATAACAATACCGAAAATAACAACAAAAGAAAGAGGAGGGTTGAACACCACCGTTCAACAACGTCCCCCAACCTTAGTTCGGTTACCCATCTCGACCAGCGATGAAAACGAAGCCCAAAAACCCTTCAAAAGCCTCCGCAAATTTATTCAGAAGAAAACGGCAGACCTCTCGGTGGCAAAAGAAGAGTCCAAACTCCCACCGTTGTGTTGGTGGTACCCACAAAGAAAAACAAGTAAAAACACCTCCTGGCGGAAAAATGCACCAAAAACGACATCAAAAACACAACCGGAAGTCAATTCCGTAAATCGTGGGTCAAACTAGGATTCTGACGACGAAAACGGCGAGAAAAATGCTCAACGGCGTGAGCTTGACGGTTTCGCAAAGGTGCGGAGCGGCGGCGGCGTGCGGTGTCGGATCGTTGGCGCTAACCATTAATCCCAAAGGCTCGAGCTGTTAGAAATACGCAACCAATTCACTTAAAACTTACAGTCACAGCACCCATGGGTCTCGACCGGACTCAACCCACCTGGACGTTGGGTCTATTGTTGGGCCTCTTGCCATTAGGTCTATTGTGGACCGTAGCCCCACTCAATTTATTAGACTCACCCAACTCATCTTATTAGTCTCCTGGGCCTATTGTGACGGGCAGGAAGTTGGACCTATTTTTAACCCATAAATAAATAGCCAACAATCCCCCCGCCCACCCCCCCCCCCAACACCTGCGCCGTGTTGGAATCGAACCCGTGCCACTGACTCTGATACCACTTGTCGGATCGTTGGCGCTAACCATTATTCCCAAAAACTCGAGCGGTTAGAAATACGCAACCAATTCTGTCACGCCCCGGCGTCGAAACTGCGACCCGAGCTCGCCAACAGATCCGCCGCCCATACGGAAACCCCGTATAGGCGAAGCAACTAACCTGCAAAAAGAGTCAACTACAATATACAGATATCAGAGCTGAAAGTAAACTACTGTAAAACTAAAATTCAATCACTGTACAACTGAAAATAAAGATACAATGTCCATCTCCCAAATACGATCATATACAAAGTCCTCTGATACAAAACTCAGAACTCAACAGGGAGATATCTCCAATAAATACATCAGTGTACAGGCTCTCAATACATAAAATGTCCACACTACATCAGTCTCTCAAAAGAGGAAAAAATAACTAATCTACTAAAGATCTCCTATGAAGGGGTACATCTACTCTCTCTCTGGCAGACGCCTGGTAGGGAACTTGCTCGCGACTCCCTCGCCACGGTCAGAAGGATCAGCAACTGGAGCAACAGGAACAGGAGTAGAAGTCCCTGGGGAAAAGACACCACGACGGGTGTGAGAACTACATCCCACAGTAGTTCTCAGTGGGTGCCGCCAACAAGCCCAACGGTCTGCCCACTAAGTCTACTAGAGGCATAAAGTAACAAAGTAACACTGAAAGAAAAGAGTTGGAAGAGAATGACTCTACAGCTACAATGCCTCTATCTAGATTCTCAAAAAGTGGAACAGATGGAAACATGATGCATCTACTAACTCTCAAGTATAGTCACCCAATCTACACTGACTGCCTCCTCGGGTCCAGTCAAACCTGCGCCTACCTACTGCCGTTACATCCACATAGGACCGGACTGACGTAGGGCGTCCGTGACTGCCAAAACTGGCCCAGCCAGAGGGACTGCGTCGACAAGTCGCGATACAAAAGTAACAAATCCACCCCGGGCGTGGCTCTCGAGGGGCGCGACCTCACCGAGGAAAAGGTATCCGCGCACTCTGTCGCTCAGGTGGCACTGCAGGCTATAGTCCAAAATCCACGCTCACGCTCTGAACGGAAAGACTCAGAATCCTCAATCATCTCGCACAACGGTCGGAGCACTCTCGACGACTCAGCTGATCAGCTCTCACGAACACGAGACACTAGCCTCTCCAATAACTTACAGCACAAAACACACTGGCTGGAGATACTCCACAGCCAGGATCAACCCACCACTCAGGGCTAACAAAACTGGTCGGACAACACTCAACGACCCGGGACCACCGCCAACCCCCAACGGTTCCCAACAACACAGGCCGGAAGATACTCGACGGCCCGGGACCACCGTCTACACAATGGCTCCCCACGACAGAACATCAAACTCACAGAAGACACCAACCAGGGCCCGAAAGTTCCGGGAGACCAACACCTACAACCCTATCAACAAGAACAGGTTCCAGGCTCGGCCCCCGTGGCTTTCGTCCCGACAAAGGAACGGCCCCTAGAACCCAGACCACTCGAATCCTTTCGAGTGGGGAGAATTACAGGAAAAAGGTGACATTTGTTACTGAAACCCATTTTCACTCAACCCACGCAGGGCGAGGACTAAAAGTAGTTCCCTTTTTGAAAAACTATCTTGATTTAAGGAGAAACCCATTTTTAATGATTTTAGTTCTTTTAGAAAAAACACTTAGAAAACAAGTATTTTATACCCAAACCCCGAATGGCTAATGCCTTTGTCCAATCAAACAAGAACAGACTCCAGCGGCCCTTCGATGCTTGGAAGAAAAATATTGGTAGACTAAAATCATGTGTATGTCAAAAAGGTTATGGGTTCTAGGTCCTGCTAACACTGGTACAAAACTGCCACTAACGCAGTGATGACAACACAAACAGGGAAACAAGATATCCCGAGATCACCGTTTACCCAAACGGCTCCCGCCACAGATAACGACCAACAACATCTACCAGACTCCACTCTGCTCCCAAGCACGAGTGTAACATGCATCCCACACTAAAAGGAAGTCCCGACCCCTCGGCCCACTACCCGGGCGAGGATAACACTATGTCCAAGAATGAAATATAAGGTGTGGATGTCTAAACATAAATAACCCTAGCCCAAGTGAGGGTTTTCTACTGGTCTGGTTACACATGCAACATATGACGGGGGTGCTAGGTCAAGTTCCAAGATAACACTAATTTAACAGATGGTAGGAAGTAAAAGATCACAAGATCGACAGATAAATACCAGGAATATCAATTCCTACATTCTAGCATGCTACACAATAAACTCACAAACATGCAAGATCCTACATCAGTAGAATTACTGTACAACCCATAGGTATTGAAGACGAGGCCACCCACCTGTAGGTGCTACACTGTCCAAAGTCCAACAGCTGAAAATGCCAGGAGCAACAATCCCCACTAATCTACAGTCCCTACGGTCCAAAAACACTAAACAACTCCTCCTGGTACAAACATACAGTCCATAGTTACACTTTATTCCAAAAAAATATCAAAGTACACGCAATCTGAAAATCAGTCCCGAAGATATGCAATTTTCACCTATAGAACGGACTCTGAAAAATCCGATAAAAATACCACAGCGATCCTCGCGTCGAGATCTTCGAAACGGGTACCTGCATGTCCAATTCCGAGCCCCGTAGGCCGAGTTACAAATTCCACAGTACAGGTGCGCAAAATCTCACAACCACACAGCTATAAACATATGCACAGATAAAGGGGAAAAAGTACACCTTTGGACAAGTCTCAAAAAAATCCCCAAAAAATACGACTATAATCCTTGTGACGCGTAGATGCAAAAAGTGTATAGGCACGTCCCGATTCGATGCCCGAGTGCGGAGATATCGCAGAAGAAGCGAGCCGCTATCCAAGTCTCAACACAGGAAAAAGAGTCACAGAAAGCTTGGAAAAACACCTAGGAAAACGTGAAAAAAAGGGAAGATGAAAGTACCAAGATCGTAGCTCTGTCCGTCGCCGATCTAACGATGCAAGAATCGCCTGAAAAGGTGGTCGGAGTAGGCCGGGGGAGGTAGCGCACCAAAACAGGACGGAGAAGATCACAAATGAACGAGCGTCGCGCCGCGCCGTAAAAATTGAAACCTCAAAGTGCATGCCACCAAAAATCCTAAAAATCCTCCAGAAGATGCAGAACACGAAGGGGAGCAACTTTTCTTAAGGGCTCGGGGTGAGGGGAAGCTCGGAAATGCGGGAAAAGGGAAGAAGAAGGCGGCTCGGATCGCTTAAATAGGCAGCTCAAACAATTCGGAAAATTCCGAACGTGTCCCTGGTTTCGGGCGCCCGGACGATTCGGGCTGCTACAGTGTTGGGCCCGGCCCAACACTGTTTGCGCCTGAATCTCCTATGGGCCTCCACGTCGCCCGCCAAACAGCGCACAGCGGCACTGTCCGGCCACCGGACGACACGTGGCCGCCGCGGACGCCGACGCGTGGCGCTCCCTAGCGCGGGAAACCCGGTCAACGCGCCCTGCGCCGCCGCCTGCGCCCCCTGCCAGGCACGCGCCCTGAGGCCACCCCAGCCTGCTCCGTGGACCGAGCGCACAACACCGCACCAACCACACGCTGCCACGTGTCATCCTCCGGTCCACCGTACACCGCGCTTTTCCTGTGGACCGCGCCTGCTGCGCCGTGCCAACCGGGAGCCGCCACGTGTCCTGCCCTCCAGTGCACGCCGGCCCCGTGGACCGCGCGCCTGCCCGCCCGCCCGCGCGCCTGCCCGAGCCCGCTCCGCCGCTGCCCGCCGGCCGCCGGAACAGCACCACTTGCCTCGAAAAACGTGTGCGTCATCCGGGCTCCGAAAAATACAAGTGAATAGTCCATTTTCATCGTTTTCGCGCGCTGAATCCAAATCCGAAGTCCGTTTTGCCAAATTCCAAACCTCAATTTTTCCGAAGGCATCCGGAAGGGTGATTTTTTTTCCAAACTTCGCATTGAGTCCAATTTTAATCTCCGTTTCGCGCGAAACCACTTCTAAACGCT
The DNA here is from genome assembly GCA_029204045.2 of Tillandsia leiboldiana. NCBI lineage: Eukaryota > Viridiplantae > Streptophyta > Magnoliopsida > Poales > Bromeliaceae > Tillandsia > Tillandsia leiboldiana. The sequence goes on from CM055060.1 coordinate 9,012,509, forward strand.
CGACGGTCCTCCAACTACCCCCGTGATCCCTTTTTAAGTCCGAAGTCCACCACTTGTGTCCAGATTGCGTACAAACACCACCAACACAACATGGAGGCCTCCGAAAGCTGCCAAACAACCAGAAAACTCAACGCAGGGATCCGGGTCCTCACAAATTCATTTAAAGCGTACAGACACAGCGCCCACGGGTCTCGACCGGACTCAACCAACCTGGACGTTGGGTCTATTGTTGGGCCTCTTGCCGTTAGGTCTATTGTGGACCGCAGTCCCACTCAACTTATTAGGCTCACCCAACTCAACTTATTAGTCTCCTAGGCCTATTGTCACGGGCAGGAAGTTGGACCTATTTTTAACCCATAAATAAATAGCCAAAATGCGGAATGGCGGCAGCGCGCAAAAGCAGCGGCGGCATGCACGGCTTGCATGTGCGGCAAGCGGCTGTGCAAGGCTGCGGCCAGGCGGCAGCGCGCTAGCGGCCCTGGCGCGGCGCACTGCAGCCCTGCGCAAGCGGCAGCGCTCGAGCAGTGCGTTTGCAGTGCGGCGCGCAAGCAATAGGCAAAGTGGGTGCGCGGGCGGCACGCGGGGCGCTGCAAGCGGCTGCGGGTGGCAGCAGCGCAAGGCGCTTGCGAGCCGGCGACTGCGGCGCGCATCGCTAACGGGTTGCGGGCCAGGCGCACTGGCGGGCTACGAGTGCGTGGACAGCAGAACGGGCGGGCACTGCAAGGCTGGAGCGGCGCTGGCGGCTCTGCGCTGCGAGCGACGTTGCGGAACTGCATGCCGCGCAGCGCGGCATGCAGGGTTAGCGGCGGCGCGGCGCCCTTTGCGGGCAGAAATGCGGCGGCGATGCGGCGCGTCGCAACCTTCGTCAAGCCCAATCTTTTGAGCTCGGCATGGCGGTGATGACCTTGCAATTTCGTCGACAGTGGCGACGGCCTCCCGTCTTATCCGATGGTGACGGCGGCGGTTCCGCCTAACTCCCCCGCTCCGACGGAAATCCTAAGAAACCCAAACGAAAGCACGGAAAACTCCACGAAATCGAAAACAGAGTCAACGAAAAGCCAAGAACAGACCTTTTACCGATGGGGAAGACGATGCAATGCTCGAACCCCATTTTTTTATCTCCAGCCTCCGACGATGATGGTGCTCCCGATTCTGACCTCCGACGATGATGGCGTTTCCGACTCTGATCTCCGGCGTGCACAACGAGGAGAAGATGAGTCAATCTTTTTCAAAAACGGAAAACGAGAATTTTCTTATTTTTTTTTCTCTTAGATGTATAGTAAATTCGATCCCCGTTCCCCTCGTATTTATAAGAGAAATTCTAACCACTTAAACCATTTTTCAACTGTTTTTTTTCGATTTGCGTGCCAAAATAATCGAAACGCCCCTCATTCATTAACACGGATATTAAAGCACCATAAACCATTAATGGGTATTTAAAAAATCTTTTCCACCCATTAACTACTAAAAATCATACCGGGAGATCCGTTCGTCGGATTTTCGAGTCGATCGCACCATCGTTCTCCGTTTAATGAGCTCTACAACATGAAAACCAGAACCAATGAAATCTATAAAAACGAAAAATAAGCAAAATAACACACAAACCGAAAGTGATTCGAAGGGAAAAACTGTGATGACCCAGATCTCCGCAGAGAGGTTGCAGTGTGATCAGTGACTTCTGGGGGCCTATACTGTGTGTTGGAGATGATTGCGCGCAAATCGTACCCCAGATTTGGACCCGGCATGAAAAACGGATCAAGTTTGCTTTTCTGGGAATTTTTGGCAAATTTTGAAAGTGGAATTTGGCTAAACGGACATCGGATTTGGATTCAGCGCGCGAAAACGATGAAAATGGACTATTTACTTGTATTTTTCGGAGCCCGGATGCTCGTACACGGATTTCGAGGTATAAATTACTGTTCCGGCCGGCCGGGCAACGCCGGCGGCGGCGGCGGGCGGCGGAGCGCGGCGGCGCGGGCGCGGGCAGGCGGCGGAGCGGGCGCGGGCAAGCGCGCGGGCAGGGCGCGGGCAGGTGCGTGGTGCAGCGAGGGCAAGTGCCACGTGGCGTCTTCATGTTGGCCCGGTGTGGACACGTGGCATCGTGGGATTGGCTGGTGCACCGGCTCAGTCCACGAAGCAGAGCGGGCAGTTGCCTCGGGATGCATGCACGTAAGGGTCGTCGGCAGCGCGACGTACGCGCACGTGGGCACGCGGACCGAGGCGCTGGCGCGCGCGAAGGCGGGCGCGGGGGCGAGGCCACGTGTCGCGAGCAGAGTGGCCGCGTTCGCTGTTTGCTGTGCGGGGACACGTGTCGCTCTGTGAGCGATCCGGGCGCTGGATGAACGGTCCGGATTCTTGCGGGTTTCGGGCACTGTAGCAACCCAAATCGGACCGGGCGCCCGAATTCAGGGACACAAAGGGAATTTCCTAAATTGTTGGTTTTTGACTATAAAAGCTCCCCTTTGGGCTGCGATTTCGGGCCCTTTTCTGAGCCCATTTGCGAAGGTGACCTTAAGAGATTTTGTTCTTCATCTTGTGCTCCATCTACTGAGGGACTTTCAGATTTTTTTGAGGCCTCGACATCCGGGCTTTCTACGACGCGGCGCACTGCGACGTTTCTTGGATTTTGGCTTCCACCGTCACTTTTCAGTCCTCGAGGCACCCTGGATTACTCCAATGGTATTTTGAGCCGATTTTTGTGGCACCGCGTTCAAGAGAGGTACGCCTTCGATTTCCGTGTTAATCACCTTGCTTCGTTTTGAGTTCTTTGCACAGTTTACGAGGCATTTTTGAACCCTTTTTCTGCTGGTGGTTTTTCTGGACAGCAGAGGCTTTTCGGATTTTTATCTCTGCACTTGGGTATCGGATTTCGACATATGAAGACTCGATCGATATCTACGCTTCGCGAGGACCGTCGTCGTATTTTTATTGGAATTTTTGGAGTTTATCTTATAGGTGGAAATTTCACATCTTTGGGACTAAAATTTCAGCAGATTCTGTACTTGAATTAATTGTGTTGATTGTAACATTGGACTATATCTTTGTACCCGGGGGAGTTGGTTGGGTGTTTTTGGACCCGTTGAACTTGTGGGAATTTGGAGAATTATTCCCGGGTATTTTCAGCTTTTTGGACTTTGGATAGTTTAGCACTTTCAGGTGGGTTGCTTCGCCTCCAAAAACAATGGACTATCTACTATTTCTATTATATAGGGAACATACATGCCATGAGATTGATTAGATTGCATGTTAGAGAGAGTGATGCCATCTTTCCTGTGTTATTGTTGATATCCTGTTGATTCATGTTCCCTGATCCTGCTTTAGTTAAATTAATTGCTGTTATTGGAACTTGACCTAGCACCCCGTCATATGTTGCATGTGTAACCAGACCAGTAGAAAACCCTCACTTGGGCTAGGTTTATTTATGTTTTAGACATCCACACTTCTTATTCTATTCCTGGACATAGTGTTATCCTCGCCCGGGTAGTGAGCTGAGTGGTCGGGATTTCTCTTAGTGTGGGATGCATGTTACACTCGTGCTTGGGGGCAGAGTGGAGTCTGGTAGATGTAGCTGGTCTTCTATCTGTGGCGGGAACCGTTTGGGTGAACGGTGGTCCCGGGTTGTCTTATTTCTCTGTTTTTTTTTGTGTTGCCACTGTGTTAGTGGCAATAGTATACTAGTGATAGCAGGACCTAGAACCCAGGCTGTTTTTGGACACATATAATTTCTGTAAACTAATGTTTTCCTTCCAAACTTCGAGCGGATCGCCGGAGCCTTTTCTTGTTTGATTTGGGTGAAGGCAATAGCCCTTCGTGGTTTGGAAAATAAAACTTATTTGAATTGATTTTTATTAAAGAACTAAAATATATTAAATTGGGTTTCTCAGATTAAAATAGTTTTCAGTAATAACTGTTATCTTTTTATTACAACTTCCTCACCCGAGAGAGTTTGGGTGATCTGGGTTCTAGGGGCCGTTCCTTTTTCGGGACGAAAGCTACGGGGGCCATGCCTGGAACTTGTTCTTGTTTGATAGGGTTGTAGGTGTTGGTCTCCCGGAACTTTCGGACCCTGGTTGGTGTCTTCCGCATGTTGTACCGAGGTTGTCGTGTTCCCGAACTGTAAGGGGGTCGGGAACTTCGATAGGCAGAGCCTCGAGTTTGTTCTTGTTTGATTGGGGTTCTAGGCACCGACCTATCGGGGTTTCCGAACCCTTATGGTGTCAGTCCTTCCTGTGTTATCTGTGAGTTTGGTGTTCTGTTGTGGGAGCTGTCGGGTTGACGGTGGTCCCGGCTATGAGTATTACCAGCCAGTGAGTTAGAGAGGTGATGTTAGTTACTGTCGATCTTGTTGATCGTGGATTTGGACTATAACCTGCATGAGCCATATTGAGCTCGACAGAGATGCGCTGATACTTTCCTCGGTGGGGTCGCGCCCCTCGAGTGCCACTCCGGAGCTGGGTCTGTTACTTTACTATCGCGACTTGTCGACGCAGTTCCTCTGGCTGGGCCAGTTTTGGCAGTCACGGACACCCTACGGTAGACCCGTCCTCTTGTGGATGTGTGGCAGTAGGTGGGCGCAGGTTTGACTGGACCCTATGTGGCAGTCACTGTGATTGGGTTGATTGAGTATACTGGGTTTGAGTCGATGCATCATTTTCATCCGTATCACCCTTTGAGCATAGTAGATAGAGGCATGGTAGCTGTAGAGTTATTTCCAGCTTTACTTTCTTCAGTTTTCTGTTATCTTATGCCTCTAGTAGACTTAGTGAGCAGACCGTCGGGTTTGGTTGCGGCACCCACTGAGAACTACTGTGGGATGTAGTTCTCACACCCGCTGTGGTGTATTTTCCCCAGGGACCCCTTCTCCAGTTCCTGTTGCTCCAGTTGCTGATCCTTCAGACCGAGGCGAGGGAGTCGCGAGCTAGTTCCCTACCCGTCTTTGGAGTATAGCGGTGCCCCCTTTTTGGAGATTTGTAGTACAGTCAGTAGATTAGTTTTTGTTTTTACATTTGAGAGACATTTGTATTGTGAGGATCTGACTTGTGCTGAGAGCCTGTACACTGATGTATTATGGGGTTTACCTCCCTGTTTAGTTTTGGTTATTGTATTCTGAGGATATTGTATTTGATCGTATTTGGGAGATGGATATTGTATCTTTATTTCCAGTTGTACAGTGATTGGATTTTAGTTTTACAGTAGTTTTCTTTTTAGCTCTGATATCTGTTTAGCTGTAGTACCTTTTCTTGCAGGTTGGACGCTTCGCCTATGCGGGATTTTGTATAGGCGGCGGATCTGTTGGCGAGCCCGGGTCGCAGTTTCGACCCCGGGGCGTGACAAAAACCGTGGGCACTACACCGTGGCAGAGTCGAATAAAGGGAGCACTTGTGGATGGTAGACCCGCCCGGCCGACGTGCCGGTCGAATAGTGGTTTACCTCCAAGGGACCGGCCAGGAGACATAGGCCGGTCATGACCAGGACACAGAACCGTCGGCATCAACGGTTGCAAGCCGACGCGAGGAATGAAACTTTTTATGGCCCAACGGCCACTACCGAACCTAATGTGGGAACCCGCACATCGGTTGCTAGCAAGGCCGATGCGGAACGCCAATGAGTGCATACTTTCCACTCTCCACAAGAAGCTCTTCTAATGGGTGAACCATAAAGTAGAGGAGACCACGGCCGAAGGGAGGCCGCAACTCACGGATGTGAGCATGGAGCCGACCTAAGTAGCCGGTGAAGAACCCGCTTCGGCTACTTCACCACTAGCCAAAGATTCGGTCGAGAGATCTGAAGAAAACATAAAGAGGTCGTGTGACAACTGGGTGCAAAAGAATGATCGTGGACATCATTATGCACGCTAGATTTTTGACTCAACTTCGATAATCACCCGAACGACACATCAGGCAATTGCCAAGGGGGCATTATTGAGATCAAAAAATTTCACCACCAAAGGAAATGACACGTAGCGTATACCATCGGCTAAGGGCATCAACCGATAAGAGAATGAGTCAACAAAAAGGGACCCGCGTCTTGACCAAGATCGACCTCAGCCATAGGCAAATATTAGACCGCCTTGGTCGAAAGACGAAGAAAGCGAAGTCAATGTCAACTCTCGGCTGCTTGAGCCGCAGAAGGAAAGACCCCAGAAGAAAAGAGTATGAGATTTGGACGCGAATCTCGTAATAGATTTCGAAACGACAAGCGGCGCCCAATATTGGAAAGTGCCAAAAATCATGCTTCGGCACGTCTATTAGGGGATGAATCTGGATGGAAAACGACTACTATCCTATTGAGGAGAATCGACTCAAAAGGAAGTAGTTGAGGAATTTACGATAATTCCCCTTAAATCACGCTGATTACTAAAATCGGCGGTTATACACATAGTTCGTAAATATATAAATAACCGAACCATCGAATAAAGAATGGTCCTGCAACCTCGTAAGCCAGAACCACCCCCGTGCTTTACATATCTTTCATATATTCATTTACCGTATTTTCTAGGAGTAAACTTACTTATAATTTCTTCCCTTTCCTCCTCCTTGTATTCCCTTTCCAATCAATACAAAGTTATAATCGGCTCATCAACCGTATCAAATTATTGTCTCGACTATCTGATTCGACTATTCTAGGCCGGATTCAGCCTCTCTCTATCTTCATATCTTGATTCAGCTAATTTAAGTTGGACAGTCGTGAGAGTTGAAGTGAGAAAAATCCGGCCGAACAAATTCTTTCTCGGCCCGATTGCTTGATCCATTGACACGCGGCGCATCACATTCAGAGGGTCAACCGAACCACGTGACCGGTCGACGACCGACGTTTTCGACCCCAACATATATCATGATTTGAATTATATGTGAAAGTAAAAAATTAATGTTTTATTTGATATTGTTAAAAGCAAGAACATTAGATCTTGTTTGATAATGATATTTTTTATTTTTTAGCAAAAAAAATTCTATATACATATATTGGTAAATGGATTTTTTTTTTTTTTTTTTTTTTTTTTTTTTTTTTTTTTTTTGTGACATAGTTGATAAGTTTAGAGTGCATTCTATCCAACTTTCCAAGTGAGAGAGGGTAACTCTTTCCAACACCCAAAAAAAAAAAAAAAAAAATCGAGGAAACAATAAAAGATTTTTTTTAATCTCTAACTTTATTCCTAAATAAATATTTTTCAGTACAAAAATTGGCAAAACATCATCCGTATTCACTCCACTCTTTATGCAAAAACTATATTTGAAAAATAAAAAATAATAATAATACTGAATAAAAATGTTTATTAGTTTTCTTCTTTCTTAGGTTGTACATTGGATAAGTTGTCCATGAGATACTCCGATTTGATTAACAACTATAGGAAGGCGATGTTGTTTAAGTAACTAATTTTAATACTAAAAAACTATATTTATTAATTTGGTTACTATTTAATAACTAAATTTAGTCGATTTCAAGAAAGCTAATCTTTTTAAATAAGAATAAGAACATACCGATTAATATCACTTTTTAATATATTATGAGAGAAAAAAAAAAGAAATTTTTGCTGTTCAGGGATGAAGTGGTGAATGTGGTCCACTTAATAATTTCTCAAATAATTCTGCCGTGCCCGTGCGGAGTACATTGCTGTCAACCGGTCCGTTTCACCCGACGATGCACGGCCCAGTTGGATAGCCGATCAGCAATCGTAGCCGTCCAATATCAAACGGCTGTGATTATTGGAGTGGGGAATCCAACAGCCACGCTGACCGTGCGACACGGGTTGGGTAGCTTACATTAGTACGAGACTGTCCTTATTGGCGGAAATGCTATCTATACACTTAAATATATATATATATATATATATATATATATATATATATATATATATATATATATATATATATATATATATATATATATATATAGAGCAATGCTACCTGTACACCCCGAAGGGGTGTACATCATACACCTTCACCATTTTAATGGTGGCGATACTTTTTACGGGTCACATCAAGTGACCCATCATCACACCCCCACCCTTAGATGGGTGGGGTGTATGATGTACACCCCGAAAGGGGTGTACACATAGCATTTTCCATATATATATATAGAGCAATGCTACCTGTACACCCCGAAGGGGTGTACATCATACACCTCCACCATTTTAATGGTGGCGATACTTTTTACGGGTCACATCAAGTGACCCATCATCACACCCCCACCCTTAGATGGGTGGGGTGTATGATGTACACCCCGAAAGGGGTGTACACATAGCATTTTCCATATATATATATATATATATATATATATATATATATATATATATATATATATATATATATATATATATATATATATAATGCACATTTTATCTATCCAAAAATAAAATATTTTTTACTGATCATTTTAAAATAATAAATAAAATTTATTTTATTTCTAAATAAATAAATATTAAATATACATTCTTTTTTGGCGCATAAAAAAATTATTTTTCTTTGTCATATGTGTGGATTGGGTGGTCGCGGGCCCAGTCTGCATCAGTTTGCTGCTGCGTTTGGTAGCTGGACAGTTTTGAGGCTGCCAGCATGCAGAAACGTACTGGGATTGAGTTTGAAGATCCAAACTAATTATTTTTTTAATAATATTATGCCAATAAGTATTGGGATTGAGTTTGAAGATCCAAACTATTTTTTTTTTTAATAATAATATTATGCCAGTAAATATTGAGAATTTGGGATTGAGTTTGAAGATCCAAACGAATTGTTTTTTTAATAATATTTTACCAATAAACTTGAGTATTTATATTAGTTCCAAATCCAATTCCTATGTTGAATATAAAATATCAAAAGTAATATTTTATAATAATTTAAATTTTTTAAGAATAATATTCGTTCACATAATTTAATATGATATGGCAGCAGGAGAACTTATTGAGTTTAAAACTTGTTAAGCTCTTATCTTCATTTAATTTTCTCTCCCATTTAATCCAGTCGGGTTAATCAAATATATTTTGCAATAAAACAAATTGGTTTAGTCATTCCAATTCCATTTAGGTGATTTTCCTTTGGTACAAAATGAAGCATTCAAAAATAACATTTTTAGAAAATAACACATTATCCGCTATTTCGTTGTGGAAATGAATATAAAAATTACTTTACAAAAGCAGGAAGTAGGTTATTACTAAATTTAACTTTTTTTACTTTGTTCTTAAAAAATTCCAAAGTAAGTGAAAGTGGAGAATAAATATATGTAAAAGATAATATTTGATCTTTATTTTAATCTTTAAATTTAATTTAAACTTTCTAATTTTATCTTAACTTTCGATTGAATTCATCTATGAATCTAATTTTACATTAAATTTTTATATTCAAATCTACCAATTTAAATTGCTGATTCAAATTCGAATTCTAGTTTAATTTTTAAATTCAAACGTGAATTCAAAGATTTAAATTTAAATTTGAATCAAATTAATTTTAGCTTTGATAATTTTGAAAGGAGGATTTCTCCGGCGGATAATTATTCCAAAAAGATTCGCAATTTTTCACTTAAATCCACACATAAAATATAAAAATTTTTGTGAAAATTTTAATTTTGATCGTTTAACGATCTGCCGAAAAATACTCCGATCGCTAACCTATAATCCCCGAATCCAAAAACTAATTTGACCACTAAATTCAGCATTGCCAAATGATTCAAATGATGATTTTGTTTTATCGAAGTTCGTTTCCATTAAGTCACATTGACCATAAAGAAACTCAAGAACTGAAAATCCAATATTACTAGAATCTTAATTTAATTTATATTCTAATTAAATTTACCAGATTGTATAGGTAGGAAGACGACGGGCATTAGAAGTCCTGAAACCTAGGAGGGTGGATTTAGATGAAAATGTGTGCACATTAAAAGAACTAAAATAAACATTGGCGTGTGCGACGATTTCGCCGTCAATCGTAGCATGTGCTGTCACGCCCGAGACCGCCTATTTGGTCTGCTGGTGTGCTCGAATTGTCTAAATTGGCAGTCACGGAGCGTGACAGTACACCTAACCCGACCATATTTGGTCACTTTCTTTTCGCTTTATTTTTAGCCTTTTGAAAGTATCTTGTCCGATGGGCCCGTGCCCTAGGAGTTATACTATCACGCCCTGAGACCGCCAATTTGGTCGGTTCGGCACACCAACAGACCCGCCAATCGGGTATAACCTCTCAACACCCGAAAGGAATGGTTACATCCATTACAGCACAGTTTAGTGCAAGCGAAAGAGTATAAATCAGAGTACTAAACTGTATAAATAAAACTTTCATTCATTCAAACAACTAGTTTAAAGAGCATGAAAGTAAATGCATTAGTGAAACTGTAAATATCAAGTGAATTACAACTTTCAATCGATAAACTTTAGAGCAACAATTTAAAAATTTACAATTTTTCTTTCCTCACATACAAGTTCACTCAAAATAAAACTAAAATGGATAACTGGCGACTCTAGACTGCTAGGTTGCTAAGCTGCTAGGTCGTTACCCCCTGTCGTGCGCCTCGCCCGATGTACCTGGTCTTGAAAAAATAGTCACCCAAGGATGTGAGAACTACTTAAAGTTTCTAGTGGGTTCAACCACCGAGAGAGAATGTGCTACACCGCTTGGTCCAATGGAAGCAATATCATAGATAACAATATGACGGAAAAACTGCAAATACTATCTGTCATGCTCATGTAATAAATTACCATTTGCCATGACACGGCAACTATGCCGCTACCAAAGGTTTCACACTAACTCAACCCACTCGACCACTTTACTCATTCTCTTTATCATGCTTTAGTTCAAATTGCTTATCCCTTTGGAGATCGCGCTCAACGGGCCCGAGCCCGGTAGTCATGCTACCATAAGTCACGATGATCCAAAGGCGCTAATAGCACCTGTGTGCTATGTGTCACGCCCCGGAGGTTCTAAATGAGCGGAAAAACGTGTATCTTTTTTTTAAAAAAATTAACCTCGCCGCCGGTGCGCGCCAGACCCGCCACATATACAAATTCACTCCACAAACGGACGGAGTCTCCTTTGTATATGTACGGCGTTTCAGTTACAGCACATACTTTAACCATGCAGTTACGATGATACCAAAACAAGAGATCACGATTAATCACAACCACAAACAAGAGAGAAAGGATAAATCCACAGGTTTGGAAAACAATGTCCATACGACACTCGGTTTTAGAAACGTTTTCGCAAATCTCTTTTAGGCGGCATGTAATACCCGCCTTCTAAATTGGTAATTTTATTTTATTTTATTAATTTAGTGGTATGGCGGGGGTTAAAGGTTCGAGAATTTATGGGCTGACCGTCGGGGTTTGCGGGTATTTTTATATGCTAGAGCTCGCAAAACGGTGAACGGTGGCGCGATCGGATTCTATTTCCGACCCCGGGATCTCCCAGAAATAATTTTTGAAGTTTACTATCAGCTGGAGCGCATCGGAATGCGTGCCGACGATCGGCACGCTTTCCGAGGTGATCTGGATCCCTCGTTTAAATTGCGATTGGCTATGTTTGTTACCGCGGTTTAATTTTAATCTCTCTTCGTTAACGCTTAAGTCCATCGGGGGTACGGGGAAAAACCCTAAACCTTTTTCTCTCTTTTCAAGAAAACGACGGAGGGAACCGAGACTGATCAGGAACGGGGAGAGATAAGGGGAAATCGCTCCCTCTCTGCGAGATTCAACGGGAGTGGGGCGGATGATCCCCTTCTTCCTCCTTCTCCAGCGAATAGAAGGTGAGCTTTTCGTTTTAGGGCTTTTCGTAATCTAGGTTTTTTTTTGTGTTCCTCATTTCGGGGGGGAAACGTCGCGCCGCCGCTGCCACCGCGGAGTCTGGCTGCCGGCAACGCGGGGCCAACCGCAGGCAGGGCGCCCGCGCGGGCTGGTGCCGCGCGGGGTCTCCCGGGCCTGCGGGTAGCGCGCCCGCGCAGAGTAGGGCACCACGGGGCCGCCTGCAGGCAGGGCGCCCGCGCGGGCTGGTGCCGCGCGGGGTCGCCCGCGCCTGCGGGCAGCGCGCCCGAGCGGACTGGGGTCGCCCGCAGGCAGGGCGCCCGCGCGGGCTGGTGCCACGCGGGGTCGCCCGTGCCTGCGGGCAGCGCGCCCGCGTCGACTGGGGCCGCGCGGGGCCGCCCGAGGGTGGGGCGCCCGCGCCTGCGGGCAGCGCGCCCGCGCGGACTGGGGCAGCGCGGGGCCGCCCGCAGGTGGGGCGCCCGCGCGGGCTGGTGCCGCGCGGGGTCGCCCGCGCCTGCAGGCAGCGCGCCTGCAGGCAGCGCGCCTGCGCAGGCTGGGGCCGCGCGGGGCCGCCCGCGCCTGCGGGCAGCCGCCCGCGCGGACTGGGGCCGCCCGCAGGAGGGGCGCCCGCGCGGGCTGGTGCCGCGCGGGGTCGCCCGCGCCTACGGGCAACGCGCCCGCGCGGACTGGTGCCGCGCGGTGTCGCCCGCAGGTGGGGCGCCCGCGCGGGCTGGCGCCGGGCAGGGTCGCCCGCGCCTGCGGGCAGCGCGCCCGCACGGACTGGGGCCGCGCGGGGCCGCCCGCAGGTGGGGCGTCCGTGCGGGCTGGCGCCGCGCGGGGCCGCCCGCGCCTGCGGGCAGCGCGCCCGCGCGGACTGGAGACGCGCGGGGCTGCCCGCAGGAGGGGCGCCCGCGCGGGCTGGTGCCGCGCGGGGTCGCCGCGCCTGCGGGCAGCGCGCCCGCGCGAACTGGTGCCGCGCGTGGCCGCCCGCAGGTGGGGCGCCCGCGCGGGCTGGTGCCTCGCGGGGCCACCCGCGCGGACTTGTGTCGTGCGGGGCCGCCCGCAGGTGGGGCGCCCGGGCGGGCTGGTGCCACGCGGGGCCGCCCGTGCGGGCTGGTGTCGCGCGGGGCCGCCCGCGCCTGCGGGCAGCGCGCCGGCGCGGACTGGTGCCGCGCGGGGCCGACCGCAGGTGGGGCGCCCGCGCGGGCTGGTACCGCGCGGGGCCGCCCGCGCCTGCAGGCAGCATGCCGCGCCTGCAGGCAGCGTGCCCACGCGGGCTGGCGCCGCGCGGGGCTGCCGCAGTCAGCATATGCCTGCGCGGGCCTGTGCCGCGCGGGACGACCGCACACGGCACGGAGTTGCTTCGTCGCCGGTCCCTAGAGCCGCTCTTCCCGACTAGCTCGGCGCGTCTTCTTTTATTTTGAGGTAGTCTGTTTATTGTCACTGGCATTTTCTTCGGGGGACATTTTTTTAGGTTCAGGAGGCACACAGAGACGCGGACGAGCCGAGTGCCCGGTCGTTGCACAAAAAGGTGGGTACTGTTGTGGTAATTTCCTTACGAAAAGGACTATTCTGGAATTCGAAAGAGTAAAGTTAAAGATGTTTAATTATCTGTTTTTCTTAACCCCATTGCGTGAGTTTTTCCTCTTTGTGGGTACTTTTCCATTGTTGTAGGTGGGACAAGGTGTAAGTTAGAGTAATTGCATGTTTGGGTAAAGGTGTAAGATAAAGTGATTACCTGTTTTTCATTACTAACCCTGTTAAAGTTATTATATGTATACTTGGTTACGAGGCTCGAGATTGATACACGCACACCAGCGGTTTGGCCACCGCGAGGGTGTGCTTTTCCGGAAAAGTGGTACGTTGACCCGTGTACCCCACGTGTGGGTGACGTAATGGGGGCCCTCATGGGTGGGGGGTGTGAGCGGTGGTGCCGAGGCGGGTGCTCGGTGTGGTGCCGAGGCGGGTGCTCGGTGTGGTGCCGAGGTGGGTGCTCGGTGTGGTGCTGAGGCGGGTGCTCGGTGTGGTGCTGAGGTGGGTGTTCGGTGTGGTGCCGAGGTGGGTGCTCGGTGTGGTTGCCGGGGCAGGTGCCCGGTTTGGATTGTATAGGGGGAGGGTTTTTTACTGTCGATTGCACGATGAGGAGGGCGGTTGCTATGGTTTTATTGCGGTTTGCCTTATTTATAGCCCTTATTGCTTTCGTACTTCATTTTTCCTGGTCACTGACTTCCCACTCTGTGACAGGTTCGTCCAGGGGTGAGTGCTAGGGCGACGGTGAGGCCGCACGAGCGATCTCTTGGCCCTTCGAGGCTGCAGACTTTGACTACTTCTTTCTTTGTTCATTTTATTACCTGTTAGTAGCTTATTATGTGGATTTCGATACCCCTGTGGGGTCGACGTGGATGTTGGAATGTTTTTCATACCTTGTGGATGGATGGTTGTTTTACTTCTCTTGGTTGGCCGCTTTCAAACTACAAAGAAAAAGAAAAAGAAAACATTGCGAAAACGATTTTGAAAATATGGGTGTCGTGTGGGCACCGTCTTAAAAACTCCGTGGATTTATGGATTTGCGAAAACGGTTTTGAAAATATGGGTGTCGGGTGGGCGCCGTTTTAAAACTCTGTGGATTTATGGATTGCGAAAACAGCTTTGAAAATATGGGTGTCGTGTGGGCACCGTTTTAAAACTTTGTGGATTTATCCTTTCAAAGTTAGTCGGCCACTTTATTATTTATGGAAAAATAGTTGTTTGTACTCGATTGTTGAACTAGTGTGGTTAAAGGAATGTTTGTATGGATATTGTAGTCAGGACGCCGTGCATATACAAAGGAGACTCTGCCCGTTTGCAGAGTGAATTTGTATATGCGACGGGTCTGGGCACGCACCGGGGGAGGGCAGTTTCAAAAAAAAAATATAGGCAAATTTGAGGGCTTACGGTGACTATTCTTCCGCGTGTTTAAACCCCCGGGGAGTGACACGGCAACATAACTTGAAAGGATAAATCCACGGGTTTGAAAAGCAGTGCCCACACGACACTTAGTTTGAAAATATTTTCGAAATCATTTTGCTCTTTGAAAACATGCCGCATACAAGTATAAGATAAACACAATAAAAGATGTCACCACTAAGTTAGGATCTCAACCCAACATCCACAATTGTTCTACCAACAAATAATCACTAGCCTACAACCAAAAGTAAAAGAGATAACCGAAAGTAAATAAGACGTATGATTGCCTCAAGCGGCTAAGGTCCTCTAAACGCAGTCTCACTGTCGTCCCGGTTCCCACCCCTGTTCGGACCTGTCACAGTGTGGGGAGTTAGTGACAAATAAAGTAGATGAAAACAGGTAATGCTATAAAAACTGTAGTAAACAAACCGATACACCAGAGCATTCCACTTCCCCGTCATGAATCACCATATCCCCTGTTTAATCAAAACGAAACATGTGCCGGGAGGTCTAAAGACCCCCGACGAAAGTACACTTTGCTCGCACTTCGATGCCACCAACCCCTCCACGGTACTTGTGCGGTACCTTAAGTAATCCGCGAGGGGTCCCCACCACGACACCTTGTGGGGTACACGAGTAAACGTACCATCTTTCCGGAAAAATACACCCTGTGCGGTGGCCAGACCGCCGGTGTGCGTGTAAGCAATCATGAGCATAGATGTCGAAACCGGCGTGTAATAAAGCACCGCGACATTCGTCGCCACAGTTAGAAATAAAAGAGCGGGATTCTCATGCAATGGGTTTAAACAGTTTACAAAAAGATACATCTACTTTATTTTCACAAGTCACAACGGGAACAATCATACACCGAAATACAACAAAGTACCCACCTCGAGATGTGCCGACCGGAACACCTGGGAACGTATCACGCTCACAATCGGCACCGGGACCTAAGAGAGTCCCTAAAAGAACAACCGGTCAGACTGAATTCCATTCAGTAAAGAAACGGAGTCAAAAACCCAAGAGTACGACACAAAAACCCGGCGACGGCGGCGGTAACGACGCGCGACGGACGACGCAGCGGCGGTCTCATCCACCGCGGCGGCGCATGCCGTGCGGCCACCGACCCCGCGCGGCACCGCAAGCGGCGCTGCTGCGCGGGTGCTTGCGCCGCGCGGCGCTACGGGCAGCTCGACCGCGCGGGCTTTGCCCCGCGCGGCGCTGCCTGCAGCATGGTGTAGTAGCCACTGGTTTAAAATATTTTAAGGGTCTACTTTTGGTTTCGTTAATTCCGCATTTCGTTTCGGGGGCTGGAGGGTGATCGAATAATTCCTTGTTTCCGGACAGACCGTCGGGGCCCGCGGGTATTTTTAGTTAATAGGGCTCGCGAAACGGAGTACGACGGCGAAATCGGTTTTAAATTCCGACGCCGGAATCTCCCGGAATAAATTTCGGAAGGTGGCTAGCGGTTCAGGTGGTCAACGCGGTTTTTCAGGCAGACCGGACCCTGGTTCGCACCCGACTAGTTACCCGCATTTGACTTGATTTGGGTTCAGTCCCATTCCCGCCAACTTAACCGCTCCCGCCTTTTCCCCGTCGTGCAACTCCCCATAACTACCCGCAACTCCCCATAACTACCCGCAACTCCCCATAACTACGTGCAACTCCCCATAACTACCCGCAACTCCCCATAACTACCCGCAACTCCCCACTACCACCCGCAACATCCCACAATTCCCCTGCGTACGAAACCCCAAGGGCAACGAGAACCCACTTCCCCAACCCTTCAGTTTCCCAACTGAACCTTTCTGTTTCCTCACCGATTGCGCGGAGGATCCAAGCGGCGAGACCAAGGAAGGTGAGGGAGACGTCCTCGCATTCCTTGTAGCCGAACTCGCAGGATCGGATCACCCTTCCCTCCGACAACCGAGGTGAGCACGCTAGGGTTTTACTTTCTTGCTTCGTTCTTGATTGGAGCGGACGAGGGGGGGAAAAGAAGGGGCGTGGGCATCGCCGGAATCCGGCGCGCACGGAGCCCCGCATGCGGGCGGCACCTCCCGCATGCGGGCGGGCTGCCGCCCAGCCGCGCGGGGCTGGGGCGCGCAGCCCCGCATGCGGGCAAACCCGCATGCGGGCGGCCTGCCGCCCAGCCGCACGGGGCTGGGGGCGCGCAGCCCCACATGCGGGCAAACCCGCATGCGGGTGGGCTGCCACCCAGCCGCGCGGGGCTGGGGGCGCGCAGCCCTGCATGCGGGCAAACCCGCATGCGGGCGGCCTGCCGCCCAGCCGCACGGGGCTGGGGGCGCGCAGCCCCGCATGCGGGCAAATCCGAATGCGGGTGGGCTGCCACCCAGCCGCGCGGGGCTGGGGGCGCGCAGCCCTGCATGCGGGCAAACCCGCATGCGGGCGGGCTGCCGCCCAGCCGCGCGGGGCTGGGGGGCGCGCAGCCCCGCATGCGGACAACCCTGCATGCGGGTGGCTGCCACCCAGCCGCGCGGGGCCAGGCGCGCGCGCCCGCACTTGCGGGCAGGTCGTCATGCGAGTAGCAAGGAGGGGAGGGGCCGGTAGGTTCCACGGGAGCCGAAGCCGTCCGCGTTGTTGGCCTCACCCGGGGACGCCGCCATCCATGCCGAGTCGGCGGGGCGTGCCCCGTGATCGACCGGGAGGGTTGGGTGTTCCGCGTCTTTTCTACTTTAGTGTACCTTTCGGAAAGTTGGAGTTACTAACTCCGGTGAGACAGGTTCGTGTAGGTCCGGGCAGGCACACCGGGACGCGACAGAACCCGAAGTCGATCAGGAGCGCGACAACGAACAGGTGGGTTTACGGTCGAGGCTGAGTATTGTGTTGGTGATCCGAAAGGGACCTTTCTTTTATTGTTAATCGGTACTAACACTGACGGTTTCTATGATGTACTATATTACCCCGTGTCTTGGTTACTTATGCTCGAGTTGCGACACGCGCACCCGCGGTCTGGCCACCGTAAAGGGTGCTCTTTTCCGGAAAGGCGGTCTTCGACCCGTGTTACCCCACGAGGTGACGTAGTGGGGGCCCCCGTAGGTGTGGGGTTTGAGGCAGCAAGGTGCGAGCGGTGCGACCTGTCGGGGTTGGTACCCGACGAGGTCAGGTGTGAGACCCGTCGGGGTTGGTACCCGACGAGGTCAGGTGTGAGACCCGTCGGGGTTGGTGCCCGACGAGGTCAGGTGTGAGACCCGCCGGGATAGGTGCCCGACGCGGTCAGGTGTTACAGGTGTTACCGGGGTTACAGGTGTTACAGGTGGCACAGGTGGTTGCGAGTTACCGTTACGAGTAGAGCGGTTGTTCCGGCTAGTCTTACTTTTGTGGCTTGGTATTACTTTACTGCTTTAGTACTATTTTTATGATAGTGTCGCTGACTACCCACTCTGTGACAGGTACCTCCAGGGGGTAGATGTAGGCGACGGTGAGGCCGAGGTGGTAGCAGTCGGGCTGAGGGGGCCCTAGTATGCTGGTTTCTTTACTTTCTCTGCATTTCATTCGGAATTGTAGGTTATTGTGTGGTTCTCGATACCCTTGTGGGGTCGTGTGGATGTTGAGTATTTTCATTCTGGTTATGCACTACTGTTTCCTTTATTATTCCCATTTGGCCGTTTTCTAAACAAATCAACTAGAAAACAAAAGAAAAAGGACTTCGAAAACTGTTTTCAAAAGTCTAGGGTCGGGTGGGCCCGTTTACTAAACCTTGTGGATTTATGCCGTTTTCCAATCAGTTTTTCAAAACCTAAGGCCGTGTGAGCCTGTTTCCAAAACGGTGAGTTTATACGTTCAACCTGACTGGCCACGGGTATTGTTTCGCCTTCATGCACCGTACTACTTCGAACTGTTGTGATTAAATGGGAAAATGATTGCTTATGTTCGACTATTGTAACAGCCGCGACGCCGTGCATATACAGAGGAGACTCTGCCCGATTTTTGAGTAAATCTGTATATGTGGCGGGTCTGGGCACGCGCCGGGGAAGGAGGTTTTTAAACAAAAAAAAATTGTACGCACTTTACGCGTACTTTGAGGTATCATTTCCGCTAAAATAAAACCCCCGGGGCGTGACACATGGGCACGGGCGCAGCTCCGCACGGCGCTGCGGGCAGCCCGACCGCGCGGGCTTTGCCCCGCGCGGCGCTGCCTGCAGCATGGGCACGGCGTAGCACCGCACGGCGCTGCAGGCAGCCCGACCGCGCGGGCTTTGCCCCGCGTGGCGCTGCCGGCAGCGCGGGCACGGGCGCCAGCCCCGCGAGGCGCTGCGGGCAACCCGACCGCGCGGGCTCGCCCCGCGCGGCGCTGCCTCCAGCGCGGGCGCTGTCGCCTGCCCCGCGCGGCGCTGCGGGCAGCCCAACCGATCGGGCTTTGCCTCGCACGGTGGCGCCTGCAGCGCGGGTGCGGGCGCCTGCCCCGCGGCGCTGCGGGCAGCCCGACTGCTCGGGCTCTGCCCTGCGCGGTGGCGCCTACAGCGCGGGCGCGGGCGCCAGCCCCGCGCGGGCTTTGTCCCGTGCGGCGCTGCCTGCGGCGCGGCCGCGCGGGCGCAGCCTCGCGTTGCGCCGACCGGGGTACGGCGGCGGTCACGAGGCGGCGGCGGCGGTAGCGGCTAAACAAAAAATGGCGAAAACCCCAACAACAAAAATCGGAAAAAGAACATCCTTACCACGATCTCATCGGAGAAGGCGATCCGCTCACGCTCCCGGCTTCGGCACGTTGATTGTGAACGATCGGGTTCCTCCGCTTTCTTCTTCTCTCACTTTTTCCTCCGGTTAGGGTTTTCTTTTTCTTTTTTTCCTCTTTTTCTCTCCGATTAGGGTTTTTCTCTCTTCTTTCGGGGATAAACATATTTCTAACTTCATGCATACAATCAAACCCACATCCAGATATTTACTATATAAAAATTAATTATTTAATCACAAGAGATAATTCCTCATCCCCTCAAAAAATGTGACAGATCTTTAGCACAGATTCCGATGCACACTACGGTTACCGCGACCTTCGAAATCCCATTCCGGGGGATCCGTAAGGCGGATTTTAGATCCGATTGCACCCCCGTTCATCATTTTTCGAGCTCTATTACAGAAAAATACCCGCACTGCATGATAGTCAACTTAAGAAAGCTCGATAATTTGATTTTCCCTAACATGTAATTTATTAGCAAGAGGGTAAAATGATACATGAAAAGTCGTGATATTACACTATGTCAACCAACGGAAGTACCTCACATAAATTCAGCCGTAGCCGCGAGGGATAGTCCTTGTTATCTGCCCCGCACGAGTCCCATCTTCCGATGGTGCCATTTTTCTTTTCCTTTTCTTTTCATTCACTTAAGTATTTAGCTTATTTTGCTCTTTAAGCAATTCTTTTCATTCCTTTATCTCTTACACTAGGTCCTTGCCTCAAGGGTAGCAAGAAAGTCCCTTGGACTTTTAAACATTCATCTTTTATTCATTTAACTCAAATTGAAGTTAAAGTTATTGTGCATTTACCCACACACACCCTAAGACCAAGCTCTAGGGTTTACATTTGCTTTTCCCAATAACGTCACCCATTTCACATAAACCTTAGAGTTATGACTCTAAGTTCAATGCTCTCTTACATAACCTTAGTTTAACTCTTAAACATATGCCACTTGTTCATTCCTAAGATTAATGTCACTCATTACAACCTTACAATAGGTTTTCTCCTTGGTCATCATGATCATTGTGCAATATAGACGACTAACATCATGCTTTAACATTCATTAATACTCAACTCTAATCACATACATTAGGTTCATTACGACCATTCTTATTCAAATAAGGCTCTTATAATCCCATTGCTATACATAATACTCTAATGGTCTATTAACATGCTGTTGGGGCCAAAATGTGGCTTGCGCGCGATCGGCCCCTGGGTGACCCTCTAGAGGTGTCGAAATGCGCCGCGTGCCAACAATCAAGCGATCGAGCCGAGGAGGGATCCGCTCGGCCGGGTTCTCCTCTGGTAACTTCTCGCAACCGCAACGACCAATGACTGCCGAAGCAAGTTCGCGGAGGTAGAGAGGGATCGCCGGTTTCGATTTAGATGAGTCGAATCGGTTTAAGAGATAAATGTATGATTGATGAGCCGATTGTAATTTTAAAGCGCAAGAAGGGCAAAAAAAGACACGTCCGATGTGTCGATTACACTCTAAATGCACGAAAATAGCAAGATAAAGACACGGCAGAGCCGGTTTACACTTTATATTGATAAAAAAAAGGGGATACAAGAGGGGGAAAAGGGATAGAAGGATTACAATTAAGTCTACTTAAAGAAAAGCAGTAAAAAAGAAGAAAAAAGAGTTAAGTTAACCTACTCCTAGATAAATGAAGAAGCTGTGGTGGTATCGGGCTTACGAGGTTGCTAAACCCCTTTTCCTTCGATGGTTCGGGTATTTATACACTTCCCGAACCAAGATATGTAACCGCCGATTTTGGAAATCGGCACAATCTAAGGGGAATCATCGTAAATTCGTCAACCACTTCCTTTTGAGTCGACTCCTCTCAAAAGAATATTAGTTGTCTTTCTGTCTAGGTTCATTCCCTAATTATTACATCGAAGTGTGATTTTCGGCGCTTTTCAATACTGGAATCCGCTTGTCGTTTTGGAATTCGTTGTGAGATTCGCACCCCGAATCTCATACCTTTCCTTTTTAGAGCTTTCCTTTTTTGACTTGATCAGCCGAAGGTTGACGCTGACTCCTCCTTCTTCGTTGTTTGACCGGGGCGGTTTGATCCTTCTTTGGCCGAAATCGCCCCTGGATAAGGCGATAATCTTCTCATCGGCTGCTTCTCATGTTGGCTGATGCCTTCGGTCGATAGCATGCATCGTGTGCTACGTTCTCATGCGACTGAAATCGGTCCGGATAGAGATGCAAATCCTTCTTTGGTTGACTCATTCTTTCGTCGGCTAATCTCTTTAGCCGATGGCATACGCCACGTGTCATTTCCTAAGGTGGCGAAAATTTTGGTCTCAACAATGCCCCCTTGGCAATCGCCTGATGTGCCATTCGGGTGATTGTTGAAGTTGCGTCAAAAATCTAGCGTGCACAACAATGTCCATGATCATTCTTTCGCACCTGGTTGTCACATGACCTCTTCATCTCTTCTTCGGCTCTGTCGATCGAATCTTTGGCTAGTGGTGAAGTAGCCAAAGCGGGTTCTTCGTTGGCCACTTAGGTCAGCTCATGCCCTCGAGGTTCCGTTAGGGCCTTGGCTATTAGCCGTGGATGTGCCACTTGATCCACTGTGGCGGCTCATCGCCTACCGCCAAATGGCTCACATCTCTGAGGAGTTTAACCTACACTCCCTCTTCGGTCACCTGCACGAATGAGATCTGACTTGGGTTTTCATCGATTGACATGATGTCGGTCCGCAACTTCTTTTCTTCGGCCTCTATTTCAGCCGAAGATGCTGTAGGGACCTCTTCGTCATCCCTGGGTGGCCAGCTTTCGCGTCGAGCAACCCTACCGAGGTCCCGCTTGGCAGGCACCTCGGCTCCTTGTCGGTCTTCTGGCGCTTCCTAGCTACGCCTTACTGTAGCCTCGATAGCTTTCAAGCGAGCGTTCAGCTCTAGCCGGATGGCTTCGTCTGTCGGCTTGGCCACCTGTCACGCCCCAGGGGTTTAAAATAAGCGGAGAACGTGTACATTTTTTTTTTTGAAACAGTCCCACCCTCCGGTACGTGCCCAGACCCGCCACACATATAAATTCACCCCACAAACGGACAGAGTCACCTTTGTATATGCACGGCGTCGCAAACACAATTCACACTTTAACCACACCAGTCAAAACAATCGAGTAGAGGAAGATAGCGATAATCATAATCAATAACTACCGAGGCCATCGACATTTTGAAAGGATAAATCCATGGGATGTAAAACGGTGCCCACACGACACCTAAATTTTATTAAACATTTTCGCAATCTTTTTACTTGATTTGAAAAGAGTGGCCGAATCAACAACTAGTAAGGAAAAAACGTTCATCCACGATAAAACACAGTTCAAACCCAACATCCACAATAATGTATCACACGCACATAATCTAACTAACAGAAATAATCAAAACGTAAGTAAAAGAAAGGTCACCAGCCCCTAATCGAGGCTAAAATCCTCGAGTCGCGGCCTCACCAACGTCCCGGATCCCACCCCTGGCCGAACCTGTCACAGTGTGGGAAGTCAGTGACCAAAGAGTAAGAGGTAGATGTAAAACATGTAAGATGCTATAAGTACTGAAAGGAAAGCAAACCGATAAATTAGAGCATCCAAAACTCCCCATCATGAATCCATGGTACCCCTGTAAGTCAGAATGGAACACCTGCCAAAAGGTCTAAGGACCCCCAGCGAACAGAAACACCTTGCTCTCACCTTGGTGCTTTTAACCCCTCTACGGTACTTGTGCAGCACCTTAAGCCATGAGCATAAAGACTGAAGTCGGCGTGTGATATAGAGCACCGCGACACCAGTCGCAACAGATAGTAATAAAGGGATACTCATGCGAAAAGGGGTTAGTTGAAAACCATCAGCACATCTACTTTACTCTTACATAGAACATGATGAGACCTCACTTTAAAAAGGACGCACGAAAAGGGTACCCACCTTGAATCGTGTTGAACAGAACACCGGAAACCGTCCTGCGCCCTTGCACGATTCCCAGACCTAAAAAAGGAAAAACCCCAACAAAACATAACATCGATAAGCTAAACCGTGTCCAGCGAAAAACCGTAGCCCCGAACTCTGTCCAGAACAAGACAGAGAACACCAAGACCCACCCAGACGCGGCGTAAGGACAGCGCGGCGCAGAGATAACGCGTCGCGGCGGCGCGGTGCATGCGGAGCAGCCCCGCGCGGGCTCCAGCCCCGCGCGGGTGCGCGCTGCGGCGGTGCGGCCCCGCGCGGGCACCAGCCCCGTGCGGTGCGCTACATGCGGAGCAACCCCACGCAAGCTCCAGCCCCACACGGGTGCGCGCAAGCGGCGCGGTGCGCGGCCCTTCAGTGGCGCGCGGGTAGCGCTCGCCTCAGCCGTGCGACGGTAGCGAGGCGGCGGCGGCTAGGGCATCCTAGCGTCGCCCAAATGTCAAGACCGAAAACACAAAACCCAAACCTAAAACACGAAACGACGAAAATGCGGGAGAGATAAACGCCGCTAACCTTGATCTATCGGAGAAGATGATCCGTTCTCGTTCCTCGCGGTGGTAAGGATCCGGACCCGCTCCCCGTTGACGGTAACGTCTCGTTCCCGGCTTCCAGGACGTTGCTCAAAGAAGATTCAGGTTCCGTTTTCCTTTATCTCTCTTTTCTCTCCGATTAGGATTTTCTTTTTCTTGGAGGGTAATTAATATAATATAATTAATTTCCCTTTCCTCCTACGTACAATAAATCCCTAAATGCGATAAACGGGATTCTCTAACTAACTTTTAGATAATAGTGCCACCTAAGCCAAGTTCTAAACCCGTCGACGCGGATTTTGATGCACCAAAGCCTTAACGGGTTCGACTTATCCCAGCATACCCATTAACACAAAAGACTCAATCTTGGAGATCCGTAAGTCGGATTTCGGATCCGATTGCTCCGCCGTTCACCATTTCTCGGGCTCTATTATGGAAAATTATCCGCAAACCACCATGGTCTACCCAGGAAAACTTGACAATTCATTTCCCCTAAGAAACTAATTTATTAAAAAGGAAATAGAAAGAGGACAGAAAAAGTCATGATACTACATCACACACCCCTTAAAAGAAGTTTCGTCCTCGAAACTTAACATCAACCCGTGCTAAATAAATCAGGAAAACACTCTCTCATCTTTGATTCTAACTCCCAAGTCACTTCATGCTCTTCATGATTACTCCACAGCACCTTCACATAGGGGATCACCCGGTTGCGCAACTTTTTGTCTTCCCGTGCCAAAATTCGTATCGGTGTCTCATCAAAGCTCAAGTCCTCTCGAAGCCCAATAGCAGAAGCATCAAGAACATGCGACGGATCGGGGAGGTATTTCCGGAGCATCGAAACATGGAAAACGTTGTGCACCCGATCGAGGTTTGGCGGCAAAGCTAAACGATAAGCTACCGGGCCAATGCGCTCCAGGATTTCAAAAGGTCCAACGAATCGCGGGCTTAATTTGCCCCGCAAGCCGAACCGTTTGATCCCCTTGGATGGCGAGACCCGGAGCAAAACGTGCTCCCCAACCTGAAACTCCAAGTCACGATGTCTTCGGTCTGCATAGCTCTTCTGCCGACTCTGGGCGGTCAACAACCGTTGTCTGATGAGGCGCACCTTTGCCTCGGTCTCCTCTACTAAGTCTGGTCCCAGGAACTTCCATTCCCCTAAATCATCCCAAAAAATAGGGGATCGATATCGACACCCGTACAATGCTTCGTACGGCGCCATCTGAATGCTGGCCTGGTAACTATTGCTGTAAGCAAACTCCACAAGAGGTAGGTAGCGCGCCCATCCCTCACCCAAATCGAGCACGCATGCGCGAAGCATATCTTCAAGAATTTGGATCACCCATTCCGACTGTTCGTCACTCTGGGGGTGGAAAGCTGTGCTAAAGTGCAGTTTGGTCCCCAGAGCCCGCTGCAAGCTCTAACAAAAGTTTGACACAAACCGAGTGTCTCTGTCCGAAGTAATCGATGCTGGCACCCCATGCAATCTCACAACCTCGTTGATGTAAACCTGCGCCAAGAGGTCACGTGTCCACGTCGTATGAACAGGTAGGAAATGAGCCGTCTTCGTCAGTCGATCCACTATGACCCAGATCACGTCGTGACCCTGCTGCGATCGCGGGAATCCAGTGACGAAATCCGTGGTTATTAGCTCCTACTTCCACTCTGGCACTGGTAGTGGTTGCAGCTTTCCCGCCGGGCGCCGGTGTTCGTCTTTTACCTGTTGGCAAACGAAACAGTGTGCCACGAACTGCGTTACATCCCCCTTTAATTTAGGCCACCAAAAAGTCTGCTTAAGGTCTTTGTACATCTTTGTGCTATCAGGATGCACCGCATAGGGAGCATAGTGCGCCTCTGATAATATCTCATCCTTCAACTCTGGCAGATCGGGCACGCAAATTCGTCCTCGGAACCGTATTGCGTCGTCCATGCCAATCGAAAAGTCGCCCTCCCGGTCCGAAGGAATCTTGTCCCGTACAAGCTGTAGTTGAGCGTCAGTCTTTTGACCTTCCAGGATTTTCTCAAACAAGGTAGGCTTGACTACCAGGGACAAAAGTCGCGAAACTGCACCCGCCGGTACAACCTCCAATCTCATTCGCGAGAAATCCGCGATTAAACGATCTTGCTGAGTGATAGCGTTCACTGGTAACCCTTCTGTCTGACCCTTCCTGCTCAAGGCATCGGCAACTATGTTTGCCTTCCCGGGGTGGTATTGAATGGACAAATCGTAGTCCTTCAACAACTCCAACCAACGTCTTTGACGTAAGTTCAATTCCTTCTGCGTGAATAGATATTTAAGGCTCTGGTGATATGAAAACACGTTGCAATGAGCTCCATAGAGGTAGTGTCTCCAAAGTTTTAAAGCGAAAACGACCGCTGCGAGTTTCAAATCGTGCGTAGGGTAGTTTCGCTCATAATCCTTGAGTTGTCTTGATGCGTAGGCTATGACTTTTCCCTGTTGCATCAGCACACTTCCAAGACCTGTCACGCCCCGGGGTCGAAACTGCGACCCGGGCTCGCCAACAGATCCGCCACCTATGCCAAACCCGCATAGGCGAAGCGTCCTACCCGCAAAAAGAACTACAGCTAACAGATATCAGAGCTAAAAGATAAAACTGCTATAGAAATAAAATCAACCACTGTACAACTGAAGATAAAACAACAAGGTTCCTCTCCCAAAAAGATAATCATACAATAACCTCGAGTACAAAACTCATAGCTCAACAGGGAGATAACTCAAATAAAACATCAGTGTACAAGCTCTCAATACATCATATCCTCACTACATCAGTCTCTCAAAAGAGGAAATAAATACCACTCTACCGACTATACTGAAGATCTCCTCCAAAGGGGGTACCGCTACTCTCCAAAGATGGGTCTGGATCTAGCTCGCTACTCCCTCACCACGCACAGCAACCACAGAACGGCAACACCCGCCAAGACTCTGCAAAACAAAGAGGAGAAAGGACAAAAGGGGGAAAACCCCCAACGGGCGTGAGAACTACGCAATAAGGGAGTTCTCAGTGGGTATCGCCACTAGGCCCGACGATCTGCCCACCAAGACTACTAGAGGCAAAAGATAACCGATGCAGTAAAACTGAAAGAAGAAGCTGGAAACACTCTACAGCTACCATGCCTCTATCCAAATGCTCAAATGGGGAAACTCTGATGAAGATATGCAACACTCGCACACGAGGGGCTCAATCGACCCAATCGAGCTGACTGCCACATCGGGTCCAGTCAAACCTGCGCCCACCCACAACCACCTCCCGCTGACGGGCAGGAATTACGTAGGGCGTCCAAACGGACTAACTCGCTATCGAGTAGTGGCTAATGCAGGCTATAGTCAAATCCATGCCCTCTCTCTCTCAGAACGGAAAGACTCAAGATGCTCAACCTCTCACACAATGGTCAAAGAACTCACAACGACCACGGGACCACCGTCAAACCCCGAACGGTTCCCAACAATACTAGCACTGGTCTAAACACAGCTGCTAGACTCCACTCGGTCCCCCAGGCACGAGTGTAACAAAAAGTATCTGCCTGAATAAACCCAATCGATAGACCAGTAATCACTGGTACTGCCTGCTCTGCTGGTACGGTCGCATCCCAAGGTAAGTAATAGATCGGCATCGAACCGTCCGATCGCACACAAAAGTAAGTAACAGACTGGCCTCGATCCGTCCAGTCGCACACTCCGGAGTGGCACTCGAGGGGAGCGACCCACACGAGTAAAGTAACTCTGTCATCAGTATCACAAGTATCTCTGTAACCACTGTCTCATAATAGCAGGACTGGATCAAGACTATGATCAAAGTGGGAAACTCCGTCCCCTAACAAAACCCCGATCTGACGCAATAGTACTCAAAAAGTGGGAAACACCATCCACTAGAACAAATCTGATACCCAATCTGATGCAATAGTCAACATCCGGTCAACCGCCCAAAGTCCGCGGTCACCGCAATAACCCACGACCCACAATTGGGTAAAATAATCAAGATCCGGTCAACCGCCTACTGTCCGCGGTTGCCGCAATAACCCACGACCCACAATTGGGTAAAATAATCAAGATCCGGTCAACCGCCTACTGTCCGCGGTTGCCGCAATAACCCACGATCCAACATCAAGCACACCCTGTCTCTGACCCGAAGGTCCCAGCTACACTATCCCAAACCTCTGCTCGAACCCGAGCAACACAGACCGCCTGACTAACAAGAAGGAGAAAGGAATAACATGGTTTCTCCTAAGTCAAGTTCCAAAATGTAGTGCAGCAGTAAAAGATGGCCTAACTATATGTCCATACACATATGTCCATACAAGCATGCATTTGTCCTCAAGAAGAATAAGGAAAATAAACCTCATGCCAGAATTAGCAATGACCATACCTGTCCATGATTTTCGATCCATAATCACTCCTTGGAGTAGAACCTGCACATAACTACATAATCCTATCCCAATGCATAAACCAGCCTCATAAAAGGTTATGTGCTAATATGGCATGATAATTAATCCTGATATGGTAACCTTGCCTTAGGTGGGCTTCCACTAATCACCAACATGAATATTTGATTATACCATTGACATACTATGAGAAATTCACTTGCAATTTCCATAGAATCCTCACTGTTAAACTTACCGACCAACTTCAGTTATTGTACCGTACACCTGCATGCAATGCTAACATATAACAATATAGAGAACCGTCCACCGGTTCCGGGAATAAGGCACCCACCTGAAAAGCTGACTGTCCAAAGCCCAACAGCTGAAAACACCAGATAACTCTAATCCCTTGCTCCAATAAGTTCAGCACACCCGTAACTCTCCTGGCACAATACAAAGCTCACTAATTACACTAAGGCTCCCAAATATAACTCTTATAATCCCATACAACAACAGTCCCGAAACTGTTAAATTATCACCTGCAGAAAGTGCTCAGAAAAATCCAATAAAAATACGAGCGCGTTCCTTGCGATCTGTAGATGAAAAAGTTGTATAAGCTCGTTTCCGGCTGACGCTTGGGCGCAAAGATATGGCCAAAACACCTCGATGCTGTCCACAAAGCCAAACAGAAAAAGGGTCACAGTGTTGCCTCGGGATCCGCGCCAAAAACTCGCAACGGGAAAGCGCGATCAATACAAAAGATGAAGCCCTACCTCTTAGGAGTCTGTCGGCGCAAGAATCACAGAAAAAGGAGCTCGGGGTAGCCCAGGGGAGCTAAAACACTGCTGCTGCGCCGAAGAAGAACACTAGAAAGCAACGTCGCGCCGCGCCGTAAAATGGGGAACCTCGGGATTCGAGCCTCCAAAAATCCCAGAACTTGGCAGGAAGATCAAGGACTTGAAGATGAAAATCTTCCAAGAAGGGAGCTCGGGGAGATCAAGCTTGGGCTGAGAGGAAAAAGCCCAAGAAGAGGGCTCGGGCTGCCTATTTATAGGCTGAGAAAAACATTAGGAGAAATACCCAATGTGTCCCAAGTTCCGGGCGCGCACAGTGCGGCCCGGCCCAGCCCGCAGGTTTCGGGCGCGCACAGTGCGGCCCGGCCCGCCAAGATTCGGGCGCGCACAGTGCGGCCCGGTCCACCACACAGCCCAGTCCGCTAACACCCCGGGCCCCACTGCACCCGGTGCACCTGCGCCCGCCAATGGCGACGCGACACGTGGCCCGGCCACCCGTGCACCGCGCACGTCGCGCCGTGGACCGCGCACGTCGCGGCTGACCCGGGCCCGTACGGCCACCTGCCCCGCCGTACGGCCACCTGTCCCGGTCAACGACCCCACCGATTGCGTGGACCGGGAGCACAACACCGGACCAACTACCTCCCGCCACGTGTCCACCCGGTCTACCGTGCACCACCGGCCTGCTCCGAGAACCCAGACCACAACACCGACCAGTGAAAACCTGCCACGTGTCCCTTCCTCGGGTGCACGACGGCCGCGTGGACCGCGCACCTGACCGCGCCCCCCGCGCCTGCCCGCGCCCCTGTGCGCCTGCCCGCGGCCGCGCGCCGCCTGCCCGAGCGCCCTCCGCCGCCTTCCGCCGCTGCCCGCCGCCGCCAACCGCCGCCGGCGATCGCCGGAAACACTGTTCCGGCGATGAACAGTAACCGCAGCCCAAAAACATCAAGTAAATAGCCCATCTTGACCGTTTTCGCGCGCTGATTCCAAAAACGACGTCCATTTTGCCAAATTCCAAACCTATAATTCGCCGGAGGCTCCCGCAAACCCCAAAACTGCCAAAACTTCCGGGAGCCCGCTTTTGGGTATCCGGACTCAGAATTAAGCAAACAAAAAGCCATTTCCAAGCGTTTTTCCGCACCGAACCCAAATCCACCCTCTGTTTGGCCAAAATCCTTTCCTAAAATTCGGCAAAAGCAGCCGAAGGCCAATACACCCAACCAAAGCTCACAGGGTCCATCTCTTGTGTCCAAATAGGCGCGCGAACACCGCCGACAAGCCACGTAGGCTTCCAGAAGCTGCTGGTCACACTGTAGAAGCCCGGCAAAGGTCCGGGTCACCACAAGACCGTTACGTGATGCATCACAATAAACCTCAAATTCCTCACCGGGTGTCGGTAATGTAAGCACGGGTGCCCGTGTTAACCTGTCCTTGAGTTCCTCGAAGCTCTTCTGGCATTGAGTCGTCCACACAAATCTCTCCCCTTTCCGGGTTATACGATTCAGAGGGGTGGCAATTTTTGAGAAACCTTCCATGAAGCTCCTATAATATCCTGCCAAACCCAAGAAGCTACGGATTTCCGTTACTGCAGTCGATCGGGGCCAGTTAGCTACTGACTCCACCTTCTTAGGATCCACCGCAATTCCCATCGTTGAGACTATATGTTCCAAGAAGTCCACTTCACGAAGCCAGAACTCACACTTCTTGAGCTTAGCAAATAATTTCTGGTCCCTGAGAGTCTGAAGAATTACTCGCAGATGCTCCTTATGTTCCTCATCTGTTCGTGAGTAGACCAAAATGTCATCAATAAATACCACTACAAATTGGTCAAAGAAGGGTTTGAATATCCTATTTGTAGTGTACCAGATCTTGGTATATGAGCAAATATAAATAAAAATGGTAGGAAATACCATTTTTATTGAGCTTAGAGAAGTAAAGAATGATTTGGAAGTGAATTGGGCCCAAATCGGGATAAAAGTAAGGAATCTAGAATTTTATATGAGAAAGTGGGCCCAGATTTTTAGCAGAAAATTCACAGTGTCAGAAAATTATGAGAAAATTCTGGGAGCTCGGTAAATATCTTTTAGGGCCACAGTAAAAGTTTCGCTTTGATCAGATACCCGGATAGTGAGAACGGCGTCCGCCAGGGATTCCGAGTACAGCAAGGCTTTTGGCGACCCAGAATGGTCCAAACTGAAAATTAAAAGTACCTTGAGGTAAATCAAGTTAAACCGTGGCTGCCTGTCAAATTTGAGCGAAAACGGGCGAGAAACAGGCGAAAACGGACGAGAACGGGCAAAACGGGCGAAATCCGAAAGTTTGGCCGTACATTCGGGCGCCCGAAAGTTACTGTAGCGCGCCCGGAAAGTACTGTAGCGGGCCGGGATTTGGGTACTGTGGCAAACCCGGTTCGGCGTTGGCGGGCTGGTCACTGTAGCAGCCCGGTTCGGGTTCGGGCGAGCGCCCGAAAGTTACTGTAGTGCGCCCGAATCCCGAGGTGGCACGAATCCCGAGGCAGTTGGCACGGATCTCGATGCAGCAGGCACGAACCTCGAGGCAAATGCACAAATCCCGAGATGTGGCACGCGGCGCGAGGCGCGATGTGGGCGGGGGACGCCACATGGCGTCTCCCCATTGGCCACAACGGCCGAGGGCGTCAGGCGCGCGGGCCCTGGCGCGGCGTCAGTGGGGGCAGGCCACGTGTCGGCCTCCCATTTGCGGGTCAGCGCGACGTGACGCGCGATGCGACGCGTCGCTGCTGCCGCAGGCGTGGGTGCGGTCCACGTGGCGGCCGCCGATTGGCTGCCGCTGTTCCGTGGTCGCGGTGCACGGGTCCAAGGACACGTGTCGCTCCCCGGTTGGCCGAACGTGGCTGACGTGGCGCCTCGCTGGCGCGGCGTGGACGCGTGGACCGCAGGGCTGGTCACTGTAGCAGCCCGAAAACCAGTTTCGGGCGCCCGAAAGATGCGCCCGAAAGTGGGATTTTGGCCTATAAGGGCCCGAATGGCCCCATTTCTTCCCCTTCTCCTTTTTGCTCGCACCGAAAGGCTAAGGGAAGGGAGAGGGCGATTCATGGGGGGGGGGGGGGTTTTCGAGGGTGCGCGAGCGCGCCGTTGACCTCGTGGAGCGCGCAAGGTGTTCCAAGGAGTCGGACGGACGCGTGTGTACGCGTTGGACGGCGCGACGATGTCGAGGTAGGTCTCGTATGTTGTTTTGCGGTATTTTTGGCACAGTTTTGAGATTTCCTTTATGGGTTTTGGATTTGACCCCGCCTTGTGCACGTTAGGGACCGTGTTTTACTATGCCGTTTTGCTGCGTGGAGTATCGCCGGGCATTTTGGCGCGCATCGTTTTGCATGCAAGCTTGAGGAAGACATGCACCGTTTTGCGTGTGGACTCGACGAACGTGCACTGTTTTGCGCGCAAACTCGAAAAAATGTGCACCGTTTGGCGTGCAACCTTCAGAAAGAATGTGCACCATTTTGCATGCAAATCTGAGGGACGTGCACCGTTTTGCGTGCGGTTTGAATTGACGTGCACCGTTTTGCGTGCAGTCTCTAATATTGCGCACCGTTTTGCGTGCAGGGTTAGAAGAACATGCACCATTTTGTGTGCAACCCTAAAGAAAAGCGTGCACTGTTTTGCGTACAAATCTGAGGTACGTGCACCGTTTTGCGTGCAGGTTGAGTTGTCGCGCACCCTTTTGCGTGCAGTCTCTAATGTTATGCACCGTTTTTCGTGCAGGGTTAGAAAAACGTGCACCATTGTGCGTGCAACATTGATGAAAGGCGTGCACCGTTTTGCATGCAAACACAAGGTATATGCACCGTTTTGCGTGCAACCTGGATGAACGCGCACCGTTTTGCATGTAGTCTCTAACGATGTGCACCATTTTGCGTGCAGGTTTAGTAGGTGTGCACCATTTTGCGTGCAAGCTCGAGAAAACTGGAGCAATCGTGCGGAGACCAATTGCAAGTGTCTACAAGCAATTGGGTACACCACAAGGTGGAGGATTCTGTCGAAACTGGGTGACCTCTCCTCTTGCTCCTTTGCTTTTCGATTTAGAAGTATAATAGTAGCCTGTTAGAGGCGTTAGGGAATCATGATAGTAATTGCATGCGTAGAGGATAAATATTATTTTAGGATGGATATGAAAATAATTGCATGCGTAAAAGTGGATAATCATGTTATGATTGTGATCATGTTAGGGTATAACCCTAGGAATCATGTGAAAGCATAGGGAAAAGAACATATTGGTAGTAAGACTAGGAGAAAACCTAGATTCATGGTTTAATGAGTGACATCAAACTTAGGAGTTATCCTAGGATTGAACGAGTGGCATTGTCTTAGGAGATAACCTAAGGACATTGGATAGAGTGATCAACATAGAGTCAAGGAACTCTAGGATGAGCATGACATGGAACTTAGGTAAAGGAAACCTAAGGTGAACTAGAGGAGTTTAAACTCACAGGTAATGAATTAGAGTCGGTGTAACTCTAAGTTAAAAGTGGAACAGGAAAATAGAGTTAAGGTAACTCTAGGATTCAGTGAGGAATCAGGAAAAAGGGGATGAGATCCCAAGGGTAAAGAATTAAACAAATATAACCCTAGAAAGTCATAGGATGTCTAGGCAAATGGACAATAACTTTAACTTCAATTTGAGTTAAATAAATGAAAGAGAAATGTTTAAGAGTCCAGGAGACTCTCTAGTTACCCGTATGGCAAGGCCTAGGGTAAGGGATGAATTAATGAAAAAGATAAAGCTTAAGAGAACGCTAAAAGTGGCTTAATAAGCAAGACAAGCAAATTGCTTAAGAGAAAGAGAACAGAAAGAGAATGCAAATGGTGCCTTCAGGTTGAGACTCGTCAGTTTGGGAGCAGGACTCCTTGGGCAGTGACCCGTTGGACGAGGTACCTTGAAATGGCTAAAGGAAAAAGTAAAAGAGATTGCCAGTGGTAATGTGAGCTGAAGGCTCGAGTGAGAAAGAAAAGAAAAGTAAGTGCTTAAGAGTAAAGACAAAGGCAAATGCATAAAGTGCAAAAAGGGCTAAGTGCCAAGTGGAAAGAAAATAAAAGATAAGAAAAGATAATAAAACGGGCGTGCCTTCGAAGGTGAAATGTGGGTCTGCGGGACGTAAAGGGCTTGCCCTCTCCCCGAGCGCACCTGATCGGACGTAAAGCGCAGTGCCCTCTCCCAGGTAGCGACCCGAAGAACACATTTACTTCGTTGGGGCGGGATAGTACCTGCGCGTGCTATCGGCAACCTTAGAAATTCCTGTCTTATGGTAGCATGACTACTGGGCTGGGGCCCGTGGGACAAGAATTTCCGAGGGTTAACTTTAACTAAAGCATCAGAATGTAAAAAGAATAAAGTGGTAATAGAGTGTCCAAGGTGGCCGGGTTAGTTTAACCCTGTATACAGCGGCATAGTGGCCGAGTTGATGGATAGTTGCCTGGTATGGCTAGACAGAGTAGTGTTGGGTTGTTGAGTATACACAGATAGTGTAGTGACCTATTATATGCATATCAGCATCTTATATTGAGGTTTATAGTTTTCCTAGCATTCTATTATTAATGCTTCCATTGGACCAAGTGGTGTAGGACATTCTTTCTCGGTGGTTGAACCCACTGGGAACTTTAAGTAGTTCTCACACCCGCGGGTGACCATTTTTTCAGGTACGGATACAGCGGTCGAGACAGACGACACGGGCAAGAGCCCAGCAGCATAGCAACCTAGAGGGTCTAGCAGAGGTACCCTTCTTTTATGTTTTGAGTGAACCATGTATTGTGAGGAAAAGAATTGTAATATTATTTAATTGTAAGTTGAGAGATGTAAAATGTAATAAAGTTTATTATGGTTCATTCTTATCATGCTTTCATATCTGCTTAAACTATTTGTTTATTGGATGAAAGTTTTAAATTAGTAGTGATCTTACTCTGATATTATATCTCATCATACACATTATTTTGATTCGAGATGGTTGTGACCGTTCCTTTCGGGTAGCGTGAGGTCGTGCCCGATTGGTGGGTCTGTTGGCGTGCCTAAACTGTACAAATTGGCGGTCTCGGGGCGTGACACTATTCATCATATCCATGAACACCGCTGGGGCGTTCGTAAGTCCAAACGGCATAACCGTAAACTCGTAATGACCATATCGAGTTCGAAAGGCTATTTTAGGTATATCCTCACCTCGAACTCTAAGTTGATGATAGCCGGATTGCAAATCTATCTTCGAGAACACTGTCGCTCCTTGTAGTTGGTCGAACAGGTCATCAATCCGAGGCAAGGGGTACTTGTTTTTCACGGTAACCTTATTTATCTCCCGATAGTCGATGCACAGACGTAAACTTCCGTCCTTCTTCCGCACGAAAAGTACGGATGCACGAAGAGTACGGTTGCCCCTTATCCAGAAGGTCTTCTAGTTGTGCCTTGAGTTCCTTCAATTCTACGAAAGCCATTCTGTACGGTGCCTTTGTGATAGGTTGCGAGCCCTGAAGAAGCTTGACAGGGAAATCAATCTCTCGCTCAGGGGGGTATCCCCGGGAGTTCGGTTGGAAAAACGTCTGGAAAATCCCTTAAAATCGAGGTGTCCGCTGGCTGTGCTGAAGACCGAGAGATCAAAACCATTGAAGCTATGAATACCATACGTGCCCCCTCCACCAGTCTTCTTGCCCGCGATGCAGAAAAGAAAGAAGAGAAAGGAGTACTCCTATATGCTAAACCTACGGATTCCGAGATGCCAGGTTCCTGAGGACGCACCTGGCTCTTCTCGCAAACGATTACCGCCTGGTGTTTAGTAAGCCAAACCAACCAGAGTACTATGTCGGAATCCCCTAGCGGGAATTTTCGCCAGTTCCACGGGTATAAAGGCCTGCCCAACCTTACCGGGCAGGGAGGAACAAAGCTTCCTGCCACGAAGGGTTGCCTAGGGTCTGAACGGACCCGTTACTACGAAGGGTATCTCTTCAAGAAATGATGGGTATAGCCAAAAGAGGGGGAGGATATAGGGTGTCAAACACGGCCCTACCTCGAAAAAGAGAACTACGGGTTGATTAATACTTGCTACTACGTCCTCCGGGCAGCCCGTCTCCAACAGAGCCGTCGCGTAAATCCTCCCGTGGGGCAATGGCGGCGCCCTTCTCCACGTGTCGTGATGCTAAATGAAAAAAATGGTCGTGCCTCCAGGAACGCTCAATCACCCGGTGTGCTCCTCCGCAGATGATGCAAGGTCGGTCCCTCGACCCCTGTCCTCCCGTCGGCATGCTACTGGTTCCTTGCTGCGTCCTTGGGTACTTGGGTAGTCGGCTCCTATGGTGAAGGCCATCCGCAGGATCAAACTGCGGTTGTTTCTTGTCTCGATGATGCTCATAGCCCTCCCGCTGAGCACGGACGTCGGCCAAATCTTACTCAACTAAAATGGCCCTATCAACCACCTCTTGAAAGGTGGGCAGTCCTGCTGTTGGTACTACCTGAAAGGCGTCGCTCCGTGGACCTTTTTCATAGGGCCGGGCCATGTGGGACTCGTCCCTCATGACAAAGGGGCGCGGTCGGCTACTCCGGCGGTTCGCGTCAACCAGTACATGCGTTCCGTAAGTGCTAAGAATTGCCCAGCCATCTCTCGCAGTTGTTGTCGAAGAAGCTGACTCTCCGCAGCCGTCGATACTGTACCATCTGCCCCTGCGTTATCAATTGATGACCTAGTCCGGGCCATTAACTCTGCATACATAGAAACCAAGTCAACCCTAGACCTATCTGATCTAGCTCCATGACCAAAAATTAACCAGGGACTCTATTCCCCCCCCCCCCCCCCCCCCCTCCCCCCAAAAAAAACACTCACGCTCTACGCACCTATATCTTGATTATTTCATAGGTCAGCCGCAAGTGACAATGTGTTCCGTGGATGTTGGACAATAACTACCGTGGTTAAATTTGTTTTTCTCTGATACCATAAAATCTGTCACGCCCCAGGGGTTTAAAATAAGCGGAAAACGTGTACATTTTTTTTTTGAAACAGTCCCACCCTCCGGTACGTGCCCAGACCCGCCACACATACAAATTCACCCCACAAACGGACAGAGTCTCCTTTGTATAAGCACGGCGTCGCAAACACAATTCACACTTTAACCACACCAGTCAAAACAGTCGAGTAGAGGAAGATAGCGATAATCATAATCAATAACTACCGAGGCCATCGACATTTTGAAAGGATAAATCCATGGGTTGTAAAACGGTGCCCACACGACACCCAAATTTTATTAAATATTTTCGCAATCTTTTTACTTGATTTGAAAAGAGTAGCCGAATCAACAACTAGTAAGGGAAAAACATTCATCCACGATAAAACATAGTTCAAACCCAACATCCACAATAATGTATCACACGCACATAATCTAACTAACCGAAATAATCAAAACGTAAGTAAAAGAAAGGTCACCAGCCCCTAATCGGGGCTAAAATCCTCGAGTCGCGGCCTCACCGTCGTCCCGGATCCCACCCCTGACCGAACCTGTCACAGTGGGGGAAGTCAGTGACCAAAGAGTAAGAGGTAGATGTAAAACATGTAAGACGCTATAAGTACTGAAAGGAAAGCAAACCGATAAATTAGAGCATCCAAAACTCCCCCTCACGAATCCACGGTACCCCTGTAAGTCAGAACGGAACACCTGCCAAAAGGTCTAAGGACACCCAGCGAACAAAAACACCTTGCTCTCACCTTGGTGCTTTTAACCCCTCTACGGTACTTGTGCAGCACCTTAAGTAACCGTAAGGGGTCCCCACCACGTCACCTTGTGGGGTACACGGGTCAACGTACCACCTCTCCGAAAAAGTACACCGATGCGGTGGCCAAACCGCTGGTGTGCGCGTAAGCAGCCATAAGCATAAAGACCGAAGTCGGCGTGTGATATAGAGCACCGCGACACTAGTCGCAACAGATAGTAATAAAGGGATACTCATGCGAAAAGGGGTTAGTTG
This sequence comes from Tillandsia leiboldiana, assembly GCA_029204045.2. Classification (NCBI taxonomy): domain Eukaryota; kingdom Viridiplantae; phylum Streptophyta; class Magnoliopsida; order Poales; family Bromeliaceae; genus Tillandsia; species Tillandsia leiboldiana. The sequence continues at coordinate 9,050,523 of CM055060.1, forward strand.
AAAACCATCAGCACATCTACTTTATTCTTATATAGAACATGATGAGACCTCACTTTAAAAAGGACGCACGAAAAGGGTACCCACCTTGAATCGCGTTGAACAGAACACCTGAAACCGTCCTGCGCCCTTGCACGATTCCCAGACCTAAAAAAGGAAAAACCCCAACAAAACATAACATCGATAAGATAAAACCATGTCCTACGAAAAATTGTAGCCCCGAACTCTGTCCTGAACAAGACAGAGAACACCAAGACCCACCCAGACGCGGCGTAAGGACAGCACAGCGCAGAGACAACGCGGCGCGGTGCATGCGGAGCAGCCCCGCGCGAGTGCACGCTGCGGCGGTGCGGCCCTACGCGGGTGCACGCTGCGGCGGTGCGGCCCCGCGCCGGCACCAGACCCGCACGGGCGCGCTGCATGCAGAGCAGCCCCGCGTGGGCACCAGCCCCACGCGGTGCGCTGCATGCGGAGCAGCCTCGCGCGGGCTCCAGCGCCGCGCGGGTGCGCGCAAGGGGCGCGGCAGTGGCGGCAGTCCCGCGCGGGCACAACCCCGTGCGGGCACGCAAGGGGCGCGGCAGCAGCGGCTGCCCCGCGTGGGCAAAACCCCGCGCGGGCGCGCAAGCGGCGCGGTGGGCGGGTAGCGCGCGCCTCAACCGCGTGGAGGTAGCGAGGCGGCGGCACGGCGGCAGCTTGGGCATCCTAACGTCACCCAAACGTCATGACCGAAAACGCAAAACCCAAACCTAAAACACAAAACGATGAAAACGCGGGAGAGATAAACGCCGCTAACCTTGATCTATCGGAGAAGATGATCCGTTCCCGTTCCTCGCGGTGGTGAGGATCCGGACCCGCTCCCCGTTGACGGTAACGTCTCGTTCCCGGCTTCCAGCACGTTGCTCGAAGAAGATCCAGGTTCTGTTTTCCTTTTTCTCTCTTTTCTCTCCGGTTAGGGTTTTCTTTTTCTTGGAAGGTAATTAATATAATATAATTAATTTCCCTTTCCTCATACGTACAATAAATCCCTAAATGCGATAAACGGAATTCTCTAAGTAACTCCTAAATAAGAGTGCCACCTAAGCTAAGTTCTAAACCCGTTGACGTGAATTTTGATGCACTAAAGCCTTAACGGGTTCGACTTATCCCAACATACCCGTTAACACAAAAGACTCAATCCGGGAGATCCGTAAGTCGGATTTCGGATCCGATCACTCCGCCGTTCACCATTTCTCGGGCTCTACTATGGAAAAATATCCGCAAACCACCACGGTCTACCCAGGAAAACTTGACAATTCATTTCCCCTAATAAACTAATTTATTAAAAAGGAAATAGAAAGAGGACAGGAAAAGTCATGATACTACACCACCACCGATCAAAGCATCGGTGTTTTCTCCTAAGGCGACATGGTAGAGCCTCCCGCCTCATGGCTGTGCCAAATCGGCGCAACTGGGTGCCGATGCATGAGTTGTTCCTGCCTTGGGTTCGACTGTGTCCACTGGGCCGTCACGCCGTTTGTAGTAGCCGCTGGTTTAAAATGCTTAGGATCTTTTAATCTTGGGTTCTTTTGATTTTTGTGCACCGCTGTTCGCTTCGGGGATCCGGAGGGTGAGCTAATATTCCTTTGTTTCCGGGCAGACCGTCGGGGCTCGCGGGTATTTTTAGACAATAAAGCTCGCGAAACGGAGATCGGCGGCGCGATCGGTTTTGGATTCCGACTCCGGAATCTCCCAGAATAAATTCCGGAAGGCTGCTAGCGGTTCAGGCGATCAACACGGTTTTCAAGGCGAACCGGACCCTGGTTCACACCCGACCTGTTAAGTCCTTTTGTTTTGGTGTTGGGTTCATCCCCATTTCTCATTTGGACCGCTCGGTTTAACTCGCGTTTTGGGGAACAGGGTTCGACTTATTTCTCAACACCTCTCACCCTAGGCGTACGCTACCCCGAGCGCGGACGAGGAACCGACTCCCCCAACCCTACTCCTTCCCACCGATCGCGTAGAGAACCAAGGCGGCGCGACCGAGGAGAGGGAAGAACGACGGCACACCCTTCGATACCGGGCACGCAAGAACGGGATGATCCTCCCCTCGACCAACCTTAGCCGACGAAACCGAGGTGAGCATTTTTAGGGTTCTTGATTTATTGAGCTCTTGATTTCTTGTTCTTAGCAAACGGGGGGGGGAGGGCGACGTCGTCGCCGGATTCCGGCGCGCGCGGAGCCGCGCATGCGGGCGGCACCGCATGCGGGCGGCGCGGCCGCACGGGCCGCGCGGGGCCGCGCGCGCGCGCGCGCAACCCGCATGCAGGCGGCACCTGCATGCGGGTGGCGCGCCGCGCAGCCCGCGCGGGGCCGGGCGCGCGCGCACCCGCGCGTGCGGGCAACACCGCATGCGGGCGGCGCGGGGAGGGGGCCGGGTGTCCCGCGGGAGCCGTGGGCCGTCCGCGTCGTTGGCCTCACCCGGGGACGTCGCCGTCTTCGCCAAATCGGCGGGGCGTGCCCCGCGACCGACCGGGAGGGTCGGGTGTTCCGCAGTTCTTTATCTTTTTGGAGTCTTGAGTTACTGACTCCTGTACGGCAGGTTCGTGTAGGTCCGGGCAGGCACACCGAGACGCGGAAGAACCTAGCGTGTACCAGCAGCGCGACAACGAAAAGGTGGGTTTTCTTTGAGACTTAGCATAGAGTCGGTATTGTTGGAGGGTTACTGTAGAGTCCTGGTTTCCCTTGCCCTTGTATACTTTTTTTTATGACGGGATTGTTAGGAAAACTTTTCACTGTGTTTTCTGCAATGGACTAGCCTGGACCGCGAGTATTTTTCTACGTTTGAGCTCGAAAAACGGAGGACGGCAAAGCGAACGGATTCGGATTCCGATTTACGGATCTCCCGGAATGGGGGTCAAAGCGTTTGCCTTTGAGTGGTGCATCGGAATCCGTGCTAAGTGGCCGGCACGCTTTTCGAGGTAATCGGACGGGATCCTTCTATGATCGGACTTTTCATCTTTTTATGTCTTCAGGTTATCTTATTTATGGGGTAGTACCTCAACCTTCCGGTTTTCCGTTTTATGTCCTAATTGAATATTTTCAATTGTTAAGGGGGGGTTGAAATTCGAGATTTTTTTTGGGCTGATTGTTGGGGTTTGCGGGTATTTTTAGGTGGTAGAGCCCGCAAAATGACGAGCGGCGGTGTGATCGGTTTTGAATTCCGACTTCGGGACCTCCCAGAATAATTTTTCGAAGTTTATTAGCGGTTCCGGGTGCAGCAGAAGGCGTGCGGGCGATCGGCACGCTTTCCGAGGTAAATTGGACCCCTGGTCCGCACCCCGATCGATTATATTCTTGAGTTGGGGATTTTGGGTTCATTCCCACTTCTCATTTGTCGTGCGTTAGATCTTTCTGAGCGCGTGCGGAAAACCCCCGTTCCCAGTTTCCCCCTCTATCGGTTGGCGTTAAGAACCGAGGCGACGAGACGGGGAGAAGAAGGGATTGCTCCTTTCCTGCAGAAACGATCGAGCAAGGGCGGCCGATCCTCCTTCCTCCTCCTCCGCCGGCGGAATCAAGGTGAGCGGTTCGAGTTTATTTTTGGTTTTCCGTTTTGGGGGGTTTCTTATCGATGTCGTGGGCGATACGAGTTGTTGAACGGGAGGCCGCTGCCGCCGTTGTTAAACGGGAGGCCGCCGCCGCCGTTATCGTGTCCACGGGGTCGTCGCCGCAGTCGCCGGGGTCGCGGGGTTGCAACCGGAGCAGGAAAAGGGGTCGAATTACTGTTCATCCGGCAGAATCAGGCCACGCGGTCCACCAGACCCGGCGTGCACCCGGCGCACGGCTCGCGGGCCCGGGGGGCGCGTGTTGGGTTATATGTAATACGGATCTAAATAGGGGAAAAAACACCTAGAGGGGGGTGAATAGGTGTAAACGCATAAACACTCAAAAAATCGTTGCGATAAAAACCCAATGCGGAAATAAAAATAATACGCAAGATTTTTACGTGGAAAACTCCATCACCGGAGTAAAAAACCACGGGACCGATAACACGGCAGAAATCCACTAGAATTAAAACACGTACAAGGTGATTTACCGTACACACTTACGACTCAACCTTTTCCATACGCTCCTAGAGGATCTTCTCCGCTCGCTCCGCGACGCTTCTCGAATCCACGATCTGCGCCCAACGCCGAATCCACGGCGTCCAACGTCGAATCCACGACGTCCGACCGAATCCACGGTCTTCACCCAATAGCACCCTTCGAATCCACGAACGTGCCTCGCTCCGAATCCACGAGAGCGGTTGAACCTTGAATCCACAAGGACACGCGAATCCACGCGCCGATTTTTGGGGTAAATCGTTGTTTTGGGTGGTGATGATCCGCCGAATACTTAGATCAAAGATAGATCGGAAATACCATCTAAGTATTCATTAGTTTGATTCAACTCAAGATGTGAGTATGAAAACCTAGAATCAAACTAATCAATATAGATGAAGAAACATAGAGTATTCTCTAATGATTTCCTTTCTTCTCTATATGTGGATCTATAGCCGTATAAAATGATATATGAAAATGACGGCTATTGACTATGTGGATTAACCCTAGAAAAAGAATCATAGGGTCTATTTATAGGTTAGAAACCCTAGGAAGGAGATAAGAATCAAAAACCTAACATTTCTGGAAATTTTACGGACGGTGATCCGGATCGGACTAGCTGTGATCCGGATCGTCGTAACGAGTCAGCCAGTTCCAGAAAAACGAAGGTTCGGGATCCGGATCGAAGTGCTTGATCCGGATCGTTCATACAGTTCACCAAACATCAACGTTCGGGATCCGGATTGCGAAGCTTGATCCGGATCGTTCAAGGAAGATGGTAAACTAAGTGTTCGGGATCCGGATCAAGAGGCTACGATCCGGATTGAACTGGTGTATGAACGAACCACCTTCGGGATCCGGATCGAACAACCTGATCCGGATCCTGAACATGTCCCAAGTCCAGTTTTTGATTTTTATGCAATGAAAGATTCTTCCAAGTGTTTCTACACTACAAGAAGTATTCGGATCACACAAAATCTTTAGTTAAACATACCTGATCCTTTTGAATTCTTCTTTCTTGAGATTGAGTTAAATGATCCAACTTTCTTCACCTTCAATCTTCAAGGCTTGAGACTTTCACGAAACTACGCCAACTCAAATTCCGTAACAATCTCCCCCTTTGGCGGTTTCGTGACAAAACACAGATCCACTAAAGAAAATTCAAAAAGATATTTTTGTTGCTATCACCATACAACAAAAATTTACAATGGAGATCCAAAAAATTTAAAAACATGAGATAAACTCCTAAAACAGACTCTAGACTTAGACATCTGTACTCTCTGCACAAAGAAATCATTCTTGACAAAAAGAGATCGTTAGATACCTCAAGAATATTTAGCATACAAAACCTAGTACAGAGATAGAGTTTATCTAATCATCATGACATTTGAGAATTCAGATATGTAAGAGAATCATAGTCAAAAACCAACATATCTTCTATGCAACTAAAAACCAAATGTCACACAATGTTAGTCCAACATCAACTTGTTAGTTATATTACATGCCCAAATAGTTAGTCGAATAGTTAGTCGAGACATGCAACAGTAGGGACATGTAACAAATCACAAGATAAAAACCAAAAGTTGAAGTTGAGATCATACTTACCTTGATATTTCATCATTCATTGTAGAGATCATACTTACCTTGATATTTCATCATTCATACCATCATTCATTGTTCAAAGTTCTCTCTAACTCTCTCCCCCTTTTTGTCACAAAACAAAGCCAAAATGTAGTTAAGACTACGAAATGTTAGGAGAGTGAAAAGTTCCAATAAAACGTAAAACCTGAGAACTACGCTAAAGTAAGTATAAAACTAAATCCTAAAGTCAAAATCCTGCACAAAAAGAAAAGGAAGGTGCAGTTCAGTCGGAGGAGTCGGAGCTGGTACAACTCAGCTTGCTCAAAATCCCTTTAAGCATTGTCGAAATAGTTGAACACTTCTTCTTGATCTTCTTGTGTTCAGAGGAAATTTGCTGAAGTTCTTTCGATATCCTCTCTTGTGCAGCAGAGAGTCTTTGTTGTTCCTGTCGAAGCGATTCCAATACAGCAGCATCTGTACCCTGTCTTTTCGAGTGTGATGGATGCTGTCTAGAAGCAGATGGTGCATCCAATCCCTTAACCCATGGAGATTCAGTTTGTAGAACCCCAGAGAGTGAGCGAGCTCTAGTAAGAAGCCCACTATGATAACTTTCACTTCTTAGGACATTCTTTCGTCTTGTATATTGCTTAGTTGTTGATGCAGATTTCATAAGCCTTTTGCCTTTGACAAATTTCCTGTTTTCCTCATCAATCTTCTGTTGAACATCTTTGAAGAATTCATCCCATTCTTCCGTATCGTACTCTGAGCTGTCCTCCCTGCCTTCGGTTGTCTTATCTCCTGTTGAAAAATCCGGTTTCTCTTTTACAGATGTACTCTTGTGCACCATTGTGACCAGTAACAGGATTAACCAAGAGAGTGCCATTGATTCTAGTGCTTTAAGTTTAGAGAAATTGTCCTGTGAAAAACCAACTCAAGAACACATGAAAAATTGTTAATTTTCAAAGATTGAAAAAATTGTACCCAAACAATCATAATCATGTAGAGAGACTAAGAATCAAATTAGTTTTGCAAAAGGACTTTTAAAAATAGATCAATTGCATGATTTTCGAAAATCCTTATTATATGCCCTAAAACCGAAATTTTAGAAATCGAAGCCTAAAAATCCGTTAATCAGGAGAATACCTTGCATATAATCAAAACTAATCTACCCAGAGTTCTTATTTCAAAAGAAATTTGATCAAAAACCATCCACAAACAAAGTTGATCCAAGAAATTCATCACGTTTGAGGAGGAAAAGAGAAAAACGGTGAAAAACCGAGATTTTGATCAATAAAACTTACTTGGAGTTGAAGAACTTGAGTTTGAAAGCTTCCAGGAAGGATGAAATCTAGAGAGAGAGGCTCCGGAAACTTTGGAACAAAAGATTGGAGTAAAGAAATCAAAACCCTTTTGTTCTTTATAAAACCCTAGCCGCGATCCGGATCATCCCGTGCTTGCGATCCGGATCGGCTACCCGCAGTGAGAAACTGCGTTCGGGATCCGGATCGTCAGACACAATCCGGATCGTCAGCCCGCAGAAGAATTCCTGCGTTCGGGATCCGGATCATCTTGCCCGATCCGGATCGGCTCCAACTTTTTCTTTAGAAAATTTTAGAGAAATTCAAGAAAAACCAGAAAAAGATTGTAAGCACAAATGTGTATCAACTTTAAACAAAAATCATCGTTTCATACAACAAGAATTAGATTATGCCAAATCTATCAATAATATCCAAAAATGAAACGAGAATTTACAAGAATTAAATCCCTTAAAGTTGAACACCTTCAATCACATCTAACTTGATCTTATGAGTAATGCCTTTATCAAATCATCAATTCAGTAAAGAAAATGAAATACAAAGATCAATAGATGTTTGAAATCCCAAATATAGTAGATAATGTATCTAGACAATCTGTTGAAGAGAGTGGCTCTTTGAGCATCTTTCATTAAAGACCCACCTTATACCAACCTTGAAATTTGACAGAGTCAAGTATTTCAACATGCATTTTACTTAATCAAAAATTTGAACAACCATGCTTGGTATACATGTGGTAGCTGCACACAATACTCGGACGACCGAGGTGGTAGCTCTTTCCTCCATGTGGTGGTAGTTTTCACACTCCTCATTGGGATGTAACTCTTTCCACATCTTTTGAGCATTTTACCTTTTCTAAGACTCCCCCTCAATTGGCTATCAATTATTTAAGATATAAAGTATTCAACCAAATATTGATCTCGATTTCATACTCGACTAAGCAGTCAAATAAGATAATGACTATACCAAGAGATCATAGAGAGAGAGAAATTGACTTTGATCACTTTAGAAGATGATTTAATTAACATAAATGATCATTGCAACAGTGAAATATTATGATGGCAAAAGCATAATAAATTTCTAAATGTGCGAAAAGATGCAATTAAAGTCAATTAAGATCTATGCTCAATTAATGTCCTATGTACAAACATAGATAATGAACAAAACAAAAACAAATACAAAACCTATCCTAAGCAAAGATTTCAAAAAGAAGATTATTTCAAGGAAAGCATCCCAATTGCTTTTCGTAAATGAATAAAACGTTTTTGATCCAAAGGTTTTGTTAGAATGTCAGCTAATTGATCCTCAGTTGAAATATATGAGAGTTGAAGAGTATTTGATTCAACTAGCTCTCTAAGAAAATGATATCTAAGTTCAATATGTTTTGTTCTAGAGTGCAACACAGGGTTTTTAGAAATGTTAATAGCACTAGTGTTATCACAAAGTATTGTTACCGAAGATGCTGAAATGCGGAAGTCGCTCAATACGCTTTTCATCCAAATGAGTTGAGTTGAGCAACTTCCAGCTGAAATGTATTCCGCTTCGGCAGTCGAGAGTGCTATGCAGTTCTGCTTTTTACTGTGCCATGCAACAAGGCAATGGCCAAGATAGAAGCATGCACCACTCGTGCTTTTCCGATCATCCACTGATCCTGCCCAATCGGCATCTGAGTATCCGACAATATCCAAACTTGTTCCCATAGGATACCAAATTCTGAAATTAATTGACCCTTTGATATACCGGATGATCCTTTTCACCGCTTTCAGGTGAACCTCCTTTGGTGCTGATTGATATCTCGCGCAAATCCCAACACCAAAAGATACCGTGAGGTAAAGTAGACTTCCAATCATACTTCGATACAGTTTCTCGTCTACATTCACACTATGTGATTCACTTCCAAGTCCCTTGTGGCTAGTTCCCATTGGAGTCGGAAAATCTTTACAATTTTCTAGATCAAACTTTTTGACCAACTCCATTGCATACTTGGATTGACTCAAGTGAATACCTTCATCATTTTGTTTAATTTGCAATCCAAGGAAATAAGTCAATTCGCCCATCATGGACATCTCAAATTCGCTTTCCATGGTCTCCGCGAATTTAGAAGCATCGTTATCTCTTGTTGCGCCAAATATAATGTCATCGACATAGATTTGTGCTACAATGAAATTGCTTTGATAATGCTTCACAAAGAGAGTCCTATCAGCTCCCCCTCGAGTATAGCCCTTCTCCAAAAGGTGCTTTGTTAATCTTTCGTACCATGCTCGCGGTGCTTGTTTCAGACCGTAAAGAGCCTTTTTCAAACGAAAAACATGGTTAGGTTGTTTATGATCTACAAAACCTTTCGGTTGAGCCACATAAACTTCCTCATTTAAAAACCCATTTAGAAATGCGCTCTTAACGTCCATTTGAAATAATTTAATTTTAAAATGACAAGCAATAGCGAATAGTATACGAATGGACTCGAGTCTAGCTACAGGGGCGAAGGTTTCATCAAAGTCTATACCTTCTACTTGAGAGTAGCCTTGAGCAACTAATCGTGCCTTGTTCCTGATGATAGTACCATCCTCATTTTTCTTGTTCTTGAAGATCCATTTGGTACCTATCACATTGTGTTGCTTTGGAGGCTTCGTTAATTCCCAGACTTTGTTTCGCTCAAATTGATGGAGCTCTTCCTGCATTGCTTTAATCCAGTAGTCATCCTGAAGAGCTTCATCTATGTTCTTTGGTTCAATTAAAGATACGTAGCAAGCGAATCCACAAACCAACTGCCTCCGAGTTCTGACTCCTTGTGGATCTCCAATAATATTCGATTCCGGATGATCCTTGGAGATTCGTAACGTTTGTTGAAACGGAGTACTCGGAGATATATGAGATGATTCCTGCACATCAGATAAACTAGAAGAACCATTAGATGCATCATTAATATTGGAAGTATTATTATGAGAAGATGCACTAGCAGGAGAATCATCATCTAGAGAGATATCGAGGGTAGATTTTCCAGTTTCAAAGTGAAAAGCTTCATCTACTTTAACATTTATAGATTCTACGATCGTCTTAGATTCAATGTTAAATACTCGATATGCTCTGCTATTCGTAGAATAACCCAAAAAGATCCCTTCATCACTTCGAGAGTCGAACTTTCCAAGATTTTCACGGTCACGTAAAATGTAACATCGACTCCCGAAGACACGAAAATATTTGATATTGGGTTTTCTACTAAACCACAGCTCATATGGTGTATTTAAAGTTCCTGGGCGCAAGTAAACTCTATTAATGACATAGACAGCGGTGTTCACAGCTTCAGCCCAAAAATGTAGCGGTAAATTCCGGCTATGAAGCATCACACGCGCCATCTCTTGAACAACCCTGTTCTTGCGCTCAACAACACCATTCTGCTGAGGTGTATAGGGTGCCGAGAATTCATGTTTAATTCCATTTGAAGTGCAAAAATCAATGAATTTTGAATTTATGAATTCTCCACCTCTATCACTTCTAACACGAATGATCTTTTCATTCTTTTCAATCATAATACGATGGCAAATCTCATGAAAAGAGTCAAACGTATCAGCTTTCTCTTTTAAAAATGCTACCCAAGAAAACTGAGAGAAATCATCAACCAATAAAAAAATGTACCATTTACCTCCCAAAGATGGTTGACGGGTCGGCCCCATTAAGTCCATGTGCAAAAGTTCCAAGGGCCGTTTTGTACCAACGTGGTTCAAGTTCTTGTGTGCAGTCCTAGACTGTTTTCCCTTTTGGCAACCACCACACACAACGTTTTGTTTAAATAAAAGCTTTGGAACCCCCTTGACCACGTCCTTGTTTGAAATTCTAGTAAGTTCCTTAAAATTTAAGTGACCTAGCCTTTCATGCCAAAGAGTTTCATTATTCAAAGCGGCTAAGTTACAATTTTCAGAAAATTTATTAGGAACAACATAACAATTGTTTTCAGATCTAACCCCTTTTAAAAAGAAGACATGGTCCTTATCAGTTACAACGCATTCAACAGATGAAAAGTTAACTGAAAAACCATTGTCGCAAAGTTGACTTATGCTTATGAGGTTAGTCTTAAGGCCATCAACAAATAAGACGTTTTTCAAAATCGGGCCATCTGGAATAGCTACCGTCCCTTTTCCAACAATTTTGGAAGATCGACCGTCTCCGAAAACAACGTGTCCTCCGGAGATTTTCTCAAGATTTTGAAAACTATTTTTGTCACCGGTCATGTGACGGGAACACCCGCTATCCAGATACCAAGACGAACTATCATATGCATGCAAGGAAACATTGGAAACAAGACAAGGGAAAATTTCACCTTTGCGCACCCAAACCCTTTTGGAGTGCGTCGGTAATGGTCGTGAAGTTATATGCCTAGGTGAAGGCGTCTTGTTATAGCGATTGTTGTTCCTTGATGAGATCGTCTTGCGCGATGAACTACCAAGTCTCTTTTCATTTGAAAAGTTTTGCTTTGATTTTCGGGGAGGAGCCTTTTTGGTAGTTGTTGCAAGAGGTCCTTGAGATGAGCGTTCGACTCCCGTCTTGCAATATCTTCTTATGTGCCCTGAAACACCACAACGAAAACATACCTTAGATCTTGACGATCCCAAAGAGGATGAAGTAGGTTTGTTGTCGTTGTTTGTCTTGAATTCCGGTGTCGGAGAAGGAGATACCGACTGAGGCACAAAAACTGTCTCACTCGAACTTGGACTGTTTCCAGTTTGAGTGTATCCGAGGCCGAACCTATTTGATTGACCAAGACCAAGAAGTCTATCCAACTTACTCCTTCCTAAGGAAAATTGCTGTAAGTCATCCTTGAGTTGGCAAATGGTCTCTGTCATTTCCAATTTTTCCCGTCGGGCCTCGCCGTAGAGCTTCGAGAAGTGATTCGCGTTATCCACCAGATTTGTATGTTCCTTCTCAAGTTGCTCATTGGACTCTTGAAGGGAAGCATTTGCCTTTATCAGGTTTTCCCTTTCCACTTCAAGAGCGTTTGAGAGAGAAGTGCTCTTTTTGCTTCTTCTTCGAGATCATGCACTCTCCCTCTCAAACTCTTGTTTTGCTTAGCCACTTTCTTTGAGTCCCTCAAAAGTCTGTGGTAGGCTAGAGCAAAATCTTCACCTTCCGAATCATCCGATTCGTTGTCCGTTGCGTTCTTTTCAACAGTGGAGTTGGACAACGACTCAGATGTACTTGCCATAAAGCACATGAAGGGTGAAGATACGGACGCGTGGAATGCGGTGGAGCTCTTTTCTTCATCACTCGAAGACGACTCATTTGACGTTGAGTTGTCATCCCAAGTGACGACTTGCATCGCCTTCTTCTTTGCCGGATACTTGTTAGGACATTCCGTTGCAATGTGGCCGTAGCCTCGACATTTGAAGCATTGTAGTTGTCCTTCTGAACTTTTCTTATCCTTTGAGAAGTTCTCTTGCTTTCTTGACTTGTAACCTGAAGTACCCTTGCCTTTGTTCGACTTTCCGAAGGATGGAGATTTGCTTGAATTACCCCTTCGAAAGTTGCGGCGAAACTTCCTTGTCAAGAGAGCGAGCTGCTTCTCAAATTCCTCCATAGAAAGGTTCTCGTCATCGTCTGAGGAGGACGTATCCGCGTCTTCTTCCTTAGTTGTTTTCAACGCATAACCTGAAGACTTAGAAGTGGATGCCTTTCCAGAAGAATTGTTAGTAGTAAATGTCATTTCATAAGTTTGTAATGAACCAACTAATTCTTCTACACGTATTTCGTCCGGGTGTTTAATAGTTTCAATGGCAGTAACCTTTGGGCGAAATCGTTCAGGAAGAGTTCTTAAGATTTTTCTTACAATCTTAAATTCTGGAATCTTCTCTCCCAGATTAGCACATGAGTTTACGATGTCTTGCAATCGTGTATAGTAGTCCGTGAAAGATTCATTTTCTGCCATTAAGATAGAGTCAAACTTGCTCGTAAGCATTTGCAGTTTCTGAATCTTCACGAGGTTAGTTCCCTCATGTGTAACCTGAAGAACATCCCAGATTTCTTTCGCAGTCTCACATGCCGAGACGCGAGAGAATTCAGTTTGAGATAAGGCATTAAAGATAGCATTAATTCCCTTGCCATTGTAAGAAGATGAATCTAACTCTTCCTTGGTCCATTTCGACCTAGGTTTTAAGGTGCGAACATCACCAATAAGTTCAGTTGGATTAGACCATCCTAATTCAATTGATTGCCACACCCGTTCGTCGATGGAAATTAAAAAGGCTTTCATCCGTACTTTCCAGTACGCATAATTTGTTCCATCGAAGAACGGGGGTCGGTTGATGTTTCCACCTTCAACCATTGTTTACAACCCTATTTCCTGCTCTGATACCACTTGTTGGGTTATATGTAATACGGATCTAAATAGGGGAAAAAACACCTAGAGGGGGGTGAATAGGTGTAAACGCATAAACACTCAAAAAATCGTTGCGATAAAAACCCAATGCGGAAATAAAAATAATACGCAAGATTTTTACGTGGAAAACTCCATCACCGGAGTAAAAAACCACGGGACCGATAACACGGCAAAAATCCACTAGAATTAAAACACGTACAAGGTGATTTACCGTACACACTTACGACTCAACCTTTTCCATACGCTCCTAGAGGATCTTCTCCGCTCGCTCCGCGACGCTTCTCGAATCCACGATCTGCGCCCAACGCCGAATCCACGGCGTCCAACGTCGAATCCACGACGTCCGACCGAATCCACGGTCTTCACCCAATAGCACCCTTCGAATCCACGAACGTGCCTCGCTCCGAATCCACGAGAGCGGTTGAACCTTGAATCCACAAGGACACGCGAATCCACGCGCCGATTTTTGGGGTAAATCGTTGTTTTGGGTGGTGATGATCCGCCGAATACTTAGATCAAAGATAGATCGGAAATACCATCTAAGTATTCATTAGTTTGATTCAACTCAAGATGTGAGTATGAAAACCTAGAATCAAACTAATCAATATAGATGAAGAAACATAGAGTATTCTCTAATGATTTCCTTTCTTCTCTATATGTGGATCTATAGCCGTATAAAATGATATATGAAAATGACGGCTATTGACTATGTGGATTAACCCTAGAAAAAGAATCATAGGGTCTGTTTATAGGTTAGAAACCCTAGGAAGGAGATAAGAATCAAAAACCTAACATTTCTGGAAATTTTACGGACGGCGATCCGGATCGGACTAGCTGTGATCCGGATCGTCGTAACGAGTCAGCCAGTTCCAGAAAAACGAAGGTTCGGGATCCGGATCGAAGTGCTTGATCCGGATCGTTCATACAGTTCACCAAACATCAACGTTCGGGATCCGGATTGCGAAGCTTGATCCGGATCGTTCAAGGAAGATGGTAAACTAAGTGTTCGGGATCCGGATCAAGAGGCTACGATCCGGATTGAACTGGTGTATGAACGAACCACCTTCGGGATCCGGATCGAACAACCTGATCCGGATCCTGAACATGTCCCAAGTCCAGTTTTTGATTTTTATGCAATGAAAGATTCTTCCAAGTGTTTCTACACTACAAGAAGTATTCGGATCACACAAAATCTTTAGTTAAACATACCTGATCCTTTTGAATTCTTCTTTCTTGAGATTGAGTTAAATGATCCAACTTTCTTCACCTTCAATCTTCAAGGCTTGAGACTTTCACGAAACTACGCCAACTCAAATTCCGTAACAGCGCGGACCCGGTGCATGGATGCGTGCGCCAGGCCACGCGGTCCACCTGACCCGGCATGCACCCGGTGCACGACTTCCGGACCCAGCAGCGCGGACCCGGCGCACGAATACGTGCGCCAGGCCGCGCGGTCCATCGTTTTGGCGTGCACCCGGTGCACGCCTCCACAGCCCGATCCTGTGGACCCGGCGCGCGCTTCTACCCGTGCGCGGCCCGGCCCATGCCGCAGCGGTCCACCGCTGCGGCGTGCTCCCGGTCTGCGCCGCGGCTGCCTTGCGTCGTGGACCCGGTCCACGCCTAGACCCGTGCACCAGCTTTCAGCCTGAGAGCCCAGAAGCTCCGTTTTTGGCCCGTTTCGCCCCGTTTTTAAGTGTTTTTGATCGCGACGATATTTTTAACGATATTTCTTACTGTAGTTCTTTTCGGGCACATGGTGGGAGTGTTTTAGCTGGAGTTTCTGCATCGTCTTCTTCTCCGTGTTCGAGGTGGGTACACTCTTAGAATCCCTTTATGCGCACTATCGTTATTTTCATGTTTGTCATGTTGTGGGTTTTCGTTCGAGACTTAGTGTGGAACTTTTTGAAAGCTGTTGATGATCTCCAATTGTTCGTTTAACTGTACTAATGTTGATAGTGTTTATGGTTTTTATTATTGGTTTGGTTTCGTGTATTTGGTTATGATGCTCGAGGCTGCAGCACGCGCACCCGCGGTTTGGCCACCGCAAAGGGTGTGCTTTTCCGGAAAAGTGGTCGATGACCCGTGTATACCCACGAGGTGACGTAGTGGGGGCCCCCATAGGTGGGGGGTTTGAGGCGCCAAGGTGTGAGCGGTGCGACCCGTCGAGGCAGGTTCTCGGCGTGGTTTACCGAGGTTGGTGCTCGGTTCGGTTTTCTTTCCGAGGTTAGTGCTCGGTTCGGTTTTCTTTTCGAGGTTGGTGCTCGGTTCGGTTTTCTTTTCCCGAGGTTGGTGCTCGGTTCGGTTTTCTTTCCGAGGTTGGTGCTCGGTTCGGTTTTCTTTCTTGAGGTTTGTGCTCGGTTCAGTTTTCTTTCTTGAGGTTAGTGCTCGGTTTGGTTTTCTTTCCCGAGGTTGGTGCTCGGTTTGGTTTTCTTTCCCGAGGTTGGTGCTCGGTTTGGTTTTCTTTCTTGAGGTTGGTGCTCGGTTTGGGTTGCCGGGGCAGGTGCCCGGTTCAGGTTATGCAGGGGGAGGGGACACCATCGATCGCACGATGCGGAGGGTGGTTACTCTGGTTTTCTTACGGTTTGCTTTAGTTATAGTCTTCCTGCATTTCATCTTTTATACCTTGTGTCGCTGACTTCCCACTCTGTGACAGGTTCCTTCGGGGGTGAGAGTTAGGGCGATGGTGAGGCCGTGGCAAGAGTACTTTTGGTCCTTCGAGGCCATAGACTGTATTTACTTTTTATTTTGCTCAGTTCATTACCTGTTAGTAGCTTACTATGTGGATTGCGATACCCTTGTGGGGTCGATGTGGATGTTGGAATGTCGTTTATTTATCCTTGTGGGTGGTTGTTTTGCTTTTCCCGATTGGCTGCTTTCATACTACAAAAAGAAAAGAAAAAGAAAATATTTCGAAAACTGTTTTAAAAATGCGGGTGTCGTGTGGGCACCATTTCAAAACCCTGGGGATTTATGGATTGCGAACACCATTTTGAAAATCTGGGTGTCGTGTGGGCACCATTTCAAAACCCTGTGGATTTATGGATTTCGAAAACCTTTTTGAAAACTCTGGATGCCATGTGGGCACCGTTTTTAAAACTTGTGGATTTATCCTTTCAAAAATTTGTCGGCCTCTTTAATACTTATGGAAAAATGGTTGTATGTATCCGACTGATGAACTGGTGTGGTTAAAGTGATGATTGTATGGTTGTTGTAGTCGGGACGCCGTGCATATAGAAAGGAGACTCTGCCCGTTCGCAGAGTGAATTTGTATATGCGGCGGGTCTGGGCACGTACCGGGGGAGTTTGGTTTCAAAAAAAAATATATACGTAAATTCAAAACTTTTCAATGGTCGTCTTCCGCTTAATGAAACCCCCGGGGCGTGACAGATTAAGATGGTATCAGAGCCCAAAACAGCTTTAACCACAGTAGTCGCTGTCCAACATCCATAGGAGCACATTACCACTGGCTACTAACTAATGAAATGATCAGAGTATAATTGCGTAGAGATGCGAGAGTGCGGGACTGTTGAGTTTTGTTTTACGGTTTAGCTCGGGTGTTGTGCTAGTGTAGTCGGGTTGATTTAGAGGTTGGGGTCGAGGCCGGCTGCCACCGGGGCCATGATGGTTGCTATGAATCAATGGATTTGGCAACCAGCATAGGACACGGTGGGTCTGCTGACGGTGTTTATGCACTTGGTGCGGCTGTTGGCACGGCAGATCGTTGCGCCGGCTTTTGTATTTTTTCCGAACCCCTTCCTCTCCCGACGTTCGGGTCGTCGTCTAAAACAGTGACGGGTGGTAGTGTAACCCACCGGTGTTTGTTAGTGGGTCGGTCGTTTGTCGGTCGTGGGTATCTGGTCAGCCGTTTGTGTAAACTTGTACCTTCTAGGTCTTCTGGTGTTAGGTTATAGCAGGTAGTCGGCCGATTCTCGTTGCACCATGGGCAAGGTATGGGTGGGAATGAGGATTCTTCCCCTGTGGTTGTTACCCAAAGTTCGTCTTTGTACCATAGACAATACGATGGTTGTAGAGATCGTCGTGATGGGGTCTCAGGGGCTCCTTTGGGTTAGAAAGGGAGACCACCGGGGCTAGTAAATCTTCTTCGTTTGGGCTCGTTTTTGGTTAGAGAGGTCGTGCCTTGTTTAGCACAAGTGTGCGTAGGTGGCGACTTTTTATTGGGGGGTTTAGCTTTTGACGTTGGGTGGTGCCGGGTAGCTCTGGGTCAGGTTCTTGTGTTCTGCGCTAGAGGGCCGGTTAGGTTGTCCTATTGGTGGGTTGGCGCGTGATCCCTCGAGTCCGTTTAGTGAACCTAGGCAACTTTTGATAGGGTTCTTCTCGCTGTTTTCGTTGCTTGTCTTCTTCCGACCCTTTAGGTTTCTGATGGATTGTCTGCAGTACCTGGAGGTCATTGTTGAGCGGACCTAGAGCTTAGATTTTCTCCTAGCTAGGGGTGTCACTGTTGGTCTGGAGGTTTACCGCTCGTTTCGATGCCCGGTACTTGGAGGGGCAACGGTTTGGGACCGAGAGTTAGTGGTTATTTAGAGTGTCGCACCCCGTCGGTGCCAGGACGGAGGTAGGACCTTACTTTGTGGGTTTCGTCACCAGCTTCCCATGACTAAGGCATAGCCTTGAGGCTTAGTTTGGGAGCATTTTGGATTGTTGATCCTTTGAGGCAGGTGTGAGTCGGGGGGAATCTGGCGACTACTCGGAGTTTTGGCACTGGTCACTTTCGGCTAGGAGGCCCTGTACGCAGCTCTTTCTGTGGGGTAGACCTTGTGGTAGGTCTTAGAGCTGAAACCTAACGTTAGTCTTGACCGTCGCTTCAGTAGGACGGGCAGTCAGAACGGGTGGTCCGGGATGGTGGTTATGCTTCGAGCTTGTGGCCCGTATTGGTGACGGGTGGAAGTGTCCCGTGTTGGTGACGGAGGGGAGCGGTCCGTGTTGGTGACAGGTGAGTTCGTTGTTTGCAGGGGAGAATTTATGGTAGTTAGTAACCCAGCCTGTTTTGTTGGCACCTCTTGGAGCCTTGTGAGGGCGTTAGTGTGGTTTGTTTTCCTTGTCGTCGGGTTAGTTGTTTTGGACCTTTAAGGGTTCATCAGACCGAGTGTGTCGCCTTGGGGCGCACCCGTGCTCTTCGGGCGAAAGAAGAACGGAAGCCTACGTCTACGCAACGACTACCGGGAGATAAACAAGGTTACAGTGAAGAACAAGTCCGGGATTGATGACCACTTCGATCAACTATGAGGGGCACTTGCAGATTATTCTCCGGACTCTCAGGGACCAGAGGCTGTTTGCTAAGTTTAAGAAATGTGAGTTATGACTTCGCGAAGTGGGCTTTTTGGGGCACACAGTTTCAACAACGGGAATCGCAGAGAATATGAACGGAACTACCCGACACACGATCAGGAACGGGCAGCAGTCGCCCTCGTTTTAAAGCTTTGGGAGACATCACCTTTTCTTGGAGTTCATCATAATGTGTCTTCGGATCGCCAGAATCTTAAGTTTTGTTCACATAGAAGGTTTTGTTTTTGCGGCAGAGGCATTGGTTGGAGTTGCTGAAGGACTCTCCTTGTCCATTCAGTATCACCCCGGGAAAAGCAAGTGTAGTAGCGGATGTTTTGAGCAGGAAGGGTCAAATCGAGGGGGAAACTGATGAGCACGAGTACTCAGCAGGATCGGCACTGTCGCGCGACCTTTTGTCCTTAATGATCAAGCCAACCCTATTAGAGAAATCCTGGAAGGTCAGAAGACAGGCGCACCGATACAACTTGTTCGAGACATGATTTGCCCCGGACCATGCGAGCGACCTTTCGGTGAGTGCGAACGGCGCAATACGTTTCGAGGGCGGAATTGCGTGCCCGAGCTGCCAGAGTTGAAGAAAGAGATACTGTCAGAGGCGCACTACGCTCCCTATGCGGCGCATCCAGGTGACACGAGGAGGTACAAGGACCTCAAAGCAGAATTTTTGGTGGACTAAACCAAAGGGGGATGTAATACAGTTCACTGCCCGCTGTATAGATGGTTAACAAGTAAAGGCCGAACATTAGCGCCGGCGGGGAAAACCACAATATCTATATGTACCAGAGTGGATGTAGGAGCGAGTCAGCACGGGAATCGTCACAGGTCTTTCACATTGCATCAAGGCACGAAGCAGTCTGAGTCACAGGGGATCGACTGACGAAGTCGACTCTTTTCCCATCCATCCGTACGACGTGGACTAAAGACACTCAGCTGGTGTCGAACCTTTGGCAAAGTCTACAACGAGCTCTAGAGACTAAACCACACTTCAGCACGGCATTTCACCCCCAGACCAACGGTCAGTCCGAGCGAGCAATCCGGATTCTCGAAGATATGATTCGAGCCTGCGTACTTGATTGGGACGATGGATGATCACTGCTGTAGAGCTTAGAGAGGACCTGAGCTTCGATGAAACACCGGTGCGGATCTTAGCACGGGAGGACATAAAGGATTGCGCAACCGGACGAATTCCCCATGTGAAGGTGCTGTGGAGCAACCAGGAAGAACGTGAAGCGACTGGAGAACTGGAGTCAAAGATGAGGGAGTGCTACCTAGATTTATTCGTTGCGGACCAGGATTAAGTTTCGAGGACGAAACTTCTTTTAAGTGGTGAGTGATGTAGAGTCCTGGTTTCCCTTGCCCTTGTATACTTTTTTTTATGACGGGATTGTTAGGAAAACTTTTCACTGTGTTTTCTGCAATGGACTAGCCTGGACCGCGAGTATTTTTCTACGTTTGAGCTCGAAAAACGGAGGACGGCAAAGCGAACGGATTCGGATTCCGATTTACGGATCTCCCGGAATGGGGGTCAAAGCGTTTGCCTTTGAGTGGTGCATCGGAATCCGTGCTAAGTGGCCGGCACGCTTTTCGAGGTGATCGGACAGGATCCTTCTATGATCAGACTTTTCATCTTTTTATGTCTTCAGGTTATCTTATTTATGGGGTAGTACCTCAACCTTCCGGTTTTCCGTTTTAGGTCCTAATTGAATATTTTCAATTGTTAAGGGGGGGTTGAAATTCGAGATTTTTTTTGGGCTGATCGTTGGGGTTTGCGGGTATTTTTAGGTGGTAGAGCCCGCAAAATGACGAGCGGCGGTGTGATCGGTTTTGAATTCCGACTTCGGGACCTCCCAGAATAATTTTTCGAAGTTTATTAGCGGTTCCGGGTGCAGCAGAAGGCGTGCGGGCGATCGGCACGCTTTCCGAGGTAAATTGGACCCCTGGTCCGCACCCCGATCGATTATATTCTTGAGTTGGGGATTTTGGGTTCATTCCCACTTCTCATTTGTCGTGCGTTAGATCTTTCTGAGCGCGTGCGGAAAACCCCCGTTCCCAGTTTCCCCCTCTATCGGTTGGCGTTAAGAACCGAGGCGACGAGACGGGGAGAAGAAGGGATTGCTCCTTTCCTGCAGAAACGATCGAGCAAGGGCGGCCGATCCTCCTTCCTCCTCCTCCGCCGGCGGAATCAAGGTGAGCGGTTCGAGTTTATTTTTGGTTTTCCGTTTTGGGGGGTTTCTTATCGATGTCATGGGCGATACGAGTTGTTGAACGGGAGGCCGCTGCCGCCGTTGTTAAACGGGAGGCCGCCGCCGCCGTTATCGTGTCCACGGGGTCGTCGCCGCAGTCGCCGGGGTCGCGGGGTTGCAACCGGAGCAGGAAAAGGGGTCGAATTACTGTTCATCCGGCAGAATCAGGCCACGCGGTCCACCAGACCCGGCGTGCACCCGGCGCACGGCTCGCGGGCCCGGGGGGCGCGGACCCGGTGCATGGATGCGTGCGCCAGGCCACGCGGTCCACCTGACCCGGCATGCACCCGGTGCACGGATTCCGGACCCAGCGGCGCCGACCCGGCGCACGAATACGTGCGCCAGGCCGCGCGGTCCATCGTTCTGGCGTGCACCCGGTGCACGCCTCCACAGCCCGATCCTGTGGACCCGGCGCGCGCTTCTACCCGTGCGCGGCCCGGCCCATGCCGCAGCGGTCCACCGCTGCGGCGTGCTCCCGGTCTGCGCCGCGGCTGCCTTGCGTCGTGGACCCGGTCCACGCCTAGACCCGTGCACCAGCTTTCAGCCTGAGAGCCCAGAAGCTCCGTTTTTGGCCCGTTTCGCCCCGTTTTTGAGTGTTTTTGATCGCGACGATATTTTTAACGATATTTCTTACTGTAGTTCTTTTCGGGCACATGGTGGGAGTGTTTTAGCTGGAGTTTCTGCATCGTCTTCTTCTCCGTGTTCGAGGTGGGTACACTCTTAGAATCCCTTTATGCGCACTATCGTTATTTTCATGTTTGTCATGTTGTGGGTTTTCGTTCGAGACTTAGTGTGGAACTTTTTGAAAGCTGTTGATGATCTCCAATTGTTCGTTTAACTGTACTAATGTTGATAGTGTTTATGGTTTTTATTATTGGTTTGGTTTCGTGTATTTGGTTATGATGCTCGAGGCTGCAGCACGCGCACCCGCGGTTTGGCCACCGCAAAGGGTGTGCTTTTCCGGAAAAGTGGTCGATGACGACTCATTTGACGTTGAGTTGTCATCCCAAGTGACGACTTGCATCGCCTTCTTCTTTGCCGGATACTTGTTAGGACATTCCGTTGCAATGTGGCCGTAGCCTCGACATTTGAAGCATTGTAGTTGTCCTTCTGAACTTTTCTTATCCTTTGAGAAGTTCTCTTGCTTTCTTGACTTGTAACCTGAAGTACCCTTGCCTTTGTTCGACTTTCCGAAGGATGGAGATTTGCTTGAATTACCCCTTCGAAAGTTGCGGCGAAACTTCCTTGTCAAGAGAGCGAGCTGCTTCTCAAATTCCTCCATAGAAAGGTTCTCGTCATCGTCTGAGGAGGACGTATCCGCGTCTTCTTCCTTAGTTGTTTTCAACGCATAACCTGAAGACTTAGAAGTGGATGCCTTTCCAGAAGAATTGTTAGTAGTAAATGTCATTTCATAAGTTTGTAATGAACCAACTAATTCTTCTACACGTATTTCGTCCGGGTGTTTAATAGTTTCAATGGCAGTAACCTTTGGGCGAAATCGTTCAGGAAGAGTTCTTAAGATTTTTCTTACAATCTTAAATTCTGGAATCTTCTCTCCCAGATTAGCACATGAGTTTACGATGTCTTGCAATCGTGTATAGTAGTCCGTGAAAGATTCATTTTCTGCCATTAAGATAGAGTCAAACTTGCTCGTAAGCATTTGCAGTTTCTGAATCTTCACGAGGTTAGTTCCCTCATGTGTAACCTGAAGAACATCCCAGATTTCTTTCGCAGTCTCACATGCCGAGACGCGAGAGAATTCAGTTTGAGATAAGGCATTAAAGATAGCATTAATTCCCTTGCCATTGTAAGAAGATGAATCTAACTCTTCCTTGGTCCATTTCGACCTAGGTTTTAAGGTGCGAACATCACCAATAAGTTCAGTTGGATTAGACCATCCTAATTCAATTGATTGCCACACCCGTTCGTCGATGGAAATTAAAAAGGCTTTCATCCGTACTTTCCAGTACGCATAATTTGTTCCATCGAAGAACGGGGGTCGGTTGATGTTTCCACCTTCAACCATTGTTTACAACCCTATTTCCTGCTCTGATACCACTTGTTGGGTTATATGTAATACGGATCTAAATAGGGGAAAAAACACCTAGAGGGGGGTGAATAGGTGTAAACGCATAAACACTCAAAAAATCGTTGCGATAAAAACCCAATGCGGAAATAAAAATAATACGCAAGATTTTTACGTGGAAAACTCCATCACCGGAGTAAAAAACCACGGGACCGATAACACGGCAAAAATCCACTAGAATTAAAACACGTACAAGGTGATTTACCGTACACACTTACGACTCAACCTTTTCCATACGCTCCTAGAGGATCTTCTCCGCTCGCTCCGCGACGCTTCTCGAATCCACGATCTGCGCCCAACGCCGAATCCACGGCGTCCAACGTCGAATCCACGACGTCCGACCGAATCCACGGTCTTCACCCAATAGCACCCTTCGAATCCACGAACGTGCCTCGCTCCGAATCCACGAGAGCGGTTGAACCTTGAATCCACAAGGACACGCGAATCCACGCGCCGATTTTTGGGGTAAATCGTTGTTTTGGGTGGTGATGATCCGCCGAATACTTAGATCAAAGATAGATCGGAAATACCATCTAAGTATTCATTAGTTTGATTCAACTCAAGATGTGAGTATGAAAACCTAGAATCAAACTAATCAATATAGATGAAGAAACATAGAGTATTCTCTAATGATTTCCTTTCTTCTCTATATGTGGATCTATAGCCGTATAAAATGATATATGAAAATGACGGCTATTGACTATGTGGATTAACCCTAGAAAAAGAATCATAGGGTCTGTTTATAGGTTAGAAACCCTAGGAAGGAGATAAGAATCAAAAACCTAACATTTCTGGAAATTTTACGGACGGCGATCCGGATCGGACTAGCTGTGATCCGGATCGTCGTAACGAGTCAGCCAGTTCCAGAAAAACGAAGGTTCGGGATCCGGATCGAAGTGCTTGATCCGGATCGTTCATACAGTTCACCAAACATCAACGTTCGGGATCCGGATTGCGAAGCTTGATCCGGATCGTTCAAGGAAGATGGTAAACTAAGTGTTCGGGATCCGGATCAAGAGGCTACGATCCGGATTGAACTGGTGTATGAACGAACCACCTTCGGGATCCGGATCGAACAACCTGATCCGGATCCTGAACATGTCCCAAGTCCAGTTTTTGATTTTTATGCAATGAAAGATTCTTCCAAGTGTTTCTACACTACAAGAAGTATTCGGATCACACAAAATCTTTAGTTAAACATACCTGATCCTTTTGAATTCTTCTTTCTTGAGATTGAGTTAAATGATCCAACTTTCTTCACCTTCAATCTTCAAGGCTTGAGACTTTCACGAAACTACGCCAACTCAAATTCCGTAACAGCGCGGACCCGGTGCATGGATGCGTGCGCCAGGCCACGCGGTCCACCTGACCCGGCATGCACCCGGTGCACGACTTCCGGACCCAGCAGCGCGGACCCGGCGCACGAATACGTGCGCCAGGCCGCGCGGTCCATCGTTTTGGCGTGCACCCGGTGCACGCCTCCACAGCCCGATCCTGTGGACCCGGCGCGCGCTTCTACCCGTGCGCGGCCCGGCCCATGCCGCAGCGGTCCACCGCTGCGGCGTGCTCCCGGTCTGCGCCGCGGCTGCCTTGCGTCGTGGACCCGGTCCACGCCTAGACCCGTGCACCAGCTTTCAGCCTGAGAGCCCAGAAGCTCCGTTTTTGGCCCGTTTCGCCCCGTTTTTAAGTGTTTTTGATCGCGACGATATTTTTAACGATATTTCTTACTGTAGTTCTTTTCGGGCACATGGTGGGAGTGTTTTAGCTGGAGTTTCTGCATCGTCTTCTTCTCCGTGTTCGAGGTGGGTACACTCTTAGAATCCCTTTATGCGCACTATCGTTATTTTCATGTTTGTCATGTTGTGGGTTTTCGTTCGAGACTTAGTGTGGAACTTTTTGAAAGCTGTTGATGATCTCCAATTGTTCGTTTAACTGTACTAATGTTGATAGTGTTTATGGTTTTTATTATTGGTTTGGTTTCGTGTATTTGGTTATGATGCTCGAGGCTGCAGCACGCGCACCCGCGGTTTGGCCACCGCAAAGGGTGTGCTTTTCCGGAAAAGTGGTCGATGACCCGTGTATACCCACGAGGTGACGTAGTGGGGGCCCCCATAGGTGGGGGGTTTGAGGCGCCAAGGTGTGAGCGGTGCGACCCGTCGAGGCAGGTTCTCGGCGTGGTTTACCGAGGTTGGTGCTCGGTTCGGTTTTCTTTCCGAGGTTAGTGCTCGGTTCGGTTTTCTTTCCGAGGTTGGTGCTCGGTTCGGTTTTCTTTTCCCGAGGTTGGTGCTCGGTTCGGTTTTCTTTCCGAGGTTGGTGCTCGGTTCGGTTTTCTTTCTTGAGGTTTGTGCTCGGTTCAGTTTTCTTTCTTGAGGTTAGTGCTCGGTTTGGTTTTCTTTCCCGAGGTTGGTGCTCGGTTTGGTTTTCTTTCCCGAGGTTGGTGCTCGGTTTGGTTTTCTTTCTTGAGGTTGGTGCTCGGTTTGGGTTGCCGGGGCAGGTGCCCGGTTCAGGTTATGCAGGGGGAGGGGACACCATCGATCGCACGATGCGGAGGGTGGTTACTCTGGTTTTCTTACGGTTTGCTTTAGTTATAGTCTTCCTGCATTTCATCTTTTATACCTTGTGTCGCTGACTTCCCACTCTGTGACAGGTTCCTTCGGGGGTGAGAGTTAGGGCGATGGTGAGGCCGTGGCAAGAGTACTTTTGGTCCTTCGAGGCCATAGACTGTATTTACTTTTTATTTTGCTCAGTTCATTACCTGTTAGTAGCTTACTATGTGGATTGCGATACCCTTGTGGGGTCGATGTGGATGTTGGAATGTCGTTTATTTATCCTTGTGGGTGGTTGTTTTGCTTTTCCCGATTGGCTGCTTTCATACTACAAAAAGAAAAGAAAAAGAAAATATTTCGAAAACTGTTTTAAAAATGCGGGTGTCGTGTGGGCACCATTTCAAAACCCTGGGGATTTATGGATTGCGAACACCATTTTGAAAATCTGGGTGTCGTGTGGGCACCATTTCAAAACCCTGTGGATTTATGGATTTCGAAAACCTTTTTGAAAACTCTGGATGCCGTGTGGGCACCGTTTTTAAAACTTGTGGATTTATCCTTTCAAAAATTTGTCGGCCTCTTTAATACTTATGGAAAAATGGTTGTATGTATCCGACTGATGAACTGGTGTGGTTAAAGTGATGATTGTATGGTTGTTGTAGTCGGGACGCCGTGCATATAGAAATGAGACTCTGCCCGTTCGCGGAGTGAATTTGTATATGCGGCGGGTCTGGGTACGTACCGGGGGAGTTTGGTTTCAAAAAAAAATATATACGTAAATTCAAAACTTTTCAATGGTCGTCTTCCGCTTAATGAAACCCCCGGGGCGTGACAGTTACTAACTGCATGTTATCGGTACTAATGCTGACGGTCTCTATGATTTGCGATATTACCCTGTATCTTGGTTACTATGCTCGTAGTTGCGACACGCGCAATGCTCTTTTCCGGGAAAGCGGTCTCTGACCCGTATAGACCCACGAGGTGACGTAGTGGGGGCCCCCGTAGGTGTGGGGTTTGAGGCATCAAGGTGTGAGCAGTGCGATCCGTCGGGGTAGGTGCCCGACGAGGTCAGGTGCTCCAAGGTGTGAGCGGTGCGATCCGTCGGGGTAGGTGCCCGACGAGGTCAGGTGTACAGGTGTTACAGGTGTTACAGGTATTACCGGTGTTACCGGTGTTCGCGTGTTACCTTTCCCTTTGAGCCGAGTTGTTGCTCCAGATAGTCTTACAATTGGGTTTGGTATTTTTTCCTGCTTACTATTATTATCATTGTGTCGCTGACTACCCACTCCGTGACAGGTTCCTCCAGGGGTGAGAGGCAGACGACGGTGAGGCCGAGGCAGGAGTAGTCGGGCCGTGGGGAGCCCTAGTCTGTATCTCCATTACCTTTCCTTACATTTCATTTGATACTGTAGGCTACTGTGTGGTTCTCGATACCCTCGTGGGGTCGGTGTGGATGTTGATGCTTTTACTCTGGATATGAAATGTTGGTTCTTTTTACTATCTCCGGTTGGCCGTTTTCAAAGCAAAACAACAAGAAAAGAAAAGAATTGTGAAAACTATTTTAAAAATCTGGGGTCGTGTGGACCCGTTTTCCAAACCCGTTGGATTTATGGCTTTTCCAAACTAGTTTTCAAAACCTTGGGTCGTGTGGACCCGTTTTCCAAACCCTGTGGATTTATGGCTTTTCCAAACTATTTACAAAACTTTGGGTCGTGTGGACCTGTTTTCAAAACCGTGAGTTTATCCTTTCAACTTGATCGGCCTCGGGAATTATTCTTAGTCTGCATTCGTAGTTATGTCCCGAACTGTTGTGATTGAATGAATGCTTGTGTTTAACTGTTGTATTAGCCGCGACGCCGTGCATATACAGAGGAGACTCTGCCCGTTTGTCGAGTAAATCTGTATATGCGGCGGGTCTGGGCACGCGCCGGGGAAGACCGAATTTCGAAAAAAAGTTACACGCCAAACAAACAACTCTTTCTTTTCCGCTGAATGAAACCCCCGGGGCGTGACACCGTTGTTCCTTGCGTCGGATTCCACCCTTTGTATCCTCCGCTTCTGGATTTTGGTCACGACCGGCGGGCCGGTCCTCTAGATGCGAACCACTACTCGACCGGCATGTCTGCCGGTGGGTCCATCTTCCTCAAGTGCTCCCTAAGGATCTCCTTTCTCTACCACGGCTTGGGCCATGACTGGATCCTGCGCTCCAGATCCAGCTGAGTGCCTAGGGCCTACACTTCTCCCTTGGTGAGCCAAGAAAATTTTGCGTCGGGGACCGAAAGAGTATCCTGTGCCCCTGGCTTCCCGCGGTAGGGAGTTTGTGGCGTAGGTCCCTACCAAGAGTGGCCGGCAAGGTCCCTTTGTGGCCCCACTGGTCCGGGTCTCTCCTGTATCCTTGGCTGATATGAGTGCTGAAGTTGTCCCTTCGCTTCCTCGGATCGAGCCTCTCGTGTGGCCTGACCCGACATGAACGCTGCTGTGGCTCGTACACTTCTTTTCCTTCGGCCCGATGGCTGAAGGGTCTTCGGGGTGCCCCCTGGACCTGGCTTTCTCCATAGCCGTGGTGGGTTCCGTGGCCCCTCATGGTCGGTTACCGACCTCGGCCTTTCTTGTCCGTAGGACTTGCGCAAGACCTTCTAGATGAGGAGGTCTTGTTCTTCTTTCCTGTCCTCCTCTTCGGAGGCTTGTTCGTTTGACCCCTCGGTCGAACATTGGTCCGGTTTATCGTCAATGATGTCTTCGACGTAGTCGGGGAAGGTGAACCAGTTTCTCACCATGCCTAGGAAGATGGCTTCATAGTCTCAACTGGTCATTTCGGCCTTGCAGAGTGTCTGCGATCTTGAATGACTCATCTTGTGCGGTTCATCTTTTTCGAATTCCCGTGGGATGGTATTCACGATTCAGATGAATATTTATATATAGGCGGGTATGTGGGTATCAAGTATTGCGGATCTATAAAATAAAAATAGACCGACCTCAGCCACTGCCAGCACCACGCCCAGTACCGTCACTACGCCTAGGACGAGCCATATCTTAAATAAAAATAGACAAGTTAGAATATACTCGTTAGTGAAAAAAACTTGAGCTCCTAACCCCTATGCAAATACCCTGTGCTCTCACATATGTCATAAGTCATCCTAGGGCTAAATCCTAACCAACCCTAGGTATTGTATAACCTTTTGCTCTGATACCATAAAATCTTATATGCCCCGGGTTTTCAAAAGCGGTCTAAAATTTTATTTTTTTAAAATAAATCAAAGTTGGAAACATAACCCCAGGACGCGACCACATCCGCTACATGCATAAGGAAATTTCAATCCAAACGGATAGTCTCCCCTATATGGTTGGGCAAGTATAATGATACCATTAAAATGCAATCAGAGTTTACTAACATGATAATAAACTACTAAACTACAATCAACAACTAACAATAAAATAGAATGATCATAATCCAAGATAATTTAATCAACCTACAGTATCATAAATTGAAAACTAAATAACATGATAAAGTCATATGCAAAAACTAAATCTCAGAATATAATCCAGCATGATAATCGGCCAGCATACTAGCTAGCAAAGCAGGACAGCTCTATAGCGCAAGCCTCACATCAACGTCCCGACTGCTCACCACCCGACTAACCTGAAAAAAGGGGGTCACCAAAGGGTGTGAGACATAACTGAATGTATCCCAGTGGGTACAACGAGCCGGAGATGAGAAAGTCGTACCTACTGGTATACTATAATCGAAAAGCAGTGAAGCAGTACGAAAGCAATAATAAGTGTGGGTATGAAAGCAACGACTGTAAAGCTGATATGAAAACAGAACTAAATAATTGATACGAAAGCAGTAACTATATCATGCGTCAATATATGAATAAGCAAATACACCCAATCATGTGCCACTGTTGGTTACGAGGACCTTAGGCTAATGCCAAACCACATCTGACATGTACCCCACACCTACTAACTATAATAAAGGCTCAATATCACTCGGTCCCACAGGTGTAGCCAAAGAAAATGGTTCACGGGTCGAATAGACCACTCTACCGGTAAAGAACACCATTATAGGGGATCAACCCACTGGTGTAACATGAATATGTACAGCTGGTACATAGCGATCTCAATGTGGATGCTCAAGCTTGTGGTTGATAGATCAGAATATGGAGAATAGCTGAGAACTCTCAAAAAGGGATCCAGAATCACTCATGGTGTCAACAAATGCCATAATGACCATCATATCATCCTACTCTAGCGTGCATGGTAAACTAAGTCTGGTGACAATAGTAGAAATAGGAGATATCTATCACAATAATACTGAGAGTGTCAACTACACTGAATATCATGGCATGGTATATAAGTAAAGGTAAAGCACAATGCGAGAAGTAAAAACTGAAGAAGGGCTACCAGGATAACCAAAGGGTCCGATCGACTACGGTACCCAATCAGGTTACACTATGCCAATGCCCGGATCGGAGTACCCACCTCGGTTTAGGCGGTCTTGAAATTCACTGCTCAGCTGGCGGGAAGGCTCCTAGGTGCTAGAGCCTGAATCATAACTAAATGTCAATAATGAACTCATTCATACCCAAACCGCTGACTTAAGTTAAAACCCGTGATTCGTCGGAATTTTCGGTAATCCGCCGATCGACCTACTATGGTCCGAATAGTGCCTACGAGTTTTTGAATTTAATGAAACTTGACGTGCTACCCCGAAACGCTTTACTTAAGCTGTATGGGCAGTAACAATCTACTATGTGTAACCCTAAGTCCAAATGGTGCCATAAACACCGAAGTTCACTTCCAGTGTTGCCGTTTTTAGTTTCGGAAGCCATCGATACAAACTAAAGTCACTGGGGCAGCCAGGACAATGTCAGGAACAGCTAGGGGCACCTGGTATTCACCACATGTCACATAATTTCCTCGAATTGCGCGATTTGAGCCAGAACGATGATAAATCGGCAATTTGCCAATTTACGCTTCGTAATCAAATTCTCGCTTAATGAAAGGCATCGGACTCCGAACGAAAAGTTCAGAGATCACGTACACGCTGCCCAAGATAGCCTATGATGTTACAATTACATTTAGACCCGTAGGTTAGCGAGAAATTACAATAAAGCTCTAAATTTGAGAAGTTATGACTTGTTACAACAATCCGAGGACTTTCAGGCTGATCCGAGGGCACCAGTAGATAGGCCTCGACGCACTGAGACTCGTGCTCGCTATTTGGCAGTAACACGGAGCCTGAGAACAACTAGGGGTCAACTTACAATATTCATCAAAGACCCACATTGCAGTTTACATCTAATTACCCAACCAACTTGGGATTTGAAGTGGGCAACATGCTCAGGAGGCTAAAAGGAGTTGAGGGCTCACCTTCGGGATGTTGCAGGGCTGCCGGAACAGTAGATGGAGCATAGTGGATCAAACCCAAACCACCTAGAGCTCGGGCTTGGCACAACTCCAAAAAGCTCAGGCTTTGGTGGGTTTCTAGGGAAAGCAGCATCACCCAGGGGTCAAGGGCATTGCCAGAGGAGCCACCGAGTCCGGCGCCTTCGACCAGATGCGGCGAATGACCGGAGTTAGGTCTTGCGGCCAAACCTAATAGCAAAGATGGAGAGAGAGATCTCGAGGTGGTTAGGGACGCATGCAGAGATATGAGCAACTTGCTCTGGATAGAGGGAAGGCAATTGTGTGTGTCATGCCCCGGGAGTTATTTTAAAGCGAAAACTGCATGATTTTAGCTATTAATTTTTTTTTTTAAAAAAAGATCTCCCGCTCTGGCACGTGCACTGACCCGCCACATATACAAGATCTCTCTGTATAAACGGACAGAGTCTCCTCTACATATGTACGGTGTCGCAACCGCAAAATACACCAACCACACACAATTTCCAATCTCAGAGTACAATATTTAATTTGACATAAACATGGAAAACCACACCCACTCGGCGTATCTAGTTTGAAAGGATAAATTCACAAGGTTTTAAAAATAGTGTCCACACGACACTCAGTTTTCTAAAATCGATTTTGAAATCATTCTATTGTTTGAAAGCCAAAAACCTCGTCAATGTCTCAAGAAACAAGTAACTAACTAACCAGTAAAACATAAGTATGTACAATCATCCACATCATCCACAATATCTCAAACCGCATGGAAATCCACGATATATAACAAAATAACCAAAAAGGTAAAGTAAAGGAGCGTCACCAGTCTGCAAATAGACTATCACTCCCTATGCGTGGCCTCACCTCCGTTCGGCTCCCCACCCACAACTGAACCTGTCACATAGTGGGAGTTAGTGACATAAACCTGATAAGGGAAATGTAATATCATGACTTTTTTGTATCATTTTACCCTCTTGCTAATAAATTACATGTTAGGGAAAATCGAATTATCGAGTTTTCTTAAGTTGACTATCATGCGGTGCGGGTATTTTTCTGTGACAGAGCTTGAAAAAACGATGAACGGCGGTGCAATCGGATCTAAAATCTGACTTACGGATTCTCCGGAATGGGGTTTTGAAGGTCGCGATAACTGTAGTGTGCATTGGAACCTGTGTTAAAGATCTGGCACGCTTTTCGAGGAATTATAGAATTATCTCGTGGGAATAGATATTTATTTTTAATAATAAATATCCGGATGTGGGTTTTTATTGTACGTACCAAGGAAGAAATCTATTTTTCCGAGAGAAAAGAGAAAACCCTAGCCGGAGAGAAAAGAGAGAAAAGAGAAAAAGAAAAGAAAAGAAAACCCTAACCGGAGGAAGAAGAAAGAGAGAAGGAGAAAGCGGAGGAACCCGATCGTCCCCGATCAATGTGCCGGAGACCGGAGAACGAGACACCACCATCTACGGGGAGTGGATCCGGATCCTCAGCGCCGTGAAGAACGAGATCGGATCATCATCCCCAATAGATCGAGGTTAGCGTCGTTATTCTTACGATTTCATCGTTCTAGGGTTTGGCGTTTTTAGGTCTTTCGCGATTCTTGTTTGCTTTTACCGCCGCAGCCGTCGTCGCTGCACCGCACGCGGGCCGCGAAACCCTAGGTTACCGCGCGGCCGCACCGCGTGCGGTGCCGCGCGGGGTTGGTGCCCGCGCGGCAGAAACGCGGGCAGCGCTGCGCGGGGTTGGTGCCCGCGCGGCCGCACCGCGTGCAGCACCGTGCGGGGCAGGGACCCGCACTGCCGCACCGCACGCGGCGTGCACGTGCTGCGCGGGGTTGGCGCCCGCGCGGCCGCCGCATGTGCCGCGCGGGGCTGGCGCCCGCGCGGCTGCACGGCACGCGGCGTGCATGCCGCGCGGGGCTTGCTTCATCGCCGCCGTCGTCGTCGCCGCCACCGCGAGTCGTTAGTTCGTTTGTTTGCGCTTTCGTAGTCGTGTTTTCCTTATGAGAGTCGTATCTTACCTGTTATGCCCTGTTGGGGGACTTTCTTTTAGGTCCGGGTGTCGTCCGAAGGTATGAGTCGATTTTCGGAGTTCCGGTCGACGCGATTTGAGGTGGGTACTTTATTTCGGTGTATGGTCGTTCCCGTCGTATCTTGTGAAAATAAAGTAGATGTATATTTTGTGAACTGTCTAACCCCATTGCATGAGAATCCCGCTCTTTTAACTCTAACTGTGGCAACGAATGTCGCAGTGCTTTATTACATGCCGGTTTCGGCATTTATGCACAGGATTGCTTACACGCACACCGGCGGTCTGGCCGCCGCACAGGGTGTATTTTTCCGGAAAGATAGTACGTTTACCCGTGTACCCCACAAGGTGTCGTAGTGGGGACCCCTCGCGGATTACTTAAGGTACCGCACAAGTACCGTGGAGGGGTTGGTGGCATCAAAGTACGAGCAAAGTGTACTTTCGCCGGGGGTCTTTAGACCTCCCGGCACATGTTTCGTTTTGATTAAACAGGGGATATGTGATTCATGAGGGGGAAGTGGAATGCTCTGGTGTATCAGTTTGTTCATTACAGTTCTTATAGCATTTTACTTATTTTCATCTACTTTATTTGTCACTGACTACCCACACTGTGACAGGTCCGAACAGGGGTGGGAACCGGGACGACGGTGAGACAGCGTTTAGAGGACCTTAGCCGTTTGAGGCTGACGAACGTCTTATTTACTTTCGGTTATCTTTCTATTACTTTTGGTTAGTAAACTAATATTTGCTTGTTAGTGGAATAATGTGGATATTCGGTTGAGATCCTAACTTAGTGGTGACATCTTTTAATTGTGTTTATCTTAGACTTGTATGCGGCGTGTTTTCAAATAGCAAATTAGTTTCGAAAACGTTTTCAAACTAAGTGTCGTGTGGGCACTGCTTTCCAAACCCGTGGATTTATCCTTTAAAGTTATGTTGCCGCCTAAAAGAGATTGCGAAAACGTTTCTAAAACCGGGTGTCGTGTGGACACTGTTTTTCAAACCTGTGGATTTATCCTTTCAACCTTGTTGTAGTAAATATAGTTATGATTAAGTGTGATCTCTCCTTTTGATTTCATTGTGACTGCATGGTTAAAGTATAAGTTGTGTTTGAGACGCCGTACATATACAAAGGAGACTCTATCCGTTTGTGGAGTGAATTTGTATATGTGGCGGGTCTGGCGCGCACCGGTGGCGAGGTTAATTTTTTTTAAAAAAAAGGATACACGTTTTTCCGCTCATTTAGAACCTCCGGGGCGTGACAGGAAATATACAACTATAATGACAACTATAAAAAGATGTTGTACAATAATAGAAGACCAAACCGTAGGCCAAAGCATCCAAAACCCCATACTGTTACCACTCACATCCCCGTGGGTAAAAATTGAACACAACTGCACGACCGGTCCGAGGACCACGGGCCATAGTATCGCTCAATAACCGGTGCAGAACAACCCCTCACTGCAAAACTACAGCACCGCAAATAACCGAAAGGGGCTACCTACGCAAATAACCTCGTAGAGATCACGAGTCAACCAAACCACCTGTGAGGACCTGAATCCACGCAATAAGATTACTGCGGATCAGCAGCTTCTGGAGGCCTATGTGGTGCGTCGGCGGTGTTTGTGTGCAAATTGGACACAAGTGTGGACTCAGTGCGTTGAATGGATCCCGAGTGTAATCAGATGCCCCCGTCAAATTTTAGAAGTGGTTCCGTGCGAAACGGACATTAGATTTGAATTTAGCGCGGAAAAACGATGGAAATTGACTACTTGGTTGTATTTTTCTGAGTCCGGACGCCCGAAAACGGACACTCGGAAGATTTCTAGTGTTTTCGGGTTCACGGTGGACCGAGGTGGTGCCACGTGGCGGCTTCCCGTTGGCGCCGTACGCCACGTGGTGGAGCAGGAGGCGCGGGGCAGTGAGCCCGGCCCACGGGTGCGGGCGTGGGCAGCGCGCGGGCGAGCGCGGTGCGCGGGGGCGGCGTGCCACGTGTCGTCTCCCCGTTGGCTCGCAGTTGATAGGTGGCGGCAGCAGGTTGGTTGGTGCGGTGGTCGCGGTCCACAGGGGTGCGCGGGGAGCGCCTCGGGATGCGTGCATGGCAGGGGGCGCAGGCGGCGGGTGTAGCACGCACGCGGGCTGGCAGGCGGGCGTTGACGCACGGTTCCCGCGCGTGGGCGCGCCACGCGTCAGCGTCCGCGGGGGGAGGGATCGGCTGTTGGCTGTTCGGCGGTGACGTGGCGCATGGATGTGGTTTCGGGCGCACCACGCGGGGAGCATTGTGGGGGATTCGGTCTCTCGATTGAGGTCTGAGCACCCGAATCCCGGGACAGATTCAGCATTTTTGGAATTGTTCGGGCTGGGCCTATAAATAGGCCGAGTACTGCTCCATTGCTGGGTTTTCTGGCTGGTTTTTCACAGAGGTGTCTTCAGGGATTCTCTTCCTCCTTGAGTTCTACAGATTGTGGAGGATTCCTGGGATTTTTGGAGGCCGCGGCATCGGCGTTTTCTGCGACACGGCGCACTTCGACGCTCCTTCGATTTTTGGCTTCTACCGTCGCATTTCAGTGCGCGAGGCCCCCTAAGCTACCTCGATGGAATTTTGAGCCGATTTGTGCGGCAGCACATTCACGAGAGGTACACCTTCATTTTCCTTGTTGATCACTTTGCTCCATTTCGAGGTTTTAGTGGTGTTCCCGAGGTGTTTTTGTGACCTTTTGTACTGCTGTGAGGTACGGGACAGCGGCGGCGTATTATTGGGATTTCTCAGCCTACGGGCATCGGATCGAGGCGTGTTGGGACTCAATCGGCATCTACGCTTCGAGAGGAACACGCCCGTATTTTTATCGGAATTTTTAGAGGACTCTTCGAAGGTGATAATTAAGCTTTTTCGTGGCTGGTTTTTCGTAGATTTGCGTATTCGAGATGTTTTGGCCTACGGCGATGTTCTAATTGTATCTTGGCCTACAGGTGTCAGAACGAGATATATAAAAACTCAATTTGGATCTACTCGTCGCGAAGATCGTAACCATGATTTTTTTGGATTTTTTGGAGGACTGCACGCAGGTGAAAATGCCTCTTCTTTGTGCTGGTTGGTAAAAACAGCGAGTGATGTTTGGTTTGTTTGTGGAGTTGTTTATTGTGTTGTTGGCTGTGTTGTTAGTTGGAGCAGAGGCTTGTGCGACCATGTACCGAGGGTGCGTTTTCGGCGGTTTTTGGATAGCGAGTGGCTACGCACTTCACCGACTTCGGCTTTGCCTGCAGAAAGCGTTTCAGGTGGGTTGCTTCGTCTCCAGAATCGGTGGACGGTTCTCTAATTCTATATGTTAGAATGCATGCATGTTTAGGGTACATTGTATGTTATTGAGAGGTAAGCTTAGTAATGATGATTGTATAAGGGAATTGTAAGATTAACATTCATGTTAGATATTATTGAGGACTTGCAAGATTTGGATATTCATGAGGATGAATAGTAAAAGCTTACCTAAGGGAATTTGCCCTATGTGATTGTTAGCATGCATGATTAAATGTATAATCTCTAGTATCGAGATGTAAGCTTGAGGAATGGCCTAGATCATGTAGATTGACATACTATAGTAGTGATCTTTTAGCATGCTATGTCACACATAGTCTTTTATGATATGATTACTCGATGGGGTAGGATGCTATATCTATGTGCGGATATCATTCTGATGATTTATGATGGACCACTGATTATGGACGGGTGTAGCGGATTAGTGGATTTGGCATGTGGTGCTACTATCTGTTTTACTCCCTTTTATGTTACTTGAGGACATTTGCATACTTGTATGGACATCTAGATAGGCCATCTTTTACTGCTACACTATCATATTGGAACTTGACTTAGGAGAAACCATGTTTGCTTCTTTTCTCCTTTTCGTTAGTCAGGTGATTCTTGTTGCTCGGGTTCAAGCAGGGGTTTGGGATAGTGTAGTCGAGACTTCAAGTCTGGGACAGGTTGGATTTGATTGTGGATTGTGGGTATTGTGGCGACCGCGGATATTAGGCGGTTGGCCGAGTGTCGGTTGTACTTGATTGTTGATGGCAGGATAGTGCGGCAACCGCGAATATTGGGCGGTTGAACGGAGGTCGGTTATGGGTTTATGGATTGTGGGGCATTACGGCAATCGCGAATACTGGGCGGTTGACCGGATATTTACTTATGCATCAGATTGGGTATCAGATTTCTCTAGTGGACGGAGTTTCCCACTTATTGAGTATTATTGCATCTGATTGAGGACCGGGGGTTTTCTTTAGTGGATGGGTTTTTCCCACTTTGATCAGAGTCGTGATCCAGTCCTGCTATATTTTGATACTTATGACATAGATACTTTACTCGTGTGGGTCGCTCCCCTCGAGTGCCACTCCAGAGTGTGTGACAGGCAGGCTTTGAGTCCTTGAGACTCCTTATTCCCATCGGTGTTATGCGTTGGCCAGCATACCCGATATGGCAGGCACAACAGGCAGTACCGGTGTTTACTGGTGGTTAGATTGGGTTTATTCAGGCAGGTACTTCCTTTGTTGCACTCGTGCCTGGGGGCCGAGTGGAGTCTAGTAGCTGTGTTTAGACCAGTGCTAGTGCTGTTGGGAACCGTTTGGGGTTGACGGTGGTCCCGGGGTCGTTGTGAGTGTTTCGACCGTTGTGTGAGATGTTGAGGGTCTTGAGTCTATCCGTTCTGAGAGAGAGCGTGGATTTCGACTATAGCCTGCATGGGCCACTTTTCGATAGCGAGTTAGTCCGATTGGACACCTTACGTGATACACTAGGGAGCCGCAGGCTTGACTGGACCAGATGTGGCAGTCAGCTCGATTGGGTCGATTGGGCACCTAGTGTGCGAGCGGTTGCA
Source organism: Tillandsia leiboldiana (assembly GCA_029204045.2). NCBI lineage: Eukaryota > Viridiplantae > Streptophyta > Magnoliopsida > Poales > Bromeliaceae > Tillandsia > Tillandsia leiboldiana. The sequence goes on from CM055060.1 coordinate 9,088,314, forward strand.
TACCTTTCTTTGGTTTTCTCCATTTGAGCATTTAGATAGAGTCACGGTAGCTGTAGAGTATCTCCAGCTTTATTGTTCAGTTTTTACTGCTTGGTTATCTTATGCCTCTAGTAGACTTAGTGGGCAGATCGTCGGGCCTGGTGGCGGTACCCACTGAGAACTCCCTTTTTGGTGTAGTTCTCACACCCGTTGGGGGTTTTCCCCCTCCTTTTTCTTTCCTCTCCTTTGTTTTGCAGAGTCCTAGCGGGTGTTGTTGATTCTGCTGTTGCTGATCGAGGCGAGGGAGTCGCGAGCTAGATCCCTACCCGTTTGTGGAGAGTAGCGGTATCCCTACAGTGGAGATTTGTAGTACAGTCAGTAGATTATTTTATTTCCACTTTTGATAGATCATTGTATTGTGAGAATCTGACTTGTACTGAGAGCCTGTACACTGATGTATTATTTCGGTTTACCTCCCTGTTGAGTTTCGGGTTATTGTATTTGAGGATATTGTATGATTATCACTTATGGGAGATGGATTTTGTATCATTATTTCCAGTTGTACAGATGGTTGGTTTATAGTTTTACAGCAGTTTTATTTTTATAGCTCTGATATCTGTTAGTTGTAATCCCTTTTATTGCAGGTTGGACGCTTCGCCTATGCGGGGTTTATATAGGCGGCGGATCTGTTGGCGAGCCCGGATCGCAGTTTCGACCCCGGGGCGTGACACCACCTCTCCGAAAAAGTACACCCTCACGGTGGCCAAATCGCTGGTGTGTGTGAAAGCGCCATAAGCATGACGATCACAAAACCTGTGCCATAGAAGTCCTCCTGTGACAAACAGTCACTCCAGTGTAGCAAAACAACAGATAGAACGACAAGGGGTTAGTCAAACAATCCTTGTCCTTTTTGGTGTGTCACATTAGCCGTAACCTACTACTACAGCTATAACGACCCGATCCACTTCTGGCTGGTTATTGGCTCCGATACCAAATATAACGACCTGGTCCACTAGCAATAATAACTCGTTAGGCCCACACCACAGCCCAAAATGCTTAAGCCAGTTTTTTATTACTAGTGTCCATGTCTTATATATACCCAAACACATCCACACTCCCATCCGATGTGGGACTATTTGGGTGTCACAGACTCCTCCCGTTAAGGCCTGACGTCCTCTTCAGTCCAAACACACACACAGCAGCCCAAGATCACCAGGTGATGTGAGACTCGTCTCGCTAGTCCTGTCATCTAGACCCAGGCTCAGCCGAGACTCGCCACACACTTTCGGCTGGTTATTGGCTCCGATACCAAATGTAACGACCCGGTCCACTTCCGGCTGGTTATTGGCTCCGATATCAAATGTAACGACCTGGTCCACTAGCAATAATAACTCGTTAGGCCCACACCACAGCCCAAAAATGCTTAAGCCCAGTTTTTTATTACTAGTGTCCATGTCTTATATATACCCAAACACATCCACACTCCCATCCGATGTGGGACTATTGGGGTGTCACAATAGCACCCATCATTAAAAAGTAATAAAGAAGAAGGAAAGGGTTGAATAAAAGCCATTCAACAACGTCCCCTTCTTCGGATCAGGGTACCCACCTCAAAAGAGTCATCAATCGCGCCTGCGACCCTCTTAGGGCTTCGTAACCTTGTCCGGACCTAATCAAAGTCCAAAATAAACAAATCAATAATTTTACCCCAACCGGCAAATTTAGTGGTCCTGACCACTATACCAAAAATTCCTTCTGTCCCAAAAATATGGAGTTGCCTCCGATGTCCGGATTGTCGCACCGATCAATAAATTGATCAAAACCAAGCCCCGAACAATTTTACCGCTGTTCAGAGGTGGACAGACAGTTTACCGGATCTCGTACCGCGACAACCGGTCACCCGGAATGCAAAATACTCCAATGAGAGGAAAAATCATGTAAAACACAAAATTACCGAAAAAAAAGATTTTACAGGTGTATCGTAAAAAACAAATAAGTCCCGGTGATGAAGGGAAAGATCGGGCTCAAAAATTGTACCACGCTATTCCAAAACAACTAACCGATGAAAAACTCCGCGTCCAAAAACCCCTCCAGTCGCAAAACCGTACCCTTGACGCGACCCGACTGTCGACAAAGCAACTGACGAAAAACCGGGCTCCAACCATTGCCTTGACGAAGTCCGCGACAAAAAACGACCAAGCAGAGGATCATTCGACGAAAAATGAAGACAACTTCGTCGAGCGGACTGCACCGTCAAGCAGACAGCACCATTAAGCGGACAGCACCGGCGGCGCGCAAGCCTGGCAGCACCTAGCGGCGGCGCCCAGGCGGCAGCAAGCGGCGGCACGCGCGGCAGCACCGAGCGGCGGCGCGCGGCCTTCCCTGCTGCGCGGTGGCTACGGCGCGGCGGCGGCTAGGGCATCGAGCGTGGCGGCGGCTAGGGCATCGGGCGCGGCAACGACGGTGGCGGCTAAAGCAACGGTCCCGCCAACAACTCCGTCCACTGTATCCGTCGCGCAATTCCGCCAACACAAAAACCGTCAATGAAAAACCGCCGACGAAAACCATCAGACGAAAACCCTAACAATTCGCTCGTCGACCAAAAACCACTGATTCGCCCGTCGAACGAAAACCAACGATTCGCCCGTCGAACAAAAACCAACAATCAACCGACGAAACCAAAAACTGGCGAAACAAAACAGACGAGCCAAAACCAACGAAACAAAACCGATGAACGATCTAGCGGACGCTAACCTTGCTCCGACAGGGGAAGACGATGCGACTACAATCTCCGTTGGCGATGGTGATTTCGGATCCGGTCTCCGGTGGTGGCAACATTTCCGTTCTCGGTCTCCGGCACGCTCAACGAAGAGAAAGAAGAAACTCGATCTTTAAGAAAATTTTGAAATTAGGGTTTCTCTTTCTTTTCTAAAATATTTTGTGTACGTATAAAGTCACGAACCCCTAATATTTAAAAGATATTTTCTTAACATATTTTCTTGAAAAACGTGCCAAGCCTCTGAAACGTCCCACAACTGCTAGCACGGATCCTGATGCACCAAAAATCTTAACGGGTAGCCGAAAAACCTGACATATACCTTTCCGGACCCGCTAACTTCAAAATGAGATTTCGCGAGATCCGTAGGTCAGATTTTTAATCCGATCGCACCGTCGTTCTCCGTTTAACGAGCCCTACCACATAATAGTGCTAAACAACACCAGAAAAACCTAAAAACTAACTTTATTTCAAAAATGGAAAAAAAAGTCTGTGCTATTACATCACACCCCCCTTAAAAGAATTTCGTCTCCGAAACTTAACAAATATCACCGGAAAATAAATCAGAAAAATGCTCCCTTATCACCGACTCTAATTCCCACGTAGCCTCACGCTCCTCGTGATTCCTCCACTGTACCTTTACGTAGGGAATTGATCGGTTACGCAATTTCTTGTCCTCACGTGCCAAGATCTGCATCGGAGACTCGTCAAAACTTATATCCTCTCGCAACTCGACCGACGATGCACTAATGATACGGATCGGGAAGATACTTCCGAAGCATTGACACGTGGAAGACATTATGTACCCGGTCGAGACTTGGTGGTAATGCCAATCGATATGCTAATGGACCAATATGCTCCAAGATCTCAAATGGTCCAACAAACCGCGAGCTTAACTTGCCCTGCAAATCGAACTATTTGATCGCCTTGGACGGTGAAACCCTGAGCAACACATGCTCTCCGACTTGGAATTCCAAGTCACGATGCCTCCGATCCGCGTAGCTCTTCTGTCGGCTCTGAGCAGTCAGGAGTCGCTGTCTGATAATGCGAACCTTCGCCTCAGTCTCCTCCACCAAATCCGGTCTAATGAGCTTCTGCTCCCCCAAATCATCCCAGAAGATAGCGGACCGACACCTACGTCCATACAAGGCCTCATAAGGCGCCATCTAAATGCTCGCCTGATAGCTGTTATTGTAGGCAAACTCCACCAAGGGCATATAGCGAAACCATCATTCCCCAAAGTCAAGCACACAAACCCGGAGCATATCCTCAAGAATCTGGATCACCCGCTCCGACTGTCCGTCACTCTGGGGATGGAAAGCTGTGCTGAAGTGGAGTTTCATCCCCAAGGCCTGCTGCAAACTCTGCCAAAAGTTCGATACGAACTGCCTACCACTATCCACACTGGGCAGGATTTACGTAGGGCATCCCACAAGGACTGCATCAACATCGCGCAAACTCAAAGTAACAGGCCCAGCTCCGGAGCGGCACTCGAGGAGTGCTACCCTACCGAGGAACAACCGTGCATCTCTGTCGAGCTCAATATGGCTCATACAGGCTATAGTCCAAATTCGCGATCAACTAGATCGAAAAACTCACGAACTCAACAACTCACAACACCGGCCGGAAAACACTCAACGGCCCGGGACCAACTCACCAACTCAACAGCTAACAATACTGGCCAGAAAACACTCAATGACTTGGGACCACCGTCTATGTAGTATCATGACTTTTCCTGTCCTCTTTTTATTTCCTTTTTAATAAATTAGTTTATTAGGAAAAATAAGTTATCATGTTTTCCTAGGTAGACCGTTGTGGTTTGCGGATATTTTCCATGATAGAGTCCGAGAAATGGTGAACGGCAGAGCGATCAGATCTGAAATTCGACTTACGGATCTCCCGGATTGAGTTTTTTGTGTTAATGGGTACGGTGGGATAAGTCGAACCCATTAAGGCTTTGGTGCATCAATATCCGCGCCGACTGGTTTAGAACTTGGCTTAGGTGACACTCTTATCTAGAGGGTTGTTAGAGAATCCCGTTTATCGCATTTAGGGATTTATTGTACGTATGAGAAAAAGGAAAACCCTAATAGGAGAGAAAAGAGAGAAAAAGGAAAGCGGAACCGGAATCTTCTTCGATCAACGTGCCAGAAGTCGGGAACGAAACGTTACCGTCTGTGGGGGAGCGGGTCCGGATCCTCACCACCGCGAGGAACGGGAACGGATCATCTTCTCCAATAGATCGAGGTTAGCGGCGTTTATCTCTCGCGTATCATCGTTTTAGGGTTTGTCGTTTTTGGCTTTTAGGGTTTCGCCGTTCTTTGCCTTGTTTCGCATTTGCCGTCGCCGTCACGATGCCCTAGAGCACCGCCGCCGCGATGTCCCAGAGCGCCGCCGCCGCGATGTCCTCTGAAGGGGTACATCTACTCTCTCTCTGGCAGACGCCTGGTAGGGAACTAGCTCGCGACTCCCTCACCACGGTCAGAAGGATCAGCAACTGGAGCAACAGGAACAGGAGTAGAAGTCCCTCGGGAAAAGACACTACGACGGGTGTGAGAGCTACATCCCACAGTAGTTCTCAGTGGGTGCCGCCAACAAGCCCAACGGTCTGCCCACTAAGTCTACTAGAGGCATAAAGTAACAAAGTAACACTGAAAGAAAAGAGCTGGAAGAGAATGACTCTACAGCTACTATGCCTCTATCTAGATGCTCAAAATGTGGAACAGATGGAAACATGATGCATCTACCAACTCTCAAGTATAGTCACCCAATCTACACTGACTGCCTCCTCGGGTCCAGTCAAACCTGCGCCTACCTACTGCCGTTACATCCACGTAGGACCGGACTGACGCAGGGCGTCCGTGACTGCCAAAACTAGCCCAGCCAGAGGGACTGCGTCGACAAGTCGCGATACAAAAGTAATAAATCCACCCCGGGCGTGGCTCTCGATGGGCGCGACCCCACCGAGGAAAAGGATCCGCGCATTCTGTCGCTCAGGTGGCGCTGCAGGCTATAGTCCAAAATCCACGCTCACGCTCTGAACGGAAAGACTCAGAATCCTCAATCATCTCGCACAACGGTCGGAGCACTCTCGACGACTCAGCTGATCAGCTCTCACGAACACGAGACACTAGCCTCTCCAATAACTCACAGCACAAAACACACTGGCTGGAGATACTCCACAGCCAGGAACAACCCACCACTCAGGGCTAACAAAACTGGTCCGACAACACTCAACGACCCGGGACCACCGTCAACCCCGACGGTTCCCAACAACAGAACATCGACCCAACCTGCAGACTCACTGACAGGATAAACTCCACAACAGACACAATAAAGGGTCCGGGAACCCCGAAAGACTAGAACCTATAACCCTAATCAAACAAGAACAGGCTTTAGGCATAGCCTCTCGTTGTTCTCATCCCAAAGAAAAGGGCAGCCCTTGGAACCCAGACCACTCGAATCATCTCGAGTGGTTAAATTTATAGAAAAAAGGTGACATTTCGTACTGAAAGCCATTTGATCCGAAAGGAATCCATATTTAATGATTTTTAGTTCTTTTTAGGAAAACAATTGAAACAGGTTTTATATCCAAGCCTCGTAGAGCTAATGCCTTTGTCCAATCAAACAAGAACAGACTCGGGCGACCCTTCGATGCTTGGAAGAAAACATTGGTTGACTAAAATCATATGTGTGTCCAAAAACAGTTCTGGGTTCAAGGTCCTGCTATCACTGATAAACCGCTGCCACTAACACAGTGGTGACAGATAAAACAAGAAGATGGAACATCTCGGGACCGCCGTCTACCCAAACGGCTCCCGCCACAGATGATCGATCAACCACATCTACCAGACTCCACTCTGCTCCCAAGCACGAGTGTAAAATGCATCCCACACTAAAGGAATCCCGACCACTCGGCCCACTACCCGGGCGAGTAACACTATGTCCAGGAAAGAAAAGAAGTGTGGATGTCTAAAGCGGAATAAACCTAGCCCAAGTTGGAGTTTTCTACTGGTCTGGCTACACATGCAGCATATGACGGGGGTGCTAGGTCAAGTTCCAAGATAACAACAATTTTACATATGGTAGAAAGCAAGGAGATGACAAAATCATCAGAAAAAATAAGGAATAGTGATTCCTACATTCTAGCATGCTGTACAAGAATTCACTATCATGCATAGCCCTACAATAGCAGGCTTAAAGTACAGTCCATCAATCTTGGAGACAGGGCCACCCACCAGAAAACGCTAACTGTCCAAGGTTCCACAGCTAAAAATACCAGGAAATTGATATGTCCAAATCCAACGGGTCCAGCAATACTCGCAAACCCTCCTGGGTACAACACAAAGCTAACAGTTACACTTAATTCCACAATTTACCCAAATAAGTTACAATCTGAATTCAGCCACAAAGATGTCACTTTTTCACCTGCAAACATTGCTCCAAAAATTCCGATAAAAATACTACGGCGATCGTCGCGTCGAGACCTTCGAAACGGGTACCTGCACGTCCAATTCCGAGCCCCGTAGGCCGAGTTACAAATTCCACAACGCAGGATGCACAAACCTCACACATACACAACTGTAATACTCTGCACAGTAAAAGGGAGAAGAATATACCTTCGGACAAGCCTCAGAAAATTCCCCGAAAAATACGACGGTAATCCTTGCGACGCGTAGATGAAAAAAGTGTATAGGCACATCTCCATCCAATGCCTGAGCGCGGAGATAAAAATCCGGCAAGGTGTCGCTGTCCAGAAATTCCATAAGCGGCAAAGGGGGTTAAAAACATACCCGGAACCCCAAACAAAGCTCAAATCTGAGAAAAGTGAACAATACAAGAATCGTAGATCTACCTCTCGTGAATCCGACACCGCAAAAGTCGTCCGAAAACACTGTCAAGGTAGCTCTATGGAGCTCTCAGACCAAAATGCGACAATAACGGGCCTCCGATGAAAGTATGTCGCTCTGCGCTACGATGCCGAAGTCGTCGACGCCGCGGCCTCCAAAAAAATCCGGGCCTTCTCCACGAGATGCACAACGAGGAAATAAACAACTTTGGCGAAGGGTGCACAGGCCAAAGAGCTCGGGAAAAATCTCTACTCGATGAGCAAAAGGGCCTATTTATAGGCTCAACCCGAAAAATACAAAATTGGGCTTTTGGGCCGTTTTTTCGGGCGCCCGCACGAACCTGGCGGCTACAGTGTTGGGCCCGGCCCAACACTGTTCACGCCCGGAATGCCCAGGGCCCGCCACGTCTCACCCGAACAGCGGACAGCCGTGCAGGGCCATCCGCTGCTCGACACGTGGCGCACGGAGGCGTCGACACGTGGACCGCACTGGTCAACTGTCGCTGCCACGCCCACGTGCGCGCGCTGCCAGCACCGCCTGCGCCCTCTGCCAGGCACGCGCCCCGAGGCAGCCACCCCCGCTCCGTGGACCGCGCGCATGTGGACCAGCCAACTAGTGGCCGCCACGCGTCCACCCTGCGGTCCACCGTACACCCGCACATTTTTTCGTGGACCACACCTGCTGCGCCGGCCAACCGGGAGCCGCCACGTGTCCCGTCCCGGGTGCAAGCCTCCGCGGTGGACCGCGCACCTGCCCGCGCGCCCGCGCCCCTGCCCGCGGTTGCTCCGCCGCCTGCCCGAGCCCGCGCCGCCGCGCTCCGCCGCTGCCCGCCGCCGCCGCCGCCGCCCGCCGGCTGCCGGAACAGTACCAAAGCCTTGAAAAACGTGCGCGTCAATCGGGCTCCGAAAAATACAAGTGAATAGTCCATTTTCATCGTTTTCGCGCGCTGAATCCAAATCCGAAGTCCGTTTTGCCAAATTCCAAACCTCAATTTTTCCAAAGGCATCCGGAAAGGTGATCTTTTGCCCAAACTTCGCACTGAGTCCAATTTTAATCTCCGTTTCGCGCGAAATCACTTCTAAACACTCGACGGGTTCTCCAACTACCCCCGTGATCCCTTTTTAAGCCCGAAGTCCAACACTTGTATCCAAATTGCGCACAAACACCACCAACACAACACGCAGGCCTCCGAAAGCTGCCAAACAACCAAAAAACTCAACGCGGGGATCCGGGTCCTCACAGCTGCGGTTCAAGGTGCCCAAATCACCACAGGAGACCCCAATTCCTTCACAGTCAAGGAAGGAAAGGGTTCTGGCTCGAATTTCGAAGCGCGGAGATGGTGTACAGACGTAGGGGGAGGAGGAAGATGGTTGCGGCTGAGGGAAATTAGAAATTTAGTGTTTATTTAGGTTAAAGCTAAACCCTAATCCCCTCATTTAAGACATTTGTAAAATTATGCTTATGTCCCCAAATCAAATTTTTTGGATTCAAGGCCCTAAATTTTTGAATATTCAATTTGAAATTCCTTGAAAAGCGTGCCAAATGCCAAATCACCCCAAAATAACTAATGTTTACGAATCTCAGTGCGCAAATGCCGCGACTTTTTCCAAATTTACCGAAAACTGGTTTTTCAGTCCGATTATCTCGTAAAATGCATATTTTTGTGAAATTCGGACATCAAATTTGACATCCGATTGCACCACCATTTTTAGTTCGACGATGTCGTTAGAATGACGATCTTCTTTTCCAAAAATCTCGCCAGATTAATTAATTGGCAAATTTACGGGGGAATCACCAATTCCGTAATTTTTTCATCAAATACTATTTTGCATGTTCTTTTGACTTGTCGAACACAAAATGGACGTTACCACGTCGTTCAACTTGACGAAACTGATCAGGTAGGGATTTTACTTCGTCGAGTGTGGGTCAGGTGAGGCTATTCTGCACGGAGACCCTCAAATTTCGAACTTTCGAATTCCCATAATTCCAAAAATCCATCTCTCTCTATTCAAATTTTCAAATTTGAAATTCACGGTTATCACAGAAACATTTCGGAGAACTTGTTGACTCTTAGTGGCCTTTATGATACTTATCGTATAGTTCGAAAATTGATTACAAAAAACTAATGTTCCGGTTGTTGTTTGGATTAGGTATTGGCAACTTAGGGTCACAGAGTGATGTTGATCATTGTGAGAGCCCGTTGGATTCTGATTTGAGTTGGCTTAGTATATGGTCGAGTTATTAGTGGTCGATTATGGGATCGACGTTCCAGGTATTTCATGTTGCACTAAAAATTCATATTGCACTTTAGTGTAGTGGTAGGGTGTCTGTTAGTTTAGTTGACTCTTGAGGGACTTACTAACATGGGATATGTGTTGTACTACATCTAGATTCCCCTAGCGCCTAGAGGCTTTGGTAGAGTCGTGGACCCGGGCAGTCGTCATTCAGGTGGGTACTCCGATCCGGGCATCAACATAGTATCACCTCACTCGATACCGTACTCGGTCGAACCCCTGTGATCTTGCTAGCCCTGGTTTTATTTCAATGATTCATATTGCTCTTGATTTTCGTACCACCTAGCTATACTATAAATTTACATATACCATGTGTGATTGGTCATTAGTTGGCCAGATATACAGTTCTGATTGCTTTGTTATCTCCTTATCTTGTGTCGCATGATAGAGTAGAAGATCAGTTATTATGATACAACATAAGATGATTACACTGTTGTTTAGCATCTCGTTTGGGAGTTCCCGGCTTATTGCCGTTTACCGACCTTCCAACCGTGAGCTTGAGTGTCAGCATTATGATCGCCACCACAACAGGTGTTCACTCACGTACACCAGCGAACTAGCTACCCGTGGTGGTGTTCTTTACCGGTAGAGAAGTCTTTTTGGCCCGTGAGCCCCAGATAGCACCGACTGGGTGTAGGGCTACATGTCAACCAGATAGGTGCCAGATAGTGACTTTAGTCTGACGTCCTTGTGACTAATATTAGCTTTGATTGGGTACTTTGGTTCCAGCTTTGATGCATAGTTCTTACTATTACTGCTCCTTTATTCATTGTTGTCATATTCATATCAGTGTGCCTTCACTACATGATTATGCTTTAACACCATTGTTATATGTACCTTTTTATACATCACTGTAATTGATATACATGCCATTTTCCTACTTTCATATTATTGGGGCCAAAATGTGGCCGGCTTACGCGCGATCGACCCCTGGGCGACCCTCCAGAGGTGTCGAAGTGTGCCGCGTGCCAACAATCAAGCGATCGAGCCGAGGAGGGATCCGCTCGACCGGGTTCTCCTCTGGTAACTCTCATGACCGCAACAGCCGGTGACAGCCGAAGCGGGTTTACGGAGGTAGAGAGGGATCGCCGGTTTCGACTTAGGATAGCCGAACTGGGCAGATAGGCAAATGTACGGCTAAGGAACCGATTGTAACCTCAAAACACAAGAAAAACAAATAAAGACACGGCCGATGAGCCGGTTTACACTCTAAATGCACAAATAAAGACACGACCGAATGGGTCGGTTTACACTTTATATTGATAAAAAAAAAAGAGGATACGGGTGGGAGAAAAGGGATAGAAGGATTACAATTAAGCCTACTTCTAGGAAAGCAGTAAAAAGGAGCAAAAAAAGTTAAGTTAACATACTCCTAGATAAATAAAGAAGCTGGGGTGGTACCGGGCTTACGAGGTTGTCGGACCCCTTTTCCTTCGATGGTCCGGGTATTTATACACACCCCGAACCATATTATTAGCCACCGATTTGAATTATCGGTGCAAATTAGGGGAAGTTATCGGATAATCAGCAACTACTTCCTTTTGAGCCGAAAGCCCTCAACCAAGATAGTAGTCGTTTCTTTGTCTAGGGTCATCCCCTAATTGTTGCACCAGAGCATGATTCCCGGCGCTTTCCAATGTTGGGCGTTGCTTGTCGTTCCGAGTTAGTTGCGGGATTCATGCCTAAATCTCGCACTCCCTCCTTCCAAGATCTTTCCCTTCTTGGCCCGAGAAGCCGAAAAGCTATCTTGGAATCTTGCCTTCCTTGTTGCTTGACTGAGGCAGTCTTGTATCTGTTTTCGGCTGAGGGAAAGTCTTAGATAGGACGATAGTCTTCCTGTTGACCTCATCTCTTGTCGGCTGACTCTCCTATCGGCTGGCGCCTTTAGCTGATGGCATTCATCGCGTCTTGTGTTGCGCCTAAGACCGGTCTGAAACAAGACGTGGGTCTTTCATTCTTCGGCTTAATCACCCGATAGTTAATTCTGACTCCGACTGCTTCGTCGTCTAATCGGGGTGGTATAATGCCAGGTGGCAACCGAAATTAGTCCTGGACGAGGCGTTGGTTCTCTTTGCCAGCTCCTCCTCCTATCGGCTGATGCTTTTTTAGCCGATAGTCTATGTCGCGTGCCGCACCTTCGCATGACTGAGATCAGCATGGATTAAGCTGTGGATCCTTCCTTCTTCATCGGCTGATGTTTTTGGCCGATAGCTCGCGTTACGAGCTATTTTCTTCTGCAACCGAGACCGGTCTTAATTGAGACGCGAGTCCCGTTTCGTTGACTCAAATCCCTGTCGGATGATACCTCCAGCCGATGGTAAGCGCCACGTGTCACTCCCTCTAGTGGCGAAAATTCGGGTCTCAACACATACGTGCCTACTACTTTTATATTATCTGTCGATTATTGTAAACCAGTAGGTACGACATACTGTTCCCCAGTTCGTTGTACCCACTGAGATACATTCAGTTGTGTCTCACACCCTTTGGTGACCCCTTTTTCTGGTCCGATGGGTGGTGAGTTGTCGGACGTTGATGTGAAAATCCTACATTAGAGCTATTCTGTTTTGCTAGCTAGAGAGCTGACCTGCACTTTGTTTACCGCATTTGTTTATGATACCATATCCATAGTTGTTCTATTTATCAGTTGTTATCTAGATGTTTCGTGTGTAGTGACCCGGCTCCCCGTGTGGCTTTCCCTATGACCCATGAAGTGGAACACCTATTATTGGTGGGTCGGACCCGCAACGCGTCAAATGTACGCGTTGGACGGGCTCGGTGAGGTCTCTGGATCAAGCCTGTCCTTCGGCTGCTTTTGCCGAATTTTTGAAAAGGTTTCAAGCTAATCCGAGACTGGATTTAGATTCAGAGCGGAAAAACGTCGAAAATCAGCTATTTACTTGTATTTTTCGGAGTCCGGATGCCCAAAAACGGGCCCCCGTAAGTTTTCTGCGCATTTTGGTGCATGGGGGAAGCTGTGGACCGACTGGATGCCATGTGGCGGCCCCTGGTTGGCCGGCGCACGCGGCGCGGTCCACAGAGAAGGCGCGGGTGTCACGCCCCGAGTATAAACCAGAACCCGGGCTCGCCAACAGATCCACCACCTATGCAAAATCCCGCATAGGCGAAGCGTCTAACCTGTAAAAGATAGTACTATAGCTACGCAAATATCAGAGCGAAAATAAAATGCTGTAAAATAAAATCCAATCACTGTACAACACGAAAATAAAGTACAACATCCATCTCCTCAAATATAGATAATCATCATACAATGTCCTCAGTACAGCATCTCTCAACTATAAAAGGGAGATAAACTAAAACTATAGTACATCAGTCTCTCCAAATACAAAAGATCCCTCTCAACGTAAACAATAAAAACCAGCTGACAGCTACAAGAAATCTCCAACCAGGGGATATAGCTACACTCCTCGGGCGGTAAGGATCTAGCTCGTGACTCCCTCGCCTCGAACAACGACCGAAAGATCAGCAACTCCCGCAGAAGACTCTGCAAAACAGGAGGAAGAAAAGAGGGAAACAACAATGGGGGTGAGAACCACTAGTAAACCAGTAGCCTCCCCCTGTGCGTAAAGCCTCAAACTCCGGCGTACCCACTAAGTCTACTAGAGGCAAGAAAAAGAATAAGTGGTAAAGCTGTAAACAGAACTACTGAAAAAGGGAAAACCACCACTAGCATGCCTCTAAATGCAATACCGAAAGAAATGACTGTATGAATGCATCAGGAAACAGTATCTGACCAAATAAACCCAATCTAGCCACCAGTAAAACTGGTACTGCCTGCTCTGTTGTCGAACTCAAGAACTCGGTAGGGGACCAGCACACAAGGCTCGAAATCCCAAGGGACTAGCACATAAGGCTCGAAATCCAAATCAGATGGACCGGTACCCGTCACGGTCTAAAGCCTACTCCGGAGTGGCACTCGAGGGGAGCGACCCACACGAGTAAAGTATCTCTGTCACCAGTATCACAAGTATCTCTGTCAAGTATCTCAATATAGCAGGACTGGATCATGACTATGATCAAAGTGGGAAAATCCATCCACTAAAGAAACCCTAATCTCCAATCAGATGCAATAGTACTCAACAAGTGGGAAAATCCATCCACTAGAGAAATCTGATACCGAATCTGATGCAAAAGTAAACATCCGGTCAACCGCCCAATGTCCGCGGTCGCCGCAACACCCCACAAGACCAAAATCTGATAAAGTAATCAACATCTGGCTAACCGCCTAATGTCCGCGGTTACCACAATAACCCACAATCCACAATCGGGTAATATAGTCAATATCCGGTCAACCGCCTACTGTCTGCGGTTGCCGCAATAACCCACAAATCCAACATCAAGTATACCCTGTCTCCGACCCTAAGGTCCCGGCTACACTATCCCAAACCCCTGCTCGAACCCGAGCAACATGACTCAAAAGTCTAAATAAGAAGGAGAAAGGAAGCAATCATGGTTTCTCCTAAGTCAAATCCCAATATGATAGTGTAGCAATAAATAGTGGCCTATCTAGATGTCCATACAAGCATGCAAAAGTTCTCATGCAAGATGAAAGAGAGAATATCAAATAACAGTTCCACATGTGTATCAAATAGTAAATCCACATAGATATAACCATCATGCTAAAATCATCAGCCAACTATACATGTATATAATCCCTGATCCATAATAAATCCCAAAGTGGCACCCGCACATAGATATGTCATCATGTCCCAATAGTTAATCCATTAACCAACTTTCATAAAATCTATGTGCTAACATGGCATGTTAATTATCACTATTAAAAATGTCCCCGCAATCATGTTTCCACAACAATATTATCCCAATAATATTCCCAACATGCTATATCCACAAAATTAATCTCAAATGATAGGCTCACACTGATATCATTTAATCATGCATGGTAATCAATCAATATGTCCAATAGAGGGCTTCTCTAATAAACTTAGTGAGCAAGTCAGAAGTAAAGGTATGCAACAACCACCCACCTCGATTCGCAGAGCACGCGAAGCACAGCCCAAATACGCCCTAACTTCGGGTACACACGGCACACTGCACGGTAATCCAAACGGCGTACAATTAATCCAAAAAGCACAATAACCCGCTGTCCAATAATCAGTCCCGAAAATGGCTAAATTTCACCTACGAGATGAACTCAGAAAAATCCAGAAAAATAACTGCTACGATCGTCGTGTCGAGCCGATCGAAATGAGTACTCGCACGTTCCGATCCGATACCTGTAGGTCAAGTTACAAATAAAACACCGCGGTAAGCCGCAACGCCACACAACCAAAATCCTGTGGCAAACAGTCCAGGGAAAGCTTAATTATCACCTTCGAATCATCCTCAGAAAAATCCGATAAAAATATAGTCGCGTTCCTTGCGACGAGTAGATCAAAATCGAGTATTTATACACCTTGATCCGATGCTCCTAGGCTGAGATATAAATAGAACAAGCCGGTACTGTCCAGAATTCATCACAGAAAAAGGGGGGTCAAAGGTGCCTCGGGAACCATGCCAAAAGTGCGAAACAGAGCAAAGCGATCAACACAAAAATCGAATCCTTACCTCTTAGGAACACGTTGTCACAGAAATCGCCCAAAAATTCCTCCTGGTTGGCGCTCGGGAAATTTTTGACTGAACTGCATGGAAACGGGCCAGAAAATGGAAATCGTCGAAGCGCGCCGGATCACAGAGAACTCGCTGTCGGAAACTCCAAAAATTCTGAAACTTACTGGAGAGATGTAGGACAGAGAGAGGAACAAGTTCACTTCAGGCCACTCCCTCAGTTTCTCTGTCTAAAACTCGGGAAAAACCAGAAAAGGGGAGGGAAAATATTGAGCTCAGTTCAAAATCTCAGGCTGTGCATAAGTTCTTTAAAGATGGCTAATAAACTCTCAGAAATATTCAAATCTAGGTAAAGTGATACATACCAAAGTTGTAGATCTTCAAGTCCTGAAGATTTCCCCATGAAGATCATCTCAAAATTCCATTCCTACTGTCCAGGGGAGGGAAAATACTGAGCACTGTCCGAAATCCCAGGTTGTGCACAAGGGTCCCAAAGATGGCCTAAAACCTTCAATAAAACTCAAGATCTAGCCAAAGTGTTGAATACCAAAGTTGTAGATCTACCTCTTGTGAAGATGCAGAACCAAAACTTAGGCCAAAATTCCAAGGGATGAGCTCGGTGGAGCTCCTGCACTGAAATGCGACGAAAATGGTTGAAATCAGCTTCAAAGGGTTCATCCACCACTCGCACAGCTACTGGCACCCACAGCACACCCCAAATCTGAAAACTGGTGAAGGAGAAGAAGAAGGAGATGGGGATGCTCTGGAAAAATTAGGGAATTTGGCCAGAATGGAAAATTCCAAAATTGGTGGAGAATGGGCTATTTATAGGCCAAAAGTCCCTCTGCCAAAAGGGTTCAGGGGATAAATTGGGGTACTCACAGCCGACGGTCGAGAGAGAGCGGCAGCGCGGGACACGCGGCAGCAATCGCGCGCGCGTGCCCGCGATCCGCCGCCCCGCGTTGCGCCACGTGGCGCAACACGGTTGGCCACGCTCGCGCCAATCGCGCGGCGGCGCGTGGCCGCCGGCCCGCGAGCGGACGCGGGCAGCCCAACCAGCGCGCCCCACGCGCCCGTGTCGGGCCAATCACGGCCCGACACGTGGCCGGGCAAAAGTTGCCTGCGCCCGGTGCACCTGCTTGGTCCCGTGGACCGGCCCACTTAAAATAGGCCCGTTTTGGGCGTCCGGACTCAGAAACTTACAAGTAAATAGTCGTTTTTCATCATTTTTTCGCGCTGAATCCAAATATGGCCTCCGTTTTGCACGAAACTCCTTCCAAAATTCGACGAGGGTATCTGCATACACTCGCGATCCCTTCAACGCACTGAATCAATTTCTTGAGTCCGATACACACCCAAACACTCCCATCTCCCAAGATAGTCCTCCAGAAGCCACTGATCAAGCCATAATCTCCCAATGAAGATCCGGGTCATCACAGCGGGTGCATGGACCGAGCGCGGGGGGACACGTGGCAGCTCCTGGTTGGCGGGCTCTCGCGACGCGGTCCACGGAAACGCGTCGGCTCGCGCATACACCGGGGCGGGCCACGTGGCGGCCTGTGAGTGGCTGGCTCACGCGCGCGCGGTCCATGCGCCAGGGGGAGCAGGCGGGGCAGGTGGGGCAGGTGACCGCCGATGTGGGGGCGCCACGTGGCGCCCTGCGATTGGCGGGCGCCACCGCCCCACGATCCGCTGTCGGGGCCACGTGGCCCGAGCCTACTAGCTCCACACGCGTTGTCCGCTGTTCGGGACACACGTCGGAGCCAGGTGGATCCGGGCTCTCGTCGTGGGCCGGGCCGGGGCGCGGGATTCGGGCACTGTAGCTGCCCGAATCCCCCGGGCGCCCGAAAGTTGGGCCCGAAAGCCCAATAAACTTGGATTTTGTGGTTTTTTGGTGGAGGCCTATAAATAGGCCAGTCTCTTGGGCCTTTAGCCCCTTTTCCCGAGCTCCTCTGCTCTTGAGCTCTCAAACAACTTTGTTCCTCATCTTGTGCTGCATCTCTCGAGGGAGTTTCGGAATTTTTGGAGGGCGCGGCATCGAAGGCTTCGGCGATTCGGCGCAGTGCGACGCTTCTTCTTTGGTGGCCCATTTCCGTCGCGTTTCGGTCCACAAGGTCCACAGAGCTACTCCGAAGGAATTTTTGGACGATTTTTGCGGCATCAGTTTCATGAGAGGTAGGCCTTCGATTTCCATGTTGATCACCTTGCTTCACTCTGAGTTCTTGGCATGGTTTACGAAGCATCTTTGAACCCCTTTCCTGCTGGTGGTTTTTGCTGGACAGCGGAGGCTTGTCGGATTTTTATCTCCACACTCGGGTATCGGATTTTGTCTTGTGAGGACTCGATTGACATCTAATCTTCACGAGGATCTCTTTCGTATTTTTATTGGAATTTTTGAAGATTATCTCGCAGGTGGTATTTAAGCATTTTCTGGACTGTTTGTACAGCAGCATGTGTTTGTGGGAGTTTATGACTTATTGCAATGTTTGGACCATATCTTTGTACCCAGGAGGAGTTTTCTGGTGTTTTTGGACTCGTTGGAATCGTGGGAATTCGAGGATTATCCCCGTTCAGTTTCAGCCTATTTGGATCTTGGATTGACGCGCGCTTCAGGTGGGTTGCTTCGTCTCCAAAACCGGTGGGCGGTTCTCTAACTCTATATTGTTAGTAAGCATGCATTATGTGTGTAGTATTAGAAAGCATGTTGTATCAGATAGGATTTTCTAGTGTGGTGATTCTGATCATGTTGATTATTACTTCCTATCTGTGTTGATTAAATGTTAGTATTGGACTTGACCTAGCACCCTGTCATATGTTGCATGTATAACCAGACCAGTAGAAAACTCCAACTTGGGCTAGGTTTATTTATGCTTTAGACATCCACACATTCTACTCCATTCCTGGACATAGTGTTTTCCTCGCCCGGGGTAGTGGGCCGAGTGGTCGGGATTTCTCTTAGTGTGGGATGCATGTTACACTCGTGCTTAGGAGCAGAGTGGAGTCTGGTAGATGTAGCTGGTCTTATGTCTGTGGCGGGAGCCGTTTGGATAAACGGTGGTCCCGGGATGTCGTGTTTCTCTGTTTTATGTGTCACCACTGTGTTAGTGGCAGTAGTATACCAGTGATAGCAGGACCTTGAACCCAGAACCTTTTTGGACACACATGATTTAGTCAACCAATATTTTCTTCCAAACATCGAAGGGTCGCCGGAGTCTGTTCTTGTCTGATTGGACAAAGGCATTAGCCCTTCGAGGTTTGGGAATAAAACTTATTTTTCTAACTGTTTTTCCTAAAAGAACTAAAAATTATTAAAAATAGGTTTTCCTCAAATCAAGATGGTTTTACAAAAGGAACTACTTTTAGTCCTCACCCCGCGTGGGTTTGAGTGAAAAATAATTTTCAGTAATAAATGTCACATTTTTCCTGTAAACTGCCTCACTCGAGAGGTTTCGAGTGGTCTTGGTTCTAAGGGCTGCCTTTTTTCTTTTTGGGTCGAGAACAACGAGAGGCTATGCCTAGAGCCTGTTCTTGCTTGATTTAGGTTGTAGGTTCTAGTCTTTCGGGGTTCTCGGACCCTTCATTGTCGTCGGCTGGGGAGTATACACAACTAGTGAGTTTGCATGTTGAGTTGATGTCCTTTTCTGGGAGTTGTTTGGGTCGACGGTGATCCCGACTGTGGAGTATCTCCAGCCTGTGTGTTTAGCACCACGAGTTGGTTGAGTTCGTTAGTGTCTCGAGATTTGTGAGAGCTGTTTAGCTGAGTCGTTGAGAGTACTCCGACCGTCGTGCAAGATGTTTGAGGATCTTGAGTCCTTCCGTTCTGAGAGTGAGCGTGGATTTTGACTATAGCCTGCATGAGCCACTTTGAGCTCGATACAGATGAGCGGATATTTTTTTCCTCGGTGGGGTCGCGCCCCTCGAGTGCCCCGTCCGAAGTGGGCCTGTTACTTTTGTATCGCGACCTGTCGATGCTGTCCCTCTGGCTGGGCCTTTTTAGGCAGCCACGGATGTAGTCCCTTTGGCTGGGCCAGTTTTGGCAGTCACGGACGCCCTACGTAAGTCCAGTTCTCCGTGGATGTACCGGCAGTAGGTAGGCGCAGGCTTGACTGGACCCTATGAGGCAGTCAGTTTGATTGGGTCGATTGTGTCACGCCCCGGGGTTGAAACTGCGACCCGGGTCCGCCAACAGATCCGCCGCCCATACGGGAAGCCCCGTATAGACGAAACATCTAACCTGCAAAAGAAGGATACTAAAGCTATACAGATATCAGAGCTGAAAGGTAAACTACTGAAATAAGAAATACAACTCCTCAAATAGTACATGCCAGATCCTCACAATACAAAAGTCTCTCCACATACTAAAACTCTCAAAAGTAAAAAGTACATGATACATCCCACAATCACTGATAGTACTAGTACATCACCAAAATGGTACATCTACTCTCACTGGAAGAAGACTGGTAGGGATCTAGCTCGCGACTCCCTTACCTCGATCAGCAGGATCAGCAACTTGAGCAACAGGAACTGGAGTAGAGGTCCCTAGGGAAAAGTCACCACGGCGAGTGTGAGAACTACATCCCACAGTAGTTCTCAGTGGGTACCGCCAACAAGCCCGACGGTCTGCCCACTAAGTCTACTAGAGGCATAACGTAACAAATGCAATACTGAAAGGAAAAGAGCTGGAAAATAACTCTACAGCTACTATGCCTCTATCTAAATGCTCAAGAAGTGGAACAGATGGAAACATGATGCATCTACTATCTCTCAAATATAATCACCCAATCTATACTGACTGCCACATAGAGTCAGTCAAACCTGCGCCCACCTACGGCCGTTACATCCAAGGAGGACCGGACTTACGTAGGGCGTCCGTGACTGCCAAAACTGGCCCAGCCAGAGGGACTGCGTCGACAAGTCGCGATAGCAAAGTAACAGGCCCAACTCCGGAGTGGCACTTGAGGGGCGCGACCCTACCGAGGAAAGTATCTGCGCATCTCTGTCGAGCTCAATATGGCTCATGTAGGTTATAGTCCAATCCACGATCAACAAGATCGACAGTACCCAAATCACCTCTCTAACTCACGAACAGGAACCACTCGAACAGTCGGGACCGCTGTCAACCCAACGGCTCCCCAAAAAGAACATCAACTCCACATGTAAACTCACTAGCTGGGTATACTCCACAGCCAACAACAATGAAGGGTCCGGGAACCCCGAAAGACTAGAACCTACAACCCAAATCAAACAAGAACAGGCTCTAGGCATAGCCTTTCGTTGTTCTCGACCCAAAGAAAAAGGCAGCCCTTAGAACCCAGACCACTCGAATCCTCTCGAGTGGGGAAGTTTACAGAAAAAATATGACATTTATTACTAAAAACCATTTTTCACTCAAACCCACGCGGGGTGAGGACTAAAAGTAGTTCCTTTTTTAAAAACCATCTTGATTTAAGGAAAACCCATTTTTAATGATTTTTAGTTCTTTTAGGAAAAACAGTTAGAAAACAAGTTTTTATACCCAAACCCCGAAGGGCTAATGCCTTCGTCCAATCAGACAAGAACAGACTCCGGCGACCCTTCGATATTTGGAAGAAAACATTGGTTGACTAAAATTATGTGTTTGTCCAAAAGGTTCTAGGTTCAAGGTCATGCTATCACTAGTATACTATTGCCACTAACACAGTGGCAACACATAAAACAGAGAAACAAGACAATCCGGGACCACCGTTCACCCAAACGGTTCCCGCCACAGATAAAAGACCAGCTACATCTACCAGACTCCACTCTGCCCCCAAGCACGAGTGTAACATGCATCCCACACTAAGAGAAATCCCGACCACTCGGCCCACTACCCCGGGCGAGGAAAACACTATGTCCAGGAATGGAGTAGAATGTGTGGATGTCTAAAGCATAAATAAACCTAGCCCAAGTGAGGGTTTTCTACTGGTCTGGTTACACATGCAACATATGACTGGGTGCTAGGTCAAGTTCCAATAGTGGTACCTAAGTTAACACAGATAGGAAGCATACATCAACATGATCATGATAACAACGCGAGAACATCCTCTCTATATCTAACATGCTTCCTAACACATCTAACAATCATGTATGATTTACTACACGATAGAATTAATAAGTAGTCCACCGATTTTGGAGGCGAAACAACCCACCTGAAGCGCGCGTTAATCCAAGATCCAAAAAGGCTGAAACTGAACGGGGACAATCCTCGGATTTCCACAATTCCAATAGGTCCCAAAACACCCAAAGACGCCTCCTGGGTACAAAGACATTGTCCAACCATTACAATCAACACAAAATTTCAAGTTTACAAACTGCTGAAAAATCAGTCCTAAAAATGCTTAAATACCACCTGTGAGATAATCTTCAAAAAGTTTAATAAAAATACGACAGCGATCCTCGCGAAGAGTAGATGTCGATCGAGTCCTCACATGTTGAATTCCGATACCCAAGTTCAGAGATAAAAATCTGACAAGCCTCCGCTGTCCAGAAAAACCACCAGCAGAAAAGGGGTTCAAAGATGTTCCAGAAACCCCAATAAAAACCCAAAACTGAGAGGAGTAGAAAACACAAAAATGGAGATCTGCCTCTCGTGAAACCGACGCCACAAAAATCGTCCAAAAATTCCTTTGGAGTAGCTCTATGGACCTCGTGGACCGAAACGCAACGGAAATGGGCCACCGAAGAAGAAACGTCGCACTGCGCCAAGATGCCGAAGTCGTCGATGCCGCGCCTTCCAAAAATTCCGAAACTCCTTTGCAATATGTAGCACAAGAAGAGGAACAACTTCACTTGAGGGCTCAGTCGCAAAAGGGCTCGGGAAAAAGGTCCAAAGGCTCAAGAAATGGGGCTATTTATAGCCCAAGCCCACCAAGGAAGGGGTTCGGATTCGGGTGCCGGATTCGGGCGCCAGAATCCGGCCCAAGCCCAACATTGTGCGCGCCCGAAACCTTCTCGGCGCGCCACGTCACCCGCTCCGCGCCCGGCGCACGCGCGCCCGCCAATTGCGGCGCGCCGCGTGGCGACGCTGTCCACGGCGGGAACCGTGTGCCGCAGTTCACAGCGGCCCAGCCGGGTCGCTGCGCCCGCCAATGGGCGGGCGACACGTGGCCTGGCGGGGTCCACGGTGCGCCACGCCCGGCGTGCTGTCATTGGCACGTGACACATGGCACGCCCGCTGTTGGCTGTTCCCAGTGCACGCCAAAACCCGTGGACCACCCTGCCCGCCGCCGCGCACGCGCCTGCCCGCGCCCTCGCCGCCGCGCTCCGCCGCTGCCTGTCGCCGCCGGCGCTGCCCTGGCCTGCCGGAACAGTAAAATCTTGCCTCGAAATTCGTATTTTAGCATCCGGGCTCTGAAAAATACAAGTAATCCATTTTCATCATTTTCGCGCGCTGAGCCCAAATCCGATGTCCGTTTTGCCAAATTTCATTTCTAAAATTTGTCGCAGGCATCCGGACAGGTATTTTTAATCCAAATTTCGCGTTGGGTCCAATTCTGAGGTCCAATTTGCACGCAACCATCTCCAACACACATCATAGGCCTCCAGAAGCCACAATTCACACTGTAAGACCTTCGCGGAGATCCAGGTCATCACAGATTGAGCACCTTGGGTGTGAGTGGTTGCATCATTTTCATCTGTATCACCCTTTGAGCATTGTAGATAGAGGCATGATAACTGTAGACTCTTTCCAGCTTATCTTTTCATTATTACAGTTTTCTTGTTATCTTATGCCTCTAGTAGATTTAGTGGGCAGGCCGTCGGGCTTGGTGGCGGTACCCACTGAGAACTACGTGTTGGTGTAGTTTTCACACCCGCTGGGGGTTTCCCCCATTCTTTTTCCTCTTTCCTCTCCTTTGTTTTGCAGAGTCTCCTAGGAGAGTTGCTGTTTCTTCTGTTGCTGATCGAGGTGAGAGAGTCGCGAGCTAGTTCCTTACCCGTCCTTGGAGCATAGCTGTACCTCTTTTTGGAGCTTAGTAGTGCAGTCTGCTGGATTATTGTTGTTGTTACTTTTGAGAGTTTTATTTTTTAGAGACTTATGTAGTGAGGTTCAGACTTGTACTTTTTGACAGTTGTATTATTATCTTATTTTCAGTAGTTTACTTTTCAGCTCTGATATCTTTATAGCTTTAGTACTCTTCTTTTTGCAGGTTAGACGCTTCGTCTATACGGGGCTCACCGTATGGGCGACGAATCTGTTGGCGGGCCGGGTCGCAGTTTCGACCCCGGGGCGTGACATAGTGAGTATGGATTTAGTAGTTGAGGATTTTGGATTATTATGATGCTTTAGTTGTCGACTATTTTGGATTATCAGTTGATTAATATTGTCATGTTTAGTAATTTTGATTGTGCTTATATACTTATCTAGTTGTGCGTGTATAGAAAAGATTCTATCTGTATGGACCGAAAAATTTTTATACATGAAAACTTTGATTATATAAAAAAAAAAAAAAAAATAGATTGTTTTTAAATTTCTAGGCGTGACAACTTTGCTCCTTTTTTTTTCTTTTCTTTTCTCTTTTTTTTTCAAAGTATTTTGATTTGAATTTTTACTATATTTTCTCTTCTTTTTTTTTTGTTGACATGTGACCTTCTAGAGAAAGTGAAAGCAAGATTGATAGACGGGGCATATGTAGTGGCGTATCAATAAAGATTATAAATTCTCAGTTCTTCCGAGCCCCCGTGGAGGCTTCTCAGGCGTCCCGAACCGACGTGGCGTGCATTCCGTGCTTCGTGCGTTTGCTTTAGAGTTGCTCTCTTCTTTACTTTATTGATTTTCTTTCTTCTACTATCTTCTACTACCTTTTATTCATATCCATGTGCAGGCACATAGGCCATGTGCAAGCACATGGGCACATGGGTTCTCTATTTCTATTTCCAATCCATGTGGTTCCTCTCTCTCTCTCTCTCTTTTTCTACTCGGCCATGTGCAGGCACATGGGCACATGGGTTCTCTATTTCTATTTCCAATCCACGTGGTTCCTCTCTCTCTCTCTCTCTCTTTCTACTCGCTAGGGTTTGAGAGCTCCTCCCATGGCGAATTCGGAGGAATCGAGCCCCCTTCTGAGCCAAATCGACGGCGACGACAAGGTCGCCCCCGCCCCCTCGAAGCCCCCGTCGGCGGCGGTGCCGCCGCCTCCGCCGGCGGCGGCGGCGGCGACGGCTCCAGCCAAGTGCTGCGCTGCTAAGTGGACCGCGCACGGGGTCCCGATGGGCCACGTGAGCGTCGTTGGCGAGCCTGTGGCGCGGAACCGGTGGGACTCGGGCCTCTTCTCGTGCCTCGGAAGCAACGACGAGTTCTGCACCAGCGATCTCGAAGTGTGTAAGTTTTCAATCTTAGACCTCCTCCTCGTTGTCTCCCGATCTCGATCTATCTCACTTTAATTTGTAGTTGGTGTTGGTATTTTTGTTGTTGTTTGTAATGGATTGTTTGATCTCGTTAGCTCGTGGAAATTTAAGGTTTTTAGTGTTGATCTGGGAAATTATTGTTGTTGCTGGTGTTATTAGGGTTGATCTGGGAAAATTTTGATAATGGGAACAATTTTTTTTTTTGTTTCTAATTAGGAAGTTCTGCGAATATTTTGATAATGTAAACAATTTTTTTACTTTTGGTTTTTAATTAGGAAGGTTTTTTTTAAAAAAAAAAAAATTGAGATTGGGGACTTCGAAGCAAATCTGGATGATTATGAGAATTAGATCGTGTAGATTCGTGGTAAAATTTTAGAAAACAGGGTTGGAATGTAAATTCGTCTTTGAAGAGTTTGGCTAAAATATATGGAGACCCCTCAATTATAGACTGTTTTGATGTAGGCCCCTGCATTTTATTCTTTCTGTGTAGGTACACGCCAACTTTTGTTTATTTTGAATTTAATTTTTTTTTGAGTTATGTTGGTCTTTTAATTTGGGAATTTCATTAAAATTAATGGCTCCATTGCTATTGAACCATTAATTAATAATGGAAGCAACACTTTCTTTAGTTGGCGAATATTGTATTAACTTTGCTATTGTTTGCTCATTATTACAGAGTTCAGAAAATTGAACTGGTTCCATGTTTCAAAACTTTGAGTTGCTTACATCTACGGACGGTTTGCTTATTTCCTTTTGTGCTTTCCATCTTTCTTTTAATGGATAATTCGGAGCTGCATATACAAGTCCAGGCCCAGCAGGTGTTATAAAATCCTGAAAAGAATTTATAGAATTTGGGTCCCAGTAGTTTATTAGAAGTTTAAAATGTATGTTTTTTTCCTCTCTAAACCTGTTCCTCTGATTGTAGATTACAAGCTGCCGCGAAGGCCAATGGTGGTGATGCAGGGAAGAAGACACGAACGCGTGATCGAGCTCATAGGGTAGTCGCGGCCCCTGAGGCTAATGCTGAACTCCAAGTAAACCTTGATGTATGCCAAAAATTGATCTTCTTTTATATGGTTAAAAAAACTTTTTATTGTTTACAAATCTTAATGTTTATAGATGGGGCTATCCTTTGGATGGTGGTGTATGCAGAAGCATGTAACCTACTGTTTGTTAATGGTCGCTTCTTGTGGAACGGAGACAATTTAGTTGTGAGTTGGATGATAGGTTGCATGTGTCTGCATGCTACACATTCCAGTTGATAAATCCCCTCAACTTTAATGGATAGGCCCAGGCCCAATCGGTAGTTTTAGTTATTTGATGATTTCTTAACTGGAAATTGATTATTTAGTATTACAGAAGCTTCACTTTTATTTGCTAGCATTTACCAATTTGAGTTTGGCACGTTATGAATTTGTGTTGACTTGGCTGACCCGATCAGCAATTCAGCATCTGTTATCTTTTTTACTGCACAGTTCTATGGAAAAATCTCTCTCTCTCTCTATACGTTATTATCAAATATTGAACCAACTTAATGTTCATAACTTACATTTCCGATGTAAACAGAGATTGTAGAACTGCATCTCTCTCTTTACTTCATTTGCTTCATTATTTGGATGCAAAATTGCTGGAGTCGAGTTCGGACTAGGTAAATGTTTCTAGCACCTGAGCAGGGGAGTCGCAGAGCAAATATCCGCTGAATGTCTATTGGCTGATTGACTAATTGTTTTGATTTTATAACACAAAGGTCTAATGTCTAAAATATTTGGTCCAATGACTAAATTTTCTTTCTTTCTTCTTCCCCCCCCCCCCCCCCCCCCCCCCCCCCCCCCCCCCCCCTGCAGTATTGTAAATCCAAGGTTTACACAGTGAATTGTGGCATGGCCAATGGCCAGGCAGCAATGCTGTTGGCCTTCGGTGCGAAAGGTTATCGAGCTCTACAGCCAAACTCTTCCGGTATGTTACACTTTGTATTTCTCTAATTTTATATTTTCTTTAGGGAGTTTACAATGTGTATTGCTTTATTGCAGCTAAATTATACATGCCTAAAGTTAATAAATCCAGCGGAGCGGTCATTGATATGTAGATTAAGGTAACTGCCAGTAAGTTCGTCACCATATATTTATTTATCTGGCCATAAAAACTGACCGATTATTAGATTTTCTTCTTTTAATTGCTCTAGGCAAAAGAACTTGATGCAAACACCGAATACTACATAGAATTGCTCGCAAAAGGAATTGGTAAACCAAAGGAGGAGATTAAGAATGATATTGACCGCCCGAAATATTTCCAGGCACAAGAAACGATCGCATATGGAATTGCGGACAAGATTATCGATTCACAAGATGCGGCATTTGAGAAGAGGGTAAAATCATTTTGATTCGAATTTGTGTAGGCTACAGTTGTTTGGAAGTAGTCTACGTTGATAGTTTAACTTTGGATAAATTGCTTGCCCAGTCCCTGAACTTTGGGCCATATTTTATTTTGGTCCTCCAACTTTTTGAGTTTGACATTAGTAGTCCGTAAACTCTTCAAAAGGTTTCACTCCACTCAAGTTCATAAACTATTTTTTTTTAACTTAACTGTGAGGATCAGAATATTCGAAATTAAATTAAAATATTATCGAAAGCTTAGTATCTTAAATGTTATATATATATATATATATATATATATATATATATATATATATATATATATATATATATATATATATATATATATATATATATATATATATATATAGCAGTGCAATTTACCTATTTAGTTGTATCTAATGCATTGCAAAAAGAGTGGTAGTGTATAGGGGGCTCATTCGAGCCGTATGATCTGCAAGACCTCAAATTTGAAATTTTTAATGTGAAGCTTCCATTATTTTTGTTGTTTAAAACTATATGCGTGTGGGACTTCCAAAAGAGTTTTCCTAATAGCACTAATTAATATTACACCTTACAATGCAACAAATCTATTAAAAAATATATTGTGTTTATAAGATTAGACTTTAAATTTGCTATATCTATCTTTAAAAAATTTGTTTGGATCATGCAATGTATTGCTAGACATCGGCCTTATGCGACCAATTACTACTTGCAAAATGGTAATGGATGAAAAAAAAAAAAAAAACTTTACTTTTCTATTGTTTCTTTTGATTTACTCAAAAAAATTTATGTGATGCTAACATTTTTACTCTTTTCTGTACTTTGCTTTGGACTCACATTTTTAATACTTTTTACAGATGGATGTAATAGGCCCGCACAGATTGCAAAGGATGTGCGGCCGTATTACATCTATCACATTTTGATGCTTCTTCCTATGTTGGTACATTTAATGCCTTAAACTAAGATTGTAAATCTCTTATAGTTAATCTACTGCGGGACTTACTGGGTGCAAAATTTGATTATTCAATTTGACTAAGTTTACATGCTATGAAGAAATGCATAGGCATAAATATCCAACACTAGAGTTAGATCTGTTTAATATGCAGATTCAAATCTAATAAGCTATTGAATATTCGCCCTTGACATAAATCTGATTGGAGATGATTGCGGGTACATATGCAGCGAGGCGGTCGCGAGCGTGACGAAGAACGTGGCAACTATGAGCCAATTGATGAGAGCTGGCAGAGCAGTTCTATTCCTTATAAGCACCATCATCTTGAACAAAGATCCCAAGTATGTATCTATGCTTTGAATCCATATGTTAATACTCAAGCCTTTATATATTGTTAGGGTAAAATGCAACATCGGTCCGCAAACTTTCTAAATCTCATATTTCAATACTACCATCTATTGAGTTACATTTATTTCCTTTTGAGCAGCCACTCCTTTTTACTCTCCCTCTCTCTCTCTCTCTCTCTCTCTCTCTCTCTCTCTCTCTCTCTCTCTCAAAAATTATTTACTAACAACTGTAAAGGAGATAAGATTCATCAATTATCATATTTTGCTAATACTCGCCAACTGTTTGTTCATATGCCTGTGTATAGGAGATTAGATTCATCAATTGTTGTAGCATTATTTACTTATGCTCGCCACCTGTTTGTTCAAACGCCTATGTGAAGGAGATTAGATTCATCAATTGCAGCATCATTTACTTATGCTCACCAACTGTTTGTTCGTATGCCTGTGTAAAGGAGATTATATTCATCAATTCAGGATCTGAAATGAAACCTTCGAGTATCAAAATCAAAAGTTGGAGGACTAAAATGAAAGAAAACTCAAAGTGTAGGGATCGGTGGTGCAATTTTACCTTGATTGTTATTTGCATGAACATCATAAATTTTCAAAATTTGATCTACTACGTTTCTGTAATTGCTCTGACTCTTTGTGTTGGAAGAGGTGGATATATGCATCATGTAGCCACTTTATTGGTGCTCCATTCATCTAAAAAAAATTGTGCGGGATTTGTGGGTAAAATCTGTGAGCAGAATTGTGAACAAAATTTGTATTCCATACATCTAAAAAAAACTTGTGCGGGATTTTTCTGCAAAAAGTTGTGAGCAGATCTGTGACCGGAATTTGTGCTCCGTTCATCTAAAAAAAATCTGTGCGGGTTGGGATGTAATGCTCAATCTGCTTCAAGGCGGTGGAGATTCAGGGGGGCCGATCCACCGCCAGTCTCCAATGCGGACACAAGTTCCATCTAGGTTAGTTTAATTTCGAAGGTTTTTATTCTTATTTTTTGTTTTTCGGATCTGTGGATTGTGTTGTTTTGAGTTTTGATTTCAAAATTTGTAGAATATGTGAAAAAAAAAATGCAATTTTTATGGTGAAGGTTCTTATGGAACTCTAATTTGGTTTAGTTTGCGCATGATTTGGTTTAGTTTCTTATGGAACTCTAATTTGCTGAAGTTCATTCTTGGTAAATTTAGGTGTTCCCTATGATGAATTCCACAATAGTGTTAGAACAAGCTGTCTTTCCATGACCCTGATTTTACTTAAGTTCCTCATTTTACTTAAAATTAATTTTGCATTTTCCTTCCTTCTCCAATTCTATATTTTTAGATACTATTAGGTTTCTCATTTACCTGCAGTTGTTTTTTCTATACTACAGCATTCGCGTGTACTGTACGTTGTGTTCCTAAATGTTGGTTGTACTCTATTGTTGTTGAAATTCCTATCGTTTTGCTACCGTGCTGCTTGCTATTTTAAGGAATCTTCATGCTTCTTTCCTATTTAATTTACTCTCTTCCTTCCCTGCTCTAAATATTGGTTTAAACTGCCACTATCTTCACTTGGCATAATTAGGCCTATTATAGTTTATGGGTTCAAGGAAATGGTAAATTTGGAAGTAAAAAAAGTAAGTAAAGTTGGAGTGAGTATTCCTCTCACTCCAAACAAAGAAGACAAAATTTAGAACTTGCTATTTTAAGTAATCATTATGCTTCTTTGCTATTTAATGTTGGTTGAAACTGCGACTATCTTCGCTTGGCATACTTAAGTTGAAGTGGGTATTCCTCTCGCTCCAAAGAAAGAAGGCAAAATTTATACCTTGCTATTTTAAGGAGTCGTTATTCGTCTTTGCTATTTAATTTAGGCTGTTGCTGATTTAGACTTCGCAGTTCTACTATTGTTGCAACTTCTATGATTTCCTTACTGTGTTGTTTCCTGATTTATGCTTAGCAGCCCTCTCATTCGTGATTAAATTCGGTATGCTTCTTTGCTATTTAATTTAGTCTCCTGCTGATTTAGGCTTCGCAGTTCTACTATTGTTGCAACTCCTACGATTTCCTTACTGTGCTGCTTGCTAATTTATGCTTAGCAGCTCTCTCATCCTTGATTAAATTCGGTTCTTCTCGAATCTTCGTGCTTATTCCCAAATTAATTTCGGGCTGCTAA
This sequence comes from Tillandsia leiboldiana, assembly GCA_029204045.2. Classification (NCBI taxonomy): domain Eukaryota; kingdom Viridiplantae; phylum Streptophyta; class Magnoliopsida; order Poales; family Bromeliaceae; genus Tillandsia; species Tillandsia leiboldiana. The sequence goes on from CM055060.1 coordinate 9,118,990, forward strand.
TTTTCGGGCTTTGATGATGCCTAAAAATGGGCAGCAATTTTAGCTGCCCTTGGGTGGTGAACTATTGCTTGCATATTGATGCCACACTTGCTGCTGGCTTACTGGTTGGATAACGATGGTGTGCATATAAAAAAATTTGTAATCTTGGATGGCCATCAACAAAAAAATGTTAATTTGGTGACCGATATTACGGTATAAGAGGCGATGGTGGTTGATTTGGCGACCGATATTACGGTATAAGAGGTGATGATGATTCAGTATTGATCATTTGAACAATCCTTATTTATGAGGTTTGCTTATTTGAGGCGGCAGGAACGTAAATCTCTCTACTTTTCTTCGGACGTTGGGTGATATCATAAGAGTTTTATGGTAAGGAAATTTGGATGGCCTAAGGCAACTATTGCAACCATTTTACTCTTGACATAATTTTGGATTGAAAAGTAGGTCTCTATAATCATAAGAATTTGTCCTATTTTGTAATTGAAGTTGTATAGCTTTCTAACTTGGATTAAACTTGCTTTTTCTATCTATGATATGTTTAATTTCGGGTGCTCACTTCATAACTAATTATATAAAGGTGGCAGCCTTTGGAGCATTCAACTCTTCGAGCTAAAGATGGAATAAGAGGGATTTATAAACTGAATGTCCATGTTACAGCTGATGATTGGGTTAGCATCACCATGTTCTATATGTCATAATTTTTAATACTGGACATTGGTAAGATTATCACTTTAGTTGAAAAGATATCATTACAGTAGTCCCCAAATGTAAAGTGGATTCGATTGTGAAGAATTATTTTGTGGAAAGATTATTTTGTATGAGGAATTATTTTGTATGAATGATTATTATTATGCTTTAACTATTTATTTGTAAGTTTAGTTCCTTGCTATGATGATCATTTCTGCTTAGCTTGCTTATATTCCTTTGTGTTCACCTTGCTTTTGTTCTATACCTGTGTTGGTGAACTGTATGGAGGTTAGGTAATAATTATCCAAAAATATGAAATAAAAAATAATATTTGTTGAGAACTATATGGAGGTTAGGTAATAATTACTCAAAAATATGAAATAAAAAATAATATTTGTTGAAAAAATTATATCCGCGGCGCAGCGCGGTTACTTCACTAGTATTATTAAATTAGGTAGCTAAATGGATCACAGTATTCTATTAGCCTGATGATTTGGTAATATATCGTTTGAAAAATAAATATTATATATATATATATATATATATATATATATATTGAAGGAGCTCGAAAAATTTAAAATATAATTTTATTTTTTTAATATTTTAAATTTATTGTATAAATTACCACTGTCACAAAAAAAAAAAAAAAAAAAAAAAAAAAATGTAATTTCCGTCGCATAATTTTTTGATTATAGTTATCAACATAGTTTTATAGTATAAAAAATAAATATATTTAAAATATTTATATTTTTTCAAAATATAAAAATAAAAAAAAATATCACTCTTGCTTGAATGAGGAATGTCAAATTTGCTTAGGGAATAAGCCTTTATTTTTTTCTTTACATATAATTTTGAAAGAAAAAAAAAAACAGAGAATAAATTGGTATAAGTTTAAAACTATAATTAAATATGCAATGTCATTATTCGACTTTATTATATTTGTTTCATAATTACAGTAATAATTTATAAATTTATAAAAAATAGCTTTTATAAAAAGTGAAAACGTACTCCATTCAATTATTGAAATATCGTCAAGTTCAACCTAATAAAGCTTTCTTAAATAGTCAAACTTGCTTAAATTAGTCTTTATTTATTACAAAATTTTAAAATTTTATTTTTGATTAAATTATAGAAAATTCTCCTTTAATACATGCTTTCTTGCTTTTTCTCCTAATTTTTAAAAAACTACATTTTACCTCTTAAAAAATTTAAGTTGATGTATTTAGTCCCATTCGTCATTATTCCATTACTTTTATGTTCATTTTTTATAATTTATATCAAAAAAAAATACTTAAAATGATAAAAATATATTATAAAATATTTTTTTCTTATAGAATAAATAAGGGTAATTTAGTTATTTAATCCTCTTCATTAATAACGTAACCCTTTAGAAATATTTTTAAAATTTTAAGGAGTAAAATATAAGTTTTTGAAAGTTAGAAAAAAAAAAAAAAATGAGAAGACGGATATTTATAAAAAAAAAATTTATATTTTAATTTTTATTTTTTATTGGGAATTGTTATGTGGTTTTTTTTCACAGTTTTGATCATTTTGTTGAAAATTTATCTGAAAGCCTGGGTGCTAAAAATATTAATATATAATATAAAATTATTTTCTCTTCAACTTTTTAATATGTTATTTATATATGCCAAATGTTCATACTAAATCATTTGATTCTATTTTTTTGTTTCAGTAAACCCACTGGATTAGGCAAAGGCAAACAATGAAGGCATATATTCAATATCCACACTCTAATATATAATATATCAATAATATATATTTATCATAAAATTTTATTTTTTATATTAAAAAATATTTATATTCGCAGTATAACGCTAGTTAATTACTATTTACTAGTTATATATATATATATATATATATATATATATATATATATATATATATATATATATACACACACACACACAAAGGCACTCCATTCTAGAAGGGCACTTATAAAATTATAAGGGATTTTTTAAAATATAGTCGTCTCAAAATTTTTATTTGTAAGGGTTTTTTTTAGAAATAGTCCTCTCAAAATTTTTATTCTTCAAAATGACACTATAAAATTTCAAAACACAAGCCCCACGCGGCTGAGGTGTTAAGTTGAACACCATTTACTGTGTTCAAATACGGTGAACCATTCACCATGTTCAATATTTTTATTTTATACGAAAAATCATTCTCCGTATTTTAGGTTATTAGGATTTTGAATTTTTTTGGTAGGTTGTTAGAATTTTTTAGATGGTTAGAATTTGATAATATTTGGTTGTTATAATTTTATTGATAAGTTGTTGGGATTTTTTTAGATTGTATTATTTTTTTTATCATATATAATTCTAACAATTATATAGAAATTTTAACAAATCACATACAATTCTAACAATCTAAAAATCCCAACAACCTACCAATAAAATTCTAATAATCAAATATTATCCAATTCTAACCATCTAAAAAATTATAACGACCTGCCAATAAAATTCAAAGTCCTGACAACCTAAAATACGGGAAATGGTCCAAATAAAAATATTGAACACGGTGAATGATTCACCGTGTTTGAACACGGTTGTTGAGACCAGAATTTTCGCCACTTAAGAAGGCGACACATGGCATATACTATCGGCTGAGAACATCAGCCGATGAAGGGAAGAGTCAACCAAAGAAGGATCTGCGTCCCGATCCAAATCGATCTCAGTCACGTGAGAACGCAGCACGCGATACATGCCATCGGCTGAAAACATCAGTCGATAGGAGAAGCAAACGACAAGAAGATTATCGCATCATTCAGAAGCGATTTCGACTAAAGAATGGTACCAAACCGCCCCGGTCAAGCGACGAAGAAGGCGGAGTCAGAGTCACCTATTGGCTGATCAAGCCAGAAAAGGAAGGCTCTTGAAATGAAGGGCACGAGATTCGGGGCGCGAATCTCGCAACGAATTCCAAAACGGCAAACGGATTCCAGTATTGGAAAGTGCCGGAGATCACGCCTCGGCGCGTTGATAAGGGGATGAACCTGGTCGAGAAAACGGCTACTATCCTATTTGAGAAAGTTCAACTCAAAAGAAAGTAGTTGAGGATTTTATGATGATTTCCTCAAATTACGCGGATTATTCAAATCGACGAATAAACGTATGGTTCGGCAGTGTATAAATTCCCGAACCATCGAAGAGAAAAGGGTCCAGCAACCTCATAAGCCCGGTATCACCCCAGCTTCTTTATTTATCTAGGAGTAGGTTAACTTAACTCTTTTTTCTTCTTTTTTACTACTTTCCTAGGAATAGGCTTAATTGTAATTCTTCTATCCATTTTCCTCCGCTTGTATCTCCTTCTTTCTATCAATAGAAAGTGTAAAGCGGCCATTCGGTCGTGTCTTTATTTTTGCATTTAGAGTGTAAACCGACCCATTGGTCGTGTCTTTATTTGCTTTTCTTGCGCTTTAAAGTTACAATCGGCTCATCAGGCATACATTTATCTCTTAAACCAATTCGACTCATCTAAGTCGAAACCAGCGATCCCTCTCTACCTCCGCGAACCCGCTTCGGCAGTCACCGGTCGTTGTAGTTGCGAGGAGTTACTAGAGGAGAACCCGGCCTAGCGGATCCCTCCTCGGCCCGATCGCTAGATTGTTGGCACGCGGCGCACTTCGATACCTCTGGAGGGTCACCCAGTGGCCGATCGCACGCAAGTCACATTTTGGCCCCAACAACCTTCTTGGCACGCCCGGTGGGACGCTCAGGTAATTCTTACCTTCCTACCGGTACAATATATATAATGCTAGGAAGCTATAGCACCAATAGCTGGTCGGCACTACCAGCGCCGACTATATTGCAATTATTCGAGCAAGTGACCCGAATGATAGAAAACAGCGAGAGGACCCGAGAGTCCCTTGAAAGAAACAGTTGGGCACAGGATGCCCGGTTGGATTCAATATGGGTCGCTATAACGGCTGGAAAGGAAAATTTAGCTCGATTTGAGCAGATGGTGGCCCATGAAGATCCATACAGTGGAGAGTATGTCTCCGCCGTCCCCCAGCAATTGCCGACGCAGTCATATACAATGGCGCCGGCAATGCCGACAGTGCAACCCCAGTGGGTTGCAACACCGGTGGCGACTTACCAAACGGCGCAGTCGCTAGGGGCAGGACAGCCGCAGTGGACCCCATACTTGACGGGAATGTGGCCGATGTGGCAGAACATCTGCCGTCAATCAGAGAGTTATTGCGGGATTCCTCTGCCTCCCCCACCGCCGTGCGTCCAGCCTCAAGCTGGGGGCAGGATTGATGGGCAAGTCCCTCCTTAGGGACCAATTCAGCAGTAGGCCGACCCTCATGGGCCGCTACCTCTACCAGCACAGCCGGCGGCTCTGGCATCTCAGGGCAGGCTCGCCGAAAGGGCTGGGGGCAAGAATGCTAGGCAGGTTCCGCCGCAGGGACCATCTCAGAATCAGGTTGGTACTTTTGGGCCGCCATCTCCACCGGCGCAACCGGCGGCCCCAGCACCTCCAGTGGGGCTCGCCGACATCTACGCCTATGTGGAGAAAATCATCGGGAATGCATTTGTAGTAATCATGAATTTTGGAAACTGAAATTTGAATTTAAATATATATTCTGGGATTTTTATAAGTCAAAAAGTGCAAAATGCTGAAGTTTTGGGAAAACTGTCTTCCAATTTACAGATTCGAGCCCGAACTCGAAAAACTAAAATCGCCAGTAAATCCGTCTCGTCGAATTGATTAAAAATAATACGAATCAATTTTCAATTTGGCAGGCCGATCGCCTCAAAAACAGTGAAAAACTAAGGTGGGGTCACGACTTAAGTCGTGAATAGTAACCCCCTCACTTAATTCCCCCTTCGCCCAACATTGGCTGACCGACCATCTGGAGTCCGAATCGGATGATCCAGATACTCGATCTGAATGGTTTTACCATTCTGAGTGCAATGGCGTAGTCCGTTTTCATGTTTGACAAGCCTAGGGCATCAAAAAACGTGCCAAATAGTGAAGCTTACTGATCATTATGGATCGAGAATTCATCAGGGCACAAATTCAAGAAACCAAAATCGATACTCGATAGGTTTCGTCGAGCCGGACATCGTGGGTAAGTTTGTTTTCCATTTCAACGACTCTGGCACCTCGAAATCCGTGAAAAAGTAAAATAAAGGGTATTTTTGTAAATTTAGAAATGCTCCTTGTACCAAATGGCTCGGGACTCTTGGTGAGGGACCTAGATGCATTTGTGACCTACAGCAGGGACTGCATTGTCATGCCCCAAGACCGCCAATTTGGACAGTTCGGGCGCGCTAACAGACCCGCCAATCGGGCATGACCTTTCAAGACCCAAAAGGAACGGTTCATTCCAACAATCACAATTTAGTGTAGCGGAAGAGAAATCAATCAGAGAACTAAACTATGAAATAAAAAACTTCCATTCATTCAACAAACAGTTAGATGATAATGAAAGATGCCATACTTGAGCGAATATTAAACTTTTCCTATGTTACAACTCTCTTTAACATACAACTACAATATAAAAATTACAACTTCTTTTTTTTTTTTCCAAAATAAAACTTAAACATTTAAAGTTTACAATATTCCTCACATACAAATTTCGCTCATATAGTAAATACTCCAAAATAATGCTGACGACTCTAGACTGCTAGGTCGCTACTCTGCTGGGCCCTTGCCCCGGTCGCGTACCTTGCTCGATGTACCTGGACCTGTGGGGATGTCACCCAAAGGGTGTGAGAACTACAACAAAGTTTCCATGTCACGCCCCGGGGATTTAATTAAGCAAAAAAACGTGTATTATTTTTTTTTTGAAATATTTCCACCCTCCGGTACGTGCCCAGACCCGCCACACATACAAAGTTACTCCACAAACGGACTGAGTCTCATTTGTATATGTACGGCGTCACAATTACGATTTATACTTTAACCACACAAGTCAAGGAGATAAAAGGAGGAAAACAACAACATGCACCATGTCCGGTAAGGCCACCACATTTTGAAAGGATAAATCCAAGGGTTTGTAAAACGGTGTCCACTCAACACCCAATTTTAAAATCATTTTCGCAATCTCTTTTCATGACTGGAAAATTGGCCATACCAGCAAGTAATAAGAAAAACCGTTCACCCACACGGGCATAAAACATTCCCAACATCCACAACATCCACAAAATGAACATACGCACATAGACTAGCTAACCGAAAGAATCAAAAGCTTAAAGGAAAAGAGTCACTAGCCACAGAGCGAGGCTAAAGTCCTCTAGTCGCAGTCTCACCGTCGTCTCTGATCCCACCCCCGACCGAACCTGTCACAGTGTGGGAAGTCAGTGACCAAAAAGAGTAGGAGGTAAATATAAAATGTGTAACATGCTATAGCAACTGAGAATAAAGCAAACCGAAAGACCAGCGCATCCCCACTCCCCCCCTCATGCAGTTAAACGTAATCCCATGTAAAATCCACCTGAGCACCTGCCTCAGAAAATACACACCGCTCGCACCTTAGTGCTTTTAACCCCCCACCTACAGGGGCCCCCACTACGGCACCTTGTGGGGCTCACGGGTCAATGTACCACCTCTCCGGAAAAGTATACCGATGCGGTGGCCAAACCGCTGGTGTGCGTGAAAGCAGCCATGAGCTTAGTAGTCATAATAAAACGAGTGCCCACCTGCGACACTCGTTGCTCCAATAAAACGAGTGTCCACCTGCGACACACGTTGCTCCAATAAAGTACAAGTGTCGATACACGTGCAGAACATGGGGTTAGTCATCGACTCATAATATTGTAACTGTAATCACAAAAGACGTCAATAACGAGGAAAAGGGAAAACTCGATGTGCCTACTTCGACGACATCTCCTTTTTCAGAAGAGAGTACCCACCTAAGAACGCGTTGACCGAAACACCAGAAGTCGACCCGCGCCCTCGAACGACACCTGGACCTAAAAAAAAAGTCCCCAACAGAACAAAAACGGGTAAGACTAAATTTATATGCGAAATCCGCGGACCCGGCCGCAGACCAGGGACTGCCCGACAGCACCACAAACAAACAAATCCGAAAGAAACCCAAACCACTCGAGTAAAAACTGAGACTAGAAAACGCAAGAGAAGAAATAAAACAGGGCAGCGACGACTTGGCAACGGTGGCGGCAGCGGCAGCGGCGCAACGGCGAACAATGCGGCCCCGCGCGGGTACCTGCCCCGCGCGGGCACCAGCCCTGCGCGGGCGCGCTACCCGCGGAGCGGCCCCGCGCGGGGACCAGCCCCGCGTGGGCGCATTGCAGCGGCGCGGCCCCGCAAGGGCACCAGTCCCGTGCGAGTGCGCCGCCCGCGGAGCGGCCCCGCGCAGGCACCAGCCTTGCGCGGGCGCGTTGCAACGGCGCGGCCCCAGGCGGGCACCAGTCCCGTGCGGGCGCGCCGCCCGAGGAGCGGCCCCGCGCGGGCACCAGCCCCGCGCCGGCGCGCTGCCCGCAGAGCGGCCCCGCGCGGGCACCAGCCCCGAGCGGGCGCGTTGCAGCGGCGCGGCCCCGCGCGGGCACCAGTCCCGTGCGGGCGCGCCGTCTGCGGAGCGGCCCCACGCGAGCACCAGCCCCGTGCGGGCGCGTTGCAGCGGCACGGCCCCGCACGGGCACCAGTCCCGTGCGGGCGCGCCGCCCGTGGAGTGGCCCCGTGCGGGCGCATTGCAGCGGCGCGGCCCCGCGCGAGCTCCAGTCTCGTGCGGGCGCGTTACAGCGACGCGGCCCCGCGCGAGCACCAGTATCGTGCGGGCGCGCTGCCCGCGAAACATCGCCGCATGCGGTGTGCCCGCGGGCCGCAGGCGATGCGGCGGCGGTCACGTGGTGGCGCGCGTCCGTACACCGCAGCGGCGGTGCTCCGGGACATCGCGGCGGCGGCGGCGCTCTAGGACATCGCGGCGACGACGACAATTGCGAAACAAAGCGAAGAATGGCGAAACCCTAAAAGCCAAAAACGCCAAACCCTGAAACGACGATACGCGAGAGATAAACGCTGCTAACCTTGATCTAACGGAGAAGGCAACCCGATCTCGCTCCTCGCGGTAGTGAGGATCCGGATCCGCTCCCCGTTGACGGTGACGTCTCGTTCCCGGCTTCCGGCACGTTGATCGAGGAAGATGGGAAATCGCTCTCTTTTTCTCTTTTTTTTTTCTCCTCTCCCCGAAGTAGGGTTTCCATTTTTCGAGAAAATAAAACAGAAAATAAACTTTATTTCTCTCTTACGTAGAATCCCTTAAATGCGGTAAAAGGGATTCTCTAACTAACTACTAGATAAGAGTGCCACCTAAGCCAAGTTCTAAAACAGTCGGTGCGGATTTTGATGCACCAAGGCCTTAACGGGTTCGACTTATCCCATCGTACCCGTTAACACAAAAGACTTAATCCGGGAGATCAGTAAGTCGGATTTCAGATCCGATCGCTTCGCCGTTCACCTTTTTTCGAGCTCTATCACCGAAAAATACCCGCAAGCACCGACGTTCTACCCGAGAAAACTCGCTAAATTAACCTCCTAACAGCTAATTAATTCAAAAAGAATTAAAAGAAAGACAAGACAGGTCGTGATATTACATTCCAGTGGGTTCAACCACCGAGAGAGAATTCCCTGCACCGCTTGGTCTAATGGAAGCAATATAATAGAGAATAAATACAGTATTGAAAGCTGTAAATTCTAACTAATATGCTCAATTACCTCAGCCTTTGCCATGGCACGACTCTATGTCGTCGTAAGGTACCACTCTAGCCAAACCTCTTACTTGACCAATCACTTTCTTTATTTTCTTTGTGCTTTAATTAAAGTTGCTAAACCCTCGGACAAGATCTCTAAGGTTGCCGATAACACCTCAAGTGTTACCCCGTCCAACGGGGGAAACGAGTCATACGGGTCGCTGCCCGGGAGAGGTACACTACCCTTAACTCTGACAAGAACTGCGTTTCACCCCCGAAGGTACGCCCGTTTTATCTTTTTCTTTTTCTTTTCTTTCCTTTCTTTTACCTTGCCATTTAGCCTTTCTTGCACATTGTGCCCCTTTTCTTTCTTTCTCATTTGAGCCTCTAGCTCACATTGCCCCTTGGCAATTTCTTTCTCTTTTCATTTAAACTTTTAGCTTATCTTTTATTTTCTCATTTCCTTACCCTAGGTCCATGCCTCAAGGTAACCAAAGTCCCTTGGACTTAATTCTTTTACTTTCATTCTTGCTCAAGTTGAAGGTAAAGTGAAGATACATTAACCCAACTCCCTAAGACAACTCTAGGGATTTTATTCACTTTTCATTTTAACCTCAACCACACTATGTTTCCCTTAGAGACTTGACTCTAAGTTAAGCTCTAACTTTATATACACCCTTAGTTGACTCAAGCATAATGCCACTCGTGAAGTCCTAAGGTGAATGCCACTCATTAGAGCCTAAACTAGGTTTTCTCCTAAGTCAAGATTTCCATTTTTGCAACAAGCTACTTTTACACTAACATATAGCATACAACACTAATCATTCTATTAACATGCTTCTAATTTAAAGTAAAAGAGAAGGGAAGAGGTCACCCTCGTTCGCTAGAATCCCCCACCTCGATATTTCTCCTTGTTTTTGAAAGAGACCAAAAATTGCTTTCTTGATCTCCAATATTTTCCTAAAATGAAAGGAAAACCATGAAGCAATTACTTTTATGATCCACTAATTCCATAAAGTTTAAAACTAGAAACCCTTTTTTTGAACATAAAAAGGGAAATCCTCAATTTAGTCATTTTTCTCCCGATGGGCTCTTTTTGGGTCAATTTAAACGAATAGGGAAGGAAATCTCATCTTTGTCATATTTGCCAAAGAAAAATTTTGATCTCTTTAGCCAAGGACAAAATGCCCAAAAATTGAGAGAAGACTCAATTTGAGCCATTTTTCCATTTATTGAAGTCCTTGCCCAGTGGAGGATGGAAAGAAGAAATTGTTTTATTTCTTCTTTTTTTTTTCTTTTTTTTCTTTTTTTTTCTCTTCTTATTCTCTTTTCTCTTTTTTTTTTTTTGTCTAAGGGCTGCTGCTGCCTAGTGCAGCAGCAGCAGCTTACAATGCTGCAAGAGCAATAGCTTGCGCAGCTGCGCAGGCTGGCTGCTTGGCAGCTGCCAATGCAGCTGAACCAGCTGTCAGCAGTAGCTGCAGCTGAATCAGCTGCCGCTGCAGTTGCAGCTGAATTCAGCTGCCAATGCAGCTGTTGCTGCTTAGCAGCAGCAGCTGCAGCTAAACCAATTGCCAATGCAACTGGTTAGCTCAGCAAGTGGCAAAACTGCTGCTGCTTATAGCAGCATCAACAGCTGGCCACTGCTTGCGCAGCTGCTGCTGCTTGGCTGCAGTAGCAGCTAAGCAGCAGCCTGCGCAGCTGCAGCTTGGCAGCTGCTGCATAATGATGCAGCAGCTGCATCTGGCATTGCTGTTGCTGGCAGCAGCTGCAGTAGCAAGGCTGCAGCCCTTGCTCACTCTTCTTCCTTTTTTTTTTCTTTTTTTTTTCTTTCTTCCCTGATGCAACAGAGGGAAAGAGAGGGAGAGGGAGAAGCACCTTTTGAGATCCGGACGCATTAAAACATATTTTAGGGCACTTGGTACTGTTCCGGTAGCCAGGCAGTGCCGGCGGGCAGCGGAGCGGGCAGGCCCAGGGCCACGGGCAGTCGCGGGCAGACCAAGCAGGCGCGCGGGCAGCAAACGGATAGGGTGTGCCACGTGGCATCACCCTATTGGTCGGGGCGATTTCGTTGTCGGCGGGTCGTTGGATAAGGGCTGCCACGTGGCAGCCTTTGATTGACCGACCGACAGGATCTGGTAGACCCGGCGCGACGACCGCGAGCGTGGACTTCACCGTGGACCGCGCAGGGGGACACGTGGCGGGATCCAGGCGATTCGGGCGTTGGGCGTGGGCCGTTGGATGGCCGCCATGTGTCTGGGCGCTGGCCGGTTTGGATCCGGGCGCCCGAAAACAAGGTTGACCCGAAAAGCCTAGTCTTCATGGATTTTAGCTATAAATAGGCCATTGTGGGCTTCTTTTGTGGGCTTTTTGAGATCCGTTTTGGGAGTTGTTTTCAACAGTGAGCTTCTTCTTCGAGTCTTCTTCGCTTCTTGGGATTTTGGAGAATTTTTTGAGATCGTTCGATATTTTTCCCTACCCGATCTCGCGAGTTGCGACGTTTCTTCGACATCGGTCCTTTCCGTTGGCTCTTCGTCTGTGAGCTTCTCTGAGCTGAGTTCTTAGAGTTTTTTGCCGATTTTTGTGGCAGCGTTTTCACGACAGGTAGGCCTTCAATTTTGTTACCCATTGTTCTTCTCCATTTCGAGTTTTCATGGGAGTTCTTGCAGTATCTTTAGACCCTCTTTTTCTGCGACACTTTTTAGGATAGCGAAGAAGTAATCTTGCATTTTCTCGGGCTATAGTTGTCGAAACTGGGGGTTTAAGGACTCGTTTCGCATTTACACTTCGCGAGAATCACAACCGTATTTTTCTTGGAATTTTTGGAGGGCATCTCGCTGGAGATAATTTCCTGTTTTGTGGACAGATGTGCGATAAGGTTACTGTTTTGAGTGATTTGAGCTTACCGCGATGTTCGGTTTATATCTCAGTGACCGGGAGGAGTTTTCTGATGATTTTTAATGCGTTAGAATCGTGGGAACCTGAGGATCACACATGTTAAATTTCAGCTCTTTTGGACTCTGGACTGACGCACGCATCCAAGTGGGTTGGATTTTTCTCCAAGTCTGCGGACTTCCTTCTAATTCTAGTAGTGCAGCTTTTAGCATACTAGAATGGGTGCTATTATTGATGTATCGTGATGCTTATAGAGTTATGGGATTTGATGAGCACCCCGACATATGATTGCATGTACTTAACCAGACTGCTAGAAAATTCTCACTTGGGCTGGGTTCTTATATGTTCTAGTTCCCACCCCTTGCATTTCCTTTTCCTGGATATAAAGCTTTTCCTTGCCCAGGTAGTGGGCCGAGTAGTCGGGATAGTGTGGGATGCATGTCACACTCGTGCCCGGGGGCCAAGTGGAGTCTGGTAGCTGTGGCTAGTATTGTGCAAGTGTTGGAAGCCGTTTGGGTAAACGGTGGTCCTGTGTCGTCGAGTATTCTTTGATTTGTTGTTGCCACCGAGGTCGTGGCCGTGGTGTGCTTGTGATATCATAACCTTGAACCCAGAATATTTTTGGACACCCAGGATTTTAGTAACTAGTATTTTCCTTTCGAATTTTTAGGGGTCGCCGGAGCCTATTCTTGTTTGATTGGGCGAAGGCACTAGTCCTTCAGGGTTCAGAAAATAAACCTATTTTAATTGATTTTTGCAAGAACTAAAATCTATAAAAGTGGTTTTCTCAAATCAAGACAATTTTCTAAAAAGTGAGCTATTTTTATCCTCACCCCGAGAGGGTTTGAGTGGAAATGGTATTCAGCAATAAAGATCATCTTTTCTTACAAACTACCTCACCCGTGAGGGTTGAGTGATCTGGGTTCTAAGGGCTATTTTCCTCCTTGGGTCGAGAACAACGGAAGGCTATGCCTATAGCCTATTCTTGTTTGATTGGGGTTGTAAGGTATTAGTCTTCCGGGGTTTTCGGACCCTTCGTTGTTGCGGCTGTGGAGTATCTCCAGCTAGTGAGTCTTTGTGGGTTGAGTTGGATTCTTGTTCAGGGAGCCGTTTGGGTTGATGGTGATCCCGGCTGTGGAGTATCTCCAGCCAGTGAGTCTTTGTGGGTTGAGCTGGATTCCTGTTTTGGGAGCCGTTTGGGTTGACGGTGATCCCGGCTGAGGAGTACCTCCAGCCAGTGGGTTAGTGTTGTGAGTTGGATATTGTCAATCCGATTGATCGTGGATTTAGATTATAGCCTGCAGATGCCGGTTATTGAGCCAGATGAGACACGCTTGTTCCTCGGTGGGGTCGCTCCCCTCGAGTTGCCACTCTGGATGCGATGATAATGATGCGCCTGATGAGGCTGCTTTGCGTGATATTGTGATAGTCCGATTGGACACCCTATGTTGATACACTAGGGGGCGCAGGCTTGATTGGACCAGATTTGGTAGTTAGAGAGATTAGGTTGATGTGAGCACCTCGTGAGCGAGTGGGTGCATAGCATGTTCATAGTTGAGTGTTTTTCCTTTGAGCATGACACAGATTGGGTTGATGTGAGCACCTCATGAGCGAGTGAATGCATAGCATGTTCATAGTTGAGTGTTTTTCCTTTGAGCATGATACTTGAGGCATAGTAGCTGTAGCTTTCATTTCAGCTGTTATTATTTTAGATTACCTATTTTATTGCCTCTAGTAGACTTAGTGGGCAGACCGTAGGGTTGGAGACGGTACCCACTAAGAACTACGTGACGGTGTAGTTCTCACACCCTCTGTTGGTGACAGTTTTGTAGAGCCTTTCCTTCCCATCCCTGCTTCGGTTGGCTCGACGGATATTGGTGAGGGAGTCGTGTGATAGATCCCTACCAGTGTTGTCTTATTGGTGAGATAGATGTACCAACCTGGACTATGGGTATTACTGTACACTGATATATTTATGTTTTTAGTTTACTTCCCGTTTTTGGACTCATAGATGTTGTATAGGAGGTTTATACTTGTACCTTTATTTAAGTTGTACAATGGTTTCAGATTTTATTATTGATAGTTATTTTCAGCTCTAATATCTGTATAGTTGGTAGTTATTTGTCACGCCCCAGGGTCGAAACTGCGACCCGGGCCCACCAACAGATCCGCCGCTCATACGGAAAGCCCCGTATGGACGAAGTGTCTAACCTGCAAAAGATAAAATTACGACTATACAAATATCAGAGCTGTAAAATAAACTATTGAAACATAAATGTACAACTCCAAATAGTACAGATCTGAACCTCGCAATACATAAGTCTCACAAAAATAAAACTCTTAAAGTAACTATCTACTATAATCCAGCAGACTATACTACAAAGCTCCAAAAAGGGTACCACTATACTCCAAGGACGGGTAGGGAACTAGCTCGCGACTCCCTCACCTCGAACTACTGTCTCCGCTCGAACAGAAGCCGGAACAGCTACCTCGGAAAAACCTGTCACCACTGCGGGTGTGAGAACTACACCATCACGTAGTTCTCAGTCGGTACCGCCACCAAACCCGATGGTCTGCCCACTAAGTCTACTAGAGACATAAGATAACATGAAAACTGATATAATGTAAAGATAAGCTAGAAAGAAATCTACAGCTATCATGCCTCTATATACAATGCTCAAAGGGTGATACAGATGAAAATGATGCATCGACTCTAACCCAATATACTCAATCAACCCAATCACAGTGACTACCACATGAGGTCCAGTCAAACCTGCGCCCACCTACTGCCATTACATCCACGAGGGACTGGACTTACGTAGGGCGTCCGTGACTACCTAAAAAAGGCCCAGCCAGAGGGACTGCGTCGACAAGTCGCGATAGTAAAGTAACAGGCTCTGCTCCGGAGTGGCACTCGAGCGGCGCGTGTAGTGTTCTGGTTTTTCCCATGCAACTTTCCGATGAATCCATTATGTAGAACACCTAGTGTTGGTGTGTCTGGCCCATGGTGCATCAAAGGGGTGCCACAGATGGACCTTGTGAGACTTTGATAGCTGATTTGGCCTTCGGCTGCATTTGCCGAATTTTAGAAAAGGTTTTGGGCCAATCTGAGGTTGGATTTGGATTCAGCGCGGAAAAACGCTTGAAAACGGCTATTTGCT
Source organism: Tillandsia leiboldiana (assembly GCA_029204045.2). Lineage (NCBI taxonomy): Eukaryota > Viridiplantae > Streptophyta > Magnoliopsida > Poales > Bromeliaceae > Tillandsia > Tillandsia leiboldiana. The sequence continues at coordinate 9,134,408 of CM055060.1, forward strand.
TGTTAAATTTGGAGTCCGGATGACCAAAAACGGGCTTCCGGAAGTTTTCGGGGATTTTCGGTGCATAGGGGGGGCTCGTGGACCGGCCTGAGCCACGTGGCGGCCTATTATTGGCCGGCTCACGCAGCTCGGTCCACGGGGAGGCGCGGCGGTATATGGACCGCGGGCGGGGGACGCGTGGCATGCCCGAGTTGGCCGGCGCACGCGGCACGGCTCAGGGGCTTTGCGGGGTTGCGGTGGACCGGGCGCATGACACGTGGCGGCTTGGGATTTGCTGGCTCACGAGGGCGCGATCCACGGTGTGCGCAGAGGGGCGCCTCGGGACAGCGCGCGCACAGTGGCGCCAGGCGGGCGGTCGGCCGCACTCGAGTGCGGACGCGTGTCGGCACGCGACAGGCGGGCCGTACCTACCCCCGCTGACCGCGGGGGGACACGTGGCGCGCGGAGGGACCCTTGCACCGCTGTCCCCTGTTGCGGGGTGACGTGGCATCACCAGGGCTTTTCGGGCGCGTCGGACGGGAGGTGTACAACCGGGTTTCCGGGCGCAGTGCGCCCGAAACCTGCGCCCGAAAACCCGGCCCAACAGCATTTGGGCTGGGCTATAAATAGGTCCTTTGTGTTTCCTTTTCAGCTCTTCTGGCCCTTTTTCCAGAGAGAGTTCTTCAGAGCGATTTTCCTCCTCACAGTGCACTACCCTTTGGAGGACTTTGGAGATTTTTGGTGCCACGTTTCCCGAGGTTCACTATTTTACGGCGCGGCGCGACGCTTGTTCTCCGGTGACCCGCTTCGCCCCTTCTCAGTGTTTGGACTCCCCCGACTCACCCCGACTTCCGATTTTGCCGATTTTCGCGCCGTTGGACTCACGACAGGTAGGGCTTCAACTCCTATGTTTTGAGGTTCCTCGTTTTCTGTGCTGACCTTGGACTTTTCTGAGCACCCATTTGACTTATTTTTCTTCGCGGATTTTTGGACAGCACCGCGGTGTTCTAGCCATATCATTTCGCTCAGACGTCGGATCGAGGCGATTCAAAAGGCAATTTTCATCTACACTTCGCAAGGAGTCTCCTGGATTTTTCCCTGAATTTTTGGAATATTTTTCGAAGGTGAAAGTCTCCTTCCACTGTAGTGCTTTGACACAGATTTTCTGGACTTTTGGATTCGGGGTGTTTCCCTTGTAGAATTTGTAACTCAGCGTAGAAAAATCGGATTTGAACGTGCAGGTACTCGTTTCGACGGGTTCGTCGCGAGGATCGCGACAGTATTTATCTTGGATTTTTTCGGGCATTTCTCATAGGTGAAAATAGACAGAGAGTGGACTGTTGTAAAATTGGGCAGATTCGGTTGGAATATTATATTAATTTATGTATGTTCCTTTGGGGTATTTTGTACAGAGTTGTGGTGACTATTTTGGACTGAGCGTGGGATTCGCTTTTGGGTCAGGAATTAGCGCTCGAGGTGGGTGATGTTGTAAACCTCCTATTTGTGATTTATCACTAGGCCTATTGGAATGCTCTTGATCAGGTTGTTAGTAGAACTGTGAAATGGACCTAGCATGCTTGTATGAGATCAGGGTTTCTTTGTTAATATTTGCATTGTCAGAAAACTACAAGTTAGTAGGTTGTGTTTTCATGCTTTAGATATGTAATATAATTACTTGGGAATCATGCTGAATCCATAACATGTTGAATGTTTAATGAAAGGTTGGGATATGCGGTTAGAATACTTAAAATGGTTTCATCAAGGGAAGGACTTTTGCATGCTTGAATGGTCACCTAGATAGGCCACCTTTTTCTGCTACACTATCATGCTGGAATTGACTTAGGAGAAACCATGTTTCATTCTTTCTCTAGTCACTTAGACATAGGGGATAGTATGCTCTGATTAGAGCAGGGACTGGGAAAGTGTAGTCAGTTTTGGGATTTGGGGACAGGCAGGTTTGAGGACAGGGTACTCGCGGCAACCGCGGATTTCGGGCGGTTGACCGGACTGTTATTAGTGTATCAGATTTGGGGATGGGGGACCGGGACTTCTTTAGTAAATGGGTTGTTCCCACTTAAGTGGAGTCTTGGTCCAATCCGACTATATCGGGTTACTTGAGACCGTGCCGGTCAGGAGCCGGTCTGTTGCTGTATTTATGACCGTGCCGGTCAGGAGCCGGTCTGTTGCAGTACTTATGACCGTGCCGGTCAGGACCCGGTCTGTTGCCTCGGGGATGGGACCGTGTCGGTCAGGAACCGGTCTGCATCCCGCAGCGGAGATGTGAGTTAGTGGGCATAGTAGGCAGTACCGGTGTTCACCGGTGTCTAGATTGGGTTACCCGGGCAGGCATATGTATACGCTGACGTATGCATTTAGCTACTCCTTTAGCTTATTACTTGAGAGGCATCTTCGTGATAGCTTTTATCAGTTGTTGTACGTATAGCTCTCCCCCTTGTTTTATCTCTCCGCCTCTTGTAGTCCTAGTGGGCAGGTCTGTGGTAGAGGTTTACCCACTAGGGGAGGCTACTGTTTTTATAGTAGTTCTGACCCCCCTCTGTTTTCCCTTTTCTTGTCCCCTTTGTTTTGCAGAGTCATCTGTTGGAGTTGCGGGACCCTCTTCCCAGGATCGAGGTAAGAGGATTGCTGACTAGATAGCTGCTACCCTGAGCTTGAGTTTAGTAGTTTTGTTGTATCCCCTGTACACTCAGACGGTTGTATTTTTCTTTTATTTTGGGTCTGGCTGCGGCCAGCTGGTTGTATTTATTTCGTGAGCTGGGAGAGACACATGTATATTTTTGAGAGATTATTGTACTTTTATTTCCAGCATTTGTCTGAGATGTACTAGTTTCAGTTTTAGCTCTGTTTTATGCTCCTGTATTATTCAGTTTATATCTGAGCAGGTTACCAGCGCTTCGTGTACACGGGAAATACCGTGTGCACGGCGGATCTGTGGACGAGCCCGGGTTCTGGTTTCCACCCGGGGCGTGATAGATTAGTTTGGTATCAGAGCTTAGGGATAGGTCAGTTGGGACTTAGGAGACCCTAGGCTTTTTGGCAGACCCTAGGAAGGCAGGGCGTGAGTGACGCGATATTGTGCGAAAGTCGGCAACTTATTATTAAACTCTTCCTGTGAGTGGAGAGGGACTGGCATATCCTATTTCTGGGGGACCATTATGTTGGCTGCAGACGACATAAGGTTACAGAAATAGGAGGATGACCGTGACTTTCGCTGGATTGGGTCGAGAGTGGTTTTGTTTACTGACCCGTGGTTTCTTGTGTGGCAGGATGCCTCCTAGGCGGCAGATCCCTACTCGGGGTACTCCTATACCCCAGGAGGAGCCGGAGCAGTCCGGGCCTTCTGAGATCAGTGAGCTGAGGGCCATGGTGGCCCAGTTGGCGGAGAGTCACCGCCGACAGGAGCATAGGTTTGAGCAGTTGCTGGCTCAGGTTGCGGCACCTCCCCCTACTACTGTAGAGGCCCCTGTACCACCGGTTGTACCGCCGACTATTCCACTAGTCCCTACGGCACCGTCGTCTAGCAGTGGGGCTCAGGGGGTGATCAGGCCATTGACCCCAGCGGAGGAGCAGGAGTTTGCTGACAAACGCGCACAGTTATGTAAGCAAGGACCACCTAGGTTCTCGGGGCGGAGCACTCACCCATCGGAGATAGGATCGTGGTTAGCATCAATGGAGAAGTTGTTCAGAGATTTCTTCATTGATCCGAGATTCAGAGTACACATGGCCATACATTGTCTAGAGGGGGATGCAGATGCTTGGTGGCGTCGGGTCGAGCCCTTAGAGTTTCAGATCACCCGACAGCTACCCTGGTCGGAGTTCAGGAGGATGATCCTTGACACTTACTTCTCCACGAGCGTGAAGAAGAAGATAGAAGATGACTTGAAGAACCTTCAGCAGGGTGATCGCCCAGTGTGGGACTATTTCCAGGAGTTTACGCAGTTGCTCAACTGCGTACCCTATGTTGCTAGGGATGGGCTGCACTAGGTGGAGCTGTTTGAGACAGGTCTGCGCCCTGAGATCTATACCTTGGTGCACGCCCAGAGGCTTCAGACTTTATCAGAGGCAGTGGATCATGCACAGTGGGTCGAGAGGGGAGATCATGTGGTCGCTAGGCGCGGAGGCTTGGTCGCTCAGAGTTCTGAGAGGAAGCGACCAGCGCCAGACGATAGGGGACAGGCGAGTTCATGGAGGCCGCCCCGACCGCCACCGCCTCAGTTTACGGGCCGTGGGCGTTCGGAGCGGCGAGGGCCTGGGGGATCCCAGAGGCCCCCGCAGCAGCAGCATCAGCAGCCCCAGCGACAGCAGCAGCACTCGCAGCAGCAGAGGTCGCAGTCGCGACAGCAGGGGTCACAGCGGCAGAGGCCGCAGCAGCAGTAGTCGACGCAGCCCCGGTCTACAGTTGGGTGTGTCTTCTGTAGGGGTCAGCACCCCTCTGATACTTGTGAGATGAGGCACGATCGCTGTTTTAGATGTGGGCAGTCAGGTCATCGGCGAGCTACTTGCCCTTTTTCGACATCGCCGGCTCCTTCCTCAGCATCCGTCCCTTCGGTGCCCCAGCAGCGGCCTTATGCTCCAGCGAGCAGGGCTCCTTCTTCCCACCCTGCAGATTACCGACCACCAGCTCAGAGCGGACGGGTTTATGCCGCCCAGGTGGAGGACTCCTCGGCAGCCAACCACGTGGTGGCAGGTATTATTTTACTTTTCGGCATTAGAGCTCGCACTTTATTCGATACCGGTGCATCACATTCTTTTATCAGTAGAGCATTTGCATCGTCGCATGGACTAGAGTTAGGTCGGTTGCCACATGCATTAGAGGTACGGATTCCCGATCATATTTTGCATGTAGAGGAGTGTTGTTGGTCTTGCCCTGTACAGCTTGAGTCTTGGATTTTGCCAGCGGACCTGATGGTCCTTAGTCAGCTGCGAGATTTTGACATTGTACTGGGGATGGATTGGCTGGCTCGCTATTTCGCAACGATTGATTGCGCCGCGAGGACTGGTACTTTTAGCGAGCCAGGTCAGGAGGTGTTTGTTTACAGGGGGTGCCAGAGTGCTTTCTTTGCCTCTGTGGTTTCGACTTCTCGGGCGAGGCAGATGATGCGCAGTGGATGCGTGGCCTTTTTGGCGTCTGTGGTTAAGGAGCCTACGGCGGCACCGGGACTCACGGATATCCCTATTTTCCACGAGTTCCCTGATGTGTTTCCTCCAGAGCTGATTCATATGCCACCGGATAGGGAGGTTGAGTTTTTGATTGACGTAGTTCCAGGAACTGCGCCAATCTCTAAGGCTCCTTACCGAATGGCACCGGCTGAGCTGCGAGAGTTAAAGGCGCAACTTCAGGATTTAATGGACAAAGGTTTTGTCAGACCAAGTGTATCGCCTTGGGGAGCGCCGGTGCTATTTGTGAAGAAGAAGGATGGATCACTTCGACTATGTGTTGATTATCGGGAGTTGAATAAAGTGACCATCAAGAACAAGTACCCTTTGCCGCGCATTGATGACCTATTTGATCAGCTGCAAGGGTCTTGTGTCTTCTCCAAGATCGATTTACAGTCTGGTTACCACCAATTGAAGGTGAAGGCCGAAGACATCCCAAAGACGGCATTCAGGTCGCGGTACGGGCATTATGAGTTCACCGTCATGCCTTTTGGATTGACAAATGCCCCTGCTGTTTTTATGGATTTAATGAACAGGATTTTTCGACCATACCTGGATCGGTTCGTCGTTGTTTTTATCGATGACATCCTAGTTTATTCCCGAAGCGATGTGGAGCACGAGGAGCACTTGAGGATTGTGCTACAACTTCTGAGAGAGAGCAAGTTGTATGCCAAGTTATCTAAGTGTGATTTTTGGCTTCGGGAGGTTGTCTTTTTGGGCCATGTGATTTCAGCCGCTGGAGTGGCAGTAGACCCGGCGAAGATTGAGGCAGTCCGGGATTGGCCCCGACCGATGACGGTATCAGAGGTCCGCAGTTTCATGGGCTTAGCGGGATATTACCGTCGGTTTGTGGAAGGTTTTGCGAAACTCTCCACACCCCTCACTCATTTGACGCGGAAAGGGATTAAGTTTACTTGGAGTGAGGATTGCCAGAGGAGCTTTGAGGAATTAAAGAACAGGTTGATGTCGGCTCCTATCCTTTCCCTCCCTGTTATGGGGAAAGGATATGTGATTTACAGCGATGCATCGCACAGTGGACTTGGTTGCGTGCTGATGCAGGAGGGAAGGGTAATTGCATATGCCTCTCGGCAATTGAAAGATTATGAAAAGAATTACCCTACCCATGATTTGGAGCTAGCTGCAGTGATTTTCGCACTAAAGTTGTGGCGCCACTACCTGTATGGGGAGCACTGCGAGATTTACACTGACCACAAGAGCTTGAAATACCTGTTCACACAGAAGGAGCTCAACTTGAGGCAGCGCAGATGGTTGGAATTGTTGAAAGACTATGATGTAGACATATTATACCACCCTGGCAAGGCCAACGTGGTTGCCGATGCCCTGAGCAGGAAAGCAGTACAGAGTCTATCTTTGATGATCACCGATCAGGCGCCATTACTTGAGCAGATGAGGCGGTTGGAGCTCGAGGTTGTGTCCCCTGGGGTCTATGCTCGACTTATGTCTCTAGTCGTGCAGCCCACTCTGTTGGACAGGATTCGGGAGAGACAGAGTGAGGACCCCCACCTGATGAGGATTCGAGAGCAGATGCAGACTTGTTTGACAGGGGACTTTTCAGTCGATGCTTCGGGAGTACTGCGGTACAGGGACCGAGCTTGTGTGCCTATGGATGCAGAGATCAGAGAGCAGATCTTGAGGGAGGCCCACTATACACCTTATACCATCCATCCTGGTGGGACTAAGATGTATAGGGACCTTAAGGCACAGTTTTGGTGGAATGGGATGAAGAGAGACATTGGGAGATTTGTAGCACACTGTCTAACTTGTCAGCAAGTAAAGGCTGAACATCGTGTACCTGCTGGCAAGTTGCAGAGTCTCCCAATCCCTGAATGGAAATGGGAGCATGTTACAATGGATTTTGTCACAGGTTTGCCGAGGGCGCAGACGGGGGCGGATGGTATCTGGGTAGTTGTGGACAGACTTACCAAGTCCGCTCACTTTTTACCGGTTCAGATGACTTGGCCGATGGAGCGTCTAGCACAGGTGTACTTGGCTGAGGTGGTTAGATTGCACGGGGTACCCGTTTCCATCGTATCAGATAGAGACCCGAGGTTTGTCTCGCATTTCTGGAGGAGTTTACAGACAGCCTTGGGGACGCAGCTCCGATTTAGTACAGCATTCCACCCACAGACCGATGGGCAGTCAGAGCGCACTATTCAGACCCTCGAGGATATGTTGAGAGCATGCGTTCAGGACTTTAGGGGAGGGTGGTACCGGCACTTGGGATTAGTTGAGTTTGCGTACAACAACAGCTATCAAGCGAGCATTCAGATGGCTCCGTTTGAAGCGTTGTATGGACGCAAGTGTCGGTCACCCCTTTATTGGAGTGACGTGGGTGAGAAGAAGACTTTGGGTCCTGATCTACTATTAGAGGCAGAGGAAAAGGTCAGATTGGTACGACGATATCTTGAGACCGCCCAGAGTCGACAGAAGAGTTATGCTGATACTCGGCGGCGAGACTTAGAGTTTCAGGTGGGAGACCATGTTTTTCTGAAAGTCTCGCCTTCGAAGGGGATTCAGAGATTTGGTATTCGTGGGAAGCTGAGCCCTCGTTATATTGGACCTTTCGAGGTGTTGGAGCGCTTAGGGCCAGTTGCCTACAGGCTTGCACTTCCACCCAGGCTTTCAGGTGTTCACGATGTTTTTCGTGTATCGACTCTGAGGAGGTATGTTCATGACCAGTCCCACATCATCGATTTCACCCCATTGGAGGTTGCTGAGAACCTGAGCTATGTTGAGCGGCCGTTGAGGATCTTGGACCGTGAGGTTAGGGAGTTGCGCAGTCGGGCCATCCCTTATGTGAAGATCCTCTGGAGCAGTCATGATGAGCGCGAGGCTACCTGGGAGCTGGAGTCAGCGATGATGGATGCTTACCCCCACTTGTTCGAGGCCCCTGCTTGAGGTATGACTTTTGTTTCGAGGACGAAACCTTTTCTTGTGGGGGAGGAAGTAGTGTTCTGGTTTTTCCCATGCAACTTTTCGATGAATCCATTGTGTAGAACACCTAGTGTTGGTGTGTCTGGCCCATGGTGCATCAAAGGGGTGCCACAGATGGACCTTGTGAGACTTTGATAGCTGATTTGGCCTTCGGCTGCATTTTTCGAATTTTAGAAAAGGTTTTGGGCCAATCTGAGGTTGGATTTGGATTCAGCGCGGAAAAACGCTTGAAAACGGCTATTTGCTTGTTAAATTTGGAGTCCGGATGACCAAAAAGGGGCTTCCGGAAGTTTTCGGGGATTTTCGGTGCATGGGGGAGGCTCGTGGACCGGCCTGAGCCACGTGGCGGCCTATTATTGGCCGGCTCACGCAGCTCGGTCCACGGGGAGGTGCGGCGGTGCATGGACCGCGGGCGGGGGACGCGTGGCGTGCCCGGGTTGGCCGGCGCACGCGGCACGGCTCAGGGGCTTTGCGGGGTTGCGGTGGACCGGCCGCATGACACGTGGCGGCTTGGGATTTGCTGGCTCACGAGGGTGCGGTCCACGGTGTGCGCAGAGGGGCGCCTCGGGATAGCGCGCGCACAGTGGCGCCAGGCGGGCGGTCGGCCGCACTCGAGTGCGGACGCGTGTCGGCACGCGACAGGCGGGCCGTACCTACCCCCGCTGACCGCGGGGGGACACGTGGCGCGCGGAGGGACCCTTGCACCGCTGTCCCCTGTTGCGGGGTGACGTGGCATCACCAGGGCTTTTCGGGCGCGTCGGACGGGAGGTGTACAACCGGGTTTCCAGGCACAGTGCGCCCGAAACCTGCGCCCGAAAACCCGGCCCAACAGCATTTGGGCTGGGCTATAAATAGGTCCTTTGTGTTTCCTTTTCAGCTCTTCTGGCCCTTTTTCCAGAGAGAGTTCTTCAGAGCGATTTTCCCCCTCACAGTGCACTACCCTTTGGAGGACTTTGGAGATTTTTGGTGGCACGTTTCCCGAGGTTCACTATTTTACGGCGCGGCGCGACGCTTGTTCTCCGGTGACCCGCTTCGCCCCTTCTCAGTGTTTGGACTCCCCCGACTCACCCCGACTTCCGATTTTGCCGATTTTCGCGCCGTTGGACTCAAGACAGGTAGGGCTTCAACTCCTGTGTTTTGAGGTTCCTTGTTTTCCGTGCTGACCTTGGACTTTTCTGAGCACCCATTTGACCTATTTTTCTTCGCGGATTTTTGGACAGCACCGCGGTGTTCTAGCCATATCTTTTCGTTCAGACGTCGGATCGAGGCGATTCAAAAGGCAATTTTCATCTACACTTCGCAAGGAGTCTCCTGGATTTTTCCCTGAATTTTTGGAATATTTTCCGAAGGTGAAAGTCTCCTTCCACTGTAGTGCTTTGACACAGATTTTCTGGACTTTTGGATTCGGGGTGTTTCCCTTGTAGAATTTGTAACTCAGCGTAGAAAAATCGGATTTGAACGTGCAGGTACTCGTTTCGACGGGTTCGTCGCGAGGATCGCGACAGTATTTATCTTGGATTTTTTCGGGCATTTCTCATAGGTGAAAATAGACAGAGGGTGGACTGTTGTAAAATTGGGCAGATTCGGTTGGAATATTATATTAATTTATGTATGTTCCTTTGGGATATTTTGTACAGAGTTGTGGTGACTATTTTGGACTGAGCGTGGGATTCGCTTTTGGGTCAGGAATTAGCGCTCGAGGTGGGTGATGTTGTAAACCTCCTATTTGTGATTTATCACTAGGCCTATTGGAATGCTCTTGATCATGTTGTTAGTAGAACTGTGAAATGGACCTAGCATGCTTGTATGAGATCAGGGTTTCTTTGTTAATATTTGCATTGTCAGAAAACTACAAGTTAGTAGGTTGTGTTTTCATGCTTTAGATATGTAATATAATTACTTAGGAATCATGCTGAATCCATAACATGTTGAATGTTTAATGAAAGGTTTGGATATGCGGTTAGAATACTTAAAATGGTTTCATCAAGGGAAGGACTTTTGCATGCTTGAATGGTCACCTAGATAGGCCACCTTTTTCTGCTACACTATCATGCTGGAATTGACTTAGGAGAAACCATGTTTCATTCTTTCTCTAGTCACTTAAACATAGGGGATAGTATGCTCTGATTAGAGCAGGGACTGGGAAAGTGTAGTCAGTTTTGGGATTTGGGGACAGGCAGGTTTGAGGACAGGGTACTCGCGGCAACCGCGGATTTCGGGCGGTTGACCGGACTGTTATTAGTGTATCAGATTTGGGGATGGGGGACAGGGACTTCTTTAGTAAATGGGTTGTTCCCACTTAAGTGGAGTCTTGGTCCAATCCGACTATATCGGGTTACTTGAGACCGTGCCGGTCAGGAGCCGGTCTGTTGCTGTATTTATGACCGTGCCGGTCAGGAGCCGGTCTGTTGCAGTACTTATGACCGTGCCGGTCAGGACCCGGTCTGTTGCCTCGGGGATGGGACCGTGTCGGTCAGGAACCGGTCTGCATCCCGCAGCGGAGATGTGAGTTAGTGGGCATAGTAGGCAGTACCGGTGTTCACCGGTGTCTAGATTGGGTTACCCGGGCAGGCATATGTATACGCTGACGTATGCATTTAGCTACTCCTTTAGCTTATTACTTGAGAGGCATCTTCGTGATAGCTTTTATCAGTTGTTGTACGTATAGCTCTCCCCCTTGTTTTATCTCTCCGCCTCTTGTAGTCCTAGTGGGCAGGTCTGTGGTAGAGGTTTACCCACTAGGGGAGGCTACTGTTTTTATAGTAGTTCTGACCCCCCTCTGTTTTCCCTTTTCTTGTCCCCTTTGTTTTGGAGAGTCATCTGTTGGAGTTGCGGGACCCTCTTCCCAGGATCGAGGTAAGAGGATTGCTGACTAGATAGCTGCTACCCTGAGCTTGAGTTTAGTAGTTTTGTTGTATCCCCTGTACACTCAGACGGTTGTATTTTTCTTTTATTTTGGGTCTGGCTGCGGCCAGCTGGTTGTATTTATTTCGTGAGCTGGGAGAGACACATGTATATTTTTGAGAGATTATTGTACTTTTATTTCCAGCATTTGTCTGAGATGTACTAGTTTCAATTTTAGCTCTGTTTTATGCTCCTGTATTATTCAGTTTATATCTGAGCAGGTTACCAGCGCTTCGTGTACACGGGAAATACCGTGTGCACGGCGGATCTGTGGACGAGCCCGGGTTCTGGTTTCCACCCGGGGCGTGACAGCGCGACCCCACCGAGGAAAGTATCTGCGCATCTCTGTCGAGCTCAATATGGTTTATGCAGGCTATAGTCCAAATCCACGATCAACAAGATCGACAGTAACCAACATCACATCTCTAACTCACTAGCTGGAAATACTCAACAGCCGGGACCACCGTCAACCCGACGGCTCCCACAACAGGACATCAACTCAACATGCAAACTCACTAGCTGGGTATACTCCACAGCCGACAATAATGAAGGGTCCGAAAACTCCGAAAGACTAGAACCTACAACTCAAATCAAACAAGAACAGGCACTAGGCATAGCCTCTCGTTGTTCTCGACCCAAAGAAGGAACAACCCTTAGAACCCAGATCACTCGAACCCTCTCGGGTGAGGAAGTTTACAGGAAAATATGACATTTCTTACTAAAAACCATTTTCACTCGAACCCCCCCGGGGTGAGGACTAAAAGTAGTTCCTTTTTCTTTTTATAAAACCATCTTGATTTGAAAAAATCCATTTTAATGATTTTTAGCTCTTTTTAGGAAAATCAGTTAGAAAATAAGTTTTATTCCCAAACCCTGAAGGGCTAATGCCTTCGCCCAATCATACAAGAACAGACTCCGGCAACCCTTCGATGTTTGGAAGAAAAATATTGGTTGACTAAAATCATGTGTGTCCAAAAAGATTCTAGGTTCAAGGTCCTGCTATCACTGGTACACCACTGCCACGAACACAGTGGCGACAAATAAATCGAAGAACTCGACAACTCGGGACCACCGTTTACCCAAACGGCTCCCGCTACTGGTACAAGATTAGCTACATCTACCAGACTCCACTCTGCCCCCCAAGCACGAGTGTAACATGCATCCTACACTAAGAAAAATCCCAACCACTCAGCCAACTACCCGAGTGAGGAAAATGTTGGGTTATGATAATATGGATCTAAATAGGGAAAAAAATACCTAGAGGGGGGTGAATAGGTGTAAACAATAAACACTCAAAAATCTTTGCATAATAAAATCCAATGCGGAAAAGTAAATAACACGCAGAGATTTTACGTGAAAAACTCCATCACAGGAGTAAAAAAGCACGGGACCGATAACACGGTGAAATCAACTAAGATTAAACACGTACAAAAGTGATATACCGTACTCACACACGACTCATCCTTTTTCCATACGCTCCGAGTTGATCTTCTCCGCTCGCTCCGCAACGCGCCTCGAATCCACGATTTGCGTCCAACGTCGAATCCACGACGTCTGATCGAATCCACGGTCTCCACCAAGTAGTACGTCTCGATCACACAAACGTACCTCGCTCCGAATCCACGAGAGCGGTAGCACCTTGAATCCACAAGGCCACGCGAATCCACGCGCCGATTTTGGGGAAAATCGTTGTTTTTGTTGGTGGTGATAATCCGCCGAATATTTAGATCAAAGATAGATCGTTAATATTTTTCCGACATTTTTCGGAGTACAAAACTTATTTTGGATTACCCTAAAAGATAGAATTAGGGTTTACTTATAGGTTAGAAACCATTGGAAGAGGATAAGAATCAAAAACTGACTGTAACAGAATTTTACCCGCGCGACGGTCCGGACTGGATTTGGCTTGATCTGGACTGTCGTTGTTTTTCAGAGAATTCCTGAAAAAATAGTGTTCGGGGTCCGGACTGAAATACCCACGGTCCTGACTGTTCATGCGATTTCTGCAAAATCCACGTTCGGGGTCCGGACTGAACCAGGGGTGTTCCAGACTGGATTTGCGCATGAACCTACCTACGTTCGGGGTCCGGACTGGATTACTATGATCCGGATCCTGAACATATAACAGTCCAGTTTCTTGATTTTTATGCGATTAAAAACCCATCCAAGTGTTTCTATACTACAAGAAGTATTCGGATCACCAAAGTTATTTAGTTAAACGTACCTGATCCTTTTGAATTCTTCTTTCTTGAGATTGAGGTATATGATCCAAACATCTTCATCTTCAATCTTCAAGACTTAACCACTTTCACGAAATACGCCAAAACAAAATCCTTAACAATCTCCCCCTTTGACGGTTTCGTGACAAAACAAAAATCCACTTAAGAAAATTCAAAAAGATATTTTGGTTGCTATCACCATACAACAAAAATTTATAATTGAGATCCAAATAAAATGAATACATGAGATAAACTCCTAAAACAAACTCTAGACTTAGACGTTTGTACTCTCTGCAAAAGAAATAATTCTTGACAAAAGAAATCGTTAGATACCTCAAGAATTTAACATTCAAAAAATCAACCAGAGAGATGAAGTTTATACTCACCATGATATTTATAAAATCAGATATTTATTAAAATACCAATCAGAGATAGACATATTTTTTAAGCAATAAATTCTAAATGTCATAAGTATGTTAGTAATCAAACAACTTGTTAGTAATAATACATGCCCAAATTGTTAGTCAAATAGTTAGTCGAGACATGCAATTATTCACAATACAAAACCAAAGTTGTTGTCATACTTACCTTTCAAGTTTAATGTTCCAACCACAGTTCTCACACACAAACCATTGTCAAACCTTGTTCATATGTTCATATTCTCTCTCCCCCTTTTTGTCACTAAAAGTAGCCAAAATTACAAAATTAAGGGAGTTAAAAGTTTAGAAAAAGAAATGTAAGAACTAGAACTAAAACCTGCAAAACAAAAAGATTAAAAAATCAATCGTCACACTCTGAGTCTTCAGAGCTACTACATCCCATCTTGGAAAACATCTTCTTCACCAACTTCTTCATTGAGGTGAATTTCTTTGTCAGAGTGATTTGGGCTGCAGTGATTATTTCGAGCTCATCAGAGATGCGCTTATGTTCTTTTGTGATTTGTTCTTGTTCAAAAGATAACCTTTTCTGTTCGTTATAAATTGAAGTTACAGAAGCTTCATCATCTGACACGGGTACTTGCTTTGAGGGTGAAGCAGAAGTACCGACTGAAGGTTTCTTGCCACGCGGAGGAGTTGAAGTGGCATGAGGCAGTTTCTGAAAAGACTTTACGACTGTTGAATCATTAATCATACCTAAACTGTGTTGATGACTGGACGAGCTAGTATCAACCTTGAATTTCCTTAAGATTCTCATTATGATCAATGGAAACGGAAGTCTTTCCGTAGGATGGGGATGTTCAACGTACCGTGCCATCCTACTCCAAATGACATAAGGGATATTGATGTTCAACCCTACTGCCTCTGACGAATGTCCCAACAGGTATAGGAAAAGCAAGCGATCCCATCGTAGGACTTTCATCTGCATGTTCGGAAGAATATTGTAGCAAATAATGAAATTTAGAAATCGATACTCAGGTCGAAGTTCTTTAGAGTAAACAGAATTTCCTGATGACTGAGTCTCCGCCATGCATACTCCATTTACAACAGTTTTCCACAACACGTTTGTTAAGCTTTTTCCTTTCAAATAATTGGTCCCTGTCATGTTCGATTTCATCCCTAGAACTTCTCTAATTAGATGTGGAGTTATTTTGAGTCTTATTCCTCGGACTGTTGTATAAAACTCCATTGGGCCGTCTTCATGTTCTTGAAGCTGTACTGCATTGGTATAGAAGGTCCGGACCAGATGCAAACAATACCCAAGAGTTTCAGGAAATTTGCAAACTTGATAGAGATTAGCTGGTTCAATTAGATTTCCGAAAGCAAGAGAATGATCTCGAAGAGCTCCAATGTTAACGTGTCGTTCCCCAATACATTCTTTGTTCTCAAAGGCTTTCAGTCGATCTATGTTAATAGGCACGTGTTCCTCTGGAGGTGGTGAATTATGTGCCATTGGTTTCTCAATTTCAATCCCTCGTGCTCCTCCCATCCGTCGAGCTACTCTTTTTCTCTTCATTGAATAAGATGTTGGCGGCATTGGGGCTTTGCCTTTCTCCGCAACAGTAGGTGCTGTCTTTGCCTTTGTTGTACCAGGGGTTTTCCCTTTTGATGTGGCAGGTGCTGCGTCGTCTTCCATTAGTTCATCCCAGTTCATTGATTCTTTCTCAAATTCTGTCTCGGAGTCGTCCACAAGGATATACTCACCTTTTCTTTGAGTTTTCTTCGCTCTCTTTAGTTTGTTCGTTGCTCTTGTGTGTACCATGGCTACAAAGAGCACAATGATCCAAGCAAACACCATCTTTGCTTGTGCCTTAGTAAGTGAAGAACCTGCGAGCAAAAACTCAAGAACACGAAAAATTGTTTAATTTTCAAAAATTTGAAAAATTGTACCCAAACAATCATTATCGTGTAGAGAGACTAGGAATCAAATTAGTTTTGCAAAAGGAATTTTAAAAATAGATCAATTCCATGATTTTCAAAAATTCTCATTATATGCCTTAAAACCGAATTTTCAGAAATCGAAGCCTAAAAATCCGTTAATCAAGAGAATACCAAGCATATAAACAAAACTAATCTACCCAGAGTTCTTATTTCAAAAGAAATTTGACCAAAAACCATCTAAAATCAAATTTGAATCATGATTTTCACTCATGTTATGAAGAACAATGCAAAACCAGTGAAAAGATTGAGTTTTGATCAAAAAGACTTACTTGAATCTGAAGAACTCGAGTTAGAAAGGCTCCAAATTGGTTGTTTTCTAGAGAGAGAAACTCTGAAGACTTGAAAACAAAAGCTTGTGATAAAATAAAATCAAAAACCTTTTTGTTTTAAATAAACCCTAGTCGCGGTCCGGATCGGATCAAGAATCATAGAAAAATTCCAGAAAATTCAGAAAAAGATTGTAAGCACTTTTATATGTCAACTTTAAACAAAAACATCGTTTCATATCAAAAGAAATAGATTATGCTAAATCTATCAATAATATCCAAGTAATGAAACGAAATTTTATAAAAATTAAATCCTTTAAAGTTGATCAAGTTCAAGAACATCTATCACGATCTAATGAGTAATGCGTTTATCAAATCATCAATTTAGTAAAGAAGATGAAATACCAAGATCGATAAATGTTTGAAACCCCAAATAAGTTAGATAATATATCTAGTTAATTTATTGTAAGGAGTGGCTCTTTGAGCATCTTTCAATAAAAAATCCCACCTTATACCAACCTTGGAATTTGACAGAGTCAAGTATTCCAATAAGCATTTTATCTAATCATCAAGAAAAACCATGCTTTGTATACATGTGGTAGCTGCACACAGTACTCGGACGACCGAGGTGGTAGCTCTTTCCTTCATGTGGTGGTACTTTTCACACTCCTCATTGGGATGTAACTCTTTCCACATCTTTTGAGCATAACGTTTTAATAAACTTCCCCTCAATTGGCTATCAACTATTTAAGATATAAGGTATTCAACCAAAAATTGATCTTATATTCATACTTAACTTAATTTTCAAATACGATAAAAACTATACCAAGAGATCACTGAGAGAGAAATTGACTTTGATCAATTAAAAATGAACTAATTGATATAAATGATCATTGTTGGGTCGTATATAATACGGATCTAAATAGGGGAAGAAACACCTAGAGGGGGGTGAATAGGTGTAAACGTATAAACACTCCAAAAATCGTTGCGATAAAACCCAATGCGGAAAATAAAATAACACGCAAGATTTTTACGTGGAAAACTCCATCACCGGAGTAAAAAACCACGGGACCGATAACACGGCAGAAATCCACTAGAATTAAAACACGTACAAGGTGATTTACCGTACACACTTACGACTCAACCTTTTCCATACGCTCCTAGAGGATCTTCTCCGCTCGCTCCAGATGCTTCTCGAATCCACGATCTGCGCCCAACGCCGAATCCACGGCGTCCAACGTCGAATCCACGACGTCCGACCGAATCCACGGTCTGCACCCAATAGCACCGTTCGAATCCACGAACGTGCCTCGCTCCGAATCCACGAGAGCGATTGAACCTTGAATCCACAAGGACACGCGAATCCACGCGCCGATTTTTGGGTAAATCGTTGTTTTTGGGTGGTGATGATCCGCCGAATACTTAGATCAAAGATAGATCGGAAATACCATCTAAGTATTCATTAGTTTGATTCAACTCAAGATGTGAGTATGAAAACCTAGAATCAAACTAATCAATATAGATGAAGAAACATAGAGTATTCTCTAATGATTTCCTTTCTTCTCTATATGTGGATCTATAGCCGTATATGATGATATATGAAAATGACGGCTATGTGGATTCACCCTAGAAAAGGAGTCATAGGGTGTATTTATAGGTTAGAAACCCTAGGAAGAAGATAAGAATCAAAAACCTGCCATTTCTGGATATTTACGGACGGCGATCCGGATCGTGATAACTAGGATCCGGATCGTCATAACAAAACAGCCAATTCCAGAAAAACGAAGGTTCGGGATCCGGATCATGTGACTACGATCCGGATCGTTCATACAGTTCACCAAACATCAACGTTCGGGATCCGGATCAAGAGACTACGATCCGGATTGCGACGATGTATGAACGAACCACCTTCGGGATCCGGATCGAACAACCTGATCCGGATCCTGAACATGTCCCAAGTCCAGTTTTTGATTTTTATGCAATGAAAGATTCTTCCAAGTGTTTCTACACTACAAGAAGTATTCGGATCACACAAATTCTTTAGTTAAACATACCTGATCCTTTTGAATTCTTCTTTCTTGAGATTGAGTTAAATGATCCAACTTTCTTCACCTTCAATCTTCAAGACTTGAGACTTTCACGAAACTACGCCAACTCAAATTCCGTAACAATCTCCCCCTTTGGCGGTTTCGTGACAAAACATAGATCCACTAAAGAAAAATTCAAAAAGATATTTTTGTTGCTATCACCATACAACAAAAATTTACAATGGAGATCCAAAATACAATACATGAGTTAAACTCCTAAAACAGACTCTAGACTTAGACATCTGTACTCTCTGTAAAAAGAAATCATTCTTGACAAAAGAAATCGTTAGATACCTCAAGAATTTTGTATCATTCAAAAACCACAAACAGAGATGAAGTTTAAACTCATTTATACTTACCATGACATTTATATTCAGATATGGAAACTGATCATAGTTAAATAAACACCAACATATCTTCTTTGCACGTAAAAACCAAATGTCATGAACAAGTTTGTGACAAACTTATATATATATAGATATGTAATTGATCAGAGTTAAGAACCAACATATCTTCTATGCAATCAAAAACCAAGTGTCACAAACTTGTTAGTGAACA
Organism: Tillandsia leiboldiana; assembly: GCA_029204045.2. NCBI lineage: Eukaryota > Viridiplantae > Streptophyta > Magnoliopsida > Poales > Bromeliaceae > Tillandsia > Tillandsia leiboldiana. The sequence goes on from CM055060.1 coordinate 9,152,929, forward strand.
TCAACTTGTTAGTTATATTACATGCCCAAATAGTTAGCAAATAGTTAGTCGAGGCATGCATTCAAACAAATGGAAAAACCAAAAGTTGAAGTTCTACTTACCTTTGTGTTTCAACTTACCTTTGATGTTCCAACACATCATCATGTTCAATCAATCATTGTTCAAGTTCTCTATAAACTCTCTCCCCCTTTTTGTCACAAAATTAGCCAAAAACACAAAAATTTAAGGAGAGTTAAAGATTTCAAAAATTGTTCCGAAAAATAAGAACTAGAACTAAAAGTAAGTCCTAAAAGCTGAACTAAAGTCTAAAAAGATAAAATCCTGCACAAATCTGCACAAAAATTGTTAAAGCACAAATTAGTCATCCGAGTCTGAGTCCTCAGACGCACTATATCCCATCTTAGTGAACATGTTCTTGATCAATTTCCTCATTGAATTTACTTTCTTGGTCAATGTAATTTGGGATGCCGTTATGATCTCGAGTTCTTCAGACATTCGCCTTTGTTCTGATGCTTGTTGAGACGGTGAGGCCGAGGTGCCGACACAAGGTTTCTTTCCAGTGGAATGTGTCGGAGTAACATGTGGTAATTTGTGAAGTGACTTCACAATCGTTGACTCATCTATCATCCCCCAACAGTGTTGATAAGATGTCGAGCTTATATCAATGTCAAACTTTTGTAAGATCCTCATGATGATTAACGGAAACGGAAGTCGCTCAGAAGGATGAGGATGCACAATATATCTTGACATTCTATTCCAAATTATGTAGGGGATATTCATGTTCAATCCTACAGCCTCAGAGGGATGACCTAAGAGATATAGGAACAGCAGTCTCTCCCATCTCACGACCTTAGTCTGCATGTTAGGTAGAATGTTGTAACACGTGATGAAATTTAGAAATCGGTACTCCAGTCGAAGATGTTTGGATTTTACACTTTTACCATTAGCTGAATTCGTTCCTTCCAAACAAATTTTATCTATCACTGTTCGCCACAAGGCATTCGTCAAACTTCTTCCTTTCAAAAAGTTGAGTCCCGATGTGTTAGATTCCATTCCAAGGACTTCGCCAATTAGCTGCGGAGTGATTTTAAGTTTCATCCCTTGGATAATTGTATAGAAATGCATTGATCCATGTTCTCCTTCTTGAAGATGTGTTGCATTCGTGTAGAAGGTCCTTACACGATACAAACAATACCCAAGTAGTTCGGGGAATCGGCAGACTTGGATGAGATTACCTTGCTTAATCAAGGTTCCAAACTCAGGTGAGTGATTTCGGAGAGCTTCAATGTTGACATGACGTTCACCGATGCATTCACGACGTTCAAACGCTCGAACGCGATCCATGCTGACGAACACTCCTTCCACGCGAGGCGGGGAGTCAGGAACTATCGGTGTGTTAAAATCAGCGTCTCGTCGTAGTCCAAAACGTCTAGTTACTCGTTTCCTTTTCACAGAGATGGTTGGTTTAGTCATAGGCGCTTTTCCTTTGTCCATGGGTGCTTTTCCTTTTGAAGCAGTCGGAACAGTCGTTGCTTCAACTTGCAGTTCATCCCAATCAATTGATTCCGTCTCTGATTCAGTGTCGGAATCAACCTTAGTCTTCTTTGCTTTCTTAGCCTTCTTAGGCTTGGCAGTATCTCTCGTATGTACCATAGCAGCAAGTAGGAAAACAATCCAAGTGATCACCATTGCTAATGGTTTCTTGAGAAAAAGGAATCCTGTGTAGACCAACTCAAGAACACATGAAAAATTGACAATTTTCAAAAATTGAAAAAGTTGTATCCAAAGAATCATTATCAAGTAGAGAGATTAAGAATCAAGTTAGTTTTGCAAAAGGACTTTTAAAGATAGATCAATTGCATGATTTTCGAAAATCCTTATTATATGCCCTAAAACCGAAATTTTAGAAATCGAAGCCTAAAAATCCGTTAATCAGGAGAAAACCTAGCATATAATCAAAACTAAACAACCCAGAGTTCTTATTTCAAAAGAAATTTGATCAAAAACCATCCACAAACAAAGTTGATCCAAGAAATTCGTGCGTTTGAGGAGGAAAAGAGAAAAACGGTGAAAAACCGAGATTTTGATCAATAAAACTTACTTGGAATTGAAGAACTTGAGTTTGAAAGCTTCCAAGGAGGATGAAATCTAGAGAGAGAGGCTCTGGAAACTTCGGAACAAAAGATTGGAGTAAAGAAATCAAAAACCCCTTTCGTTCCTTATAAAACCTAGCCGCGATCCGGATCAGTTCATAACTGCGATCCGGATCGGCTACCCGCAGTAAGAAACTGCGTTCGGGATCCGGATCGGCAGACACAATCCGGATCGTCAGCCCGCAGAAGAATTCCTGCGTTCGGGATCCGGATCATCTAGCCCGATCCGGATCGGCCCCAACTTTTTCTTTAGAAAATTTCAGAGAAATTCAGGAAAATCCAGAAAAAGATTGTAAGCACAAATGTGTATCAACTTTAAACAAAAATCATCGTTTCATACAACAAGAATTAGATTATGCCAAATCTATCAATAATATCCAAAAATGAAACGAAAATTTACAAAAATTAAATCCCTTAAAGTTGAACACCTTCAATTACATCTAACTTGATCTTATGAGTAATGCCTTTATCAAATAATCAATTCGGTAAAGAAAATGAAATACAAAGATCAATAGATGTTTGAAATCCCAAATATAGTAGATAATATTTCTAGACAATCTGTTGAAGAGAGTGGCTCTTTGAGCATCTTTCTTTAAAATCCCACCTTATACCAACCTTGAAATTTGACAGAGTCAAGTATTTCAACATGCATTTTACTTAATCAAAAATTTGAACAACCATGCTTGGTATACATGTGGTAGCTGCACACAATACTCGGACGACCGAGGTGGTAGCTCTTTCCTCCATGTGGTGGTAGTTTTCACACTCCTCATTGGGATGTAACTCTTTCCACATCTTTTGAGCATTTTACATTATCTTTGACTCCCCCTCAATTGGCTATCAATTATTTAAGATATAAAGTATTCAACCAAAAATTGATCTCGACTTCATACTCGACTAAACAGTCAAATAAGATAATGACTATACCAAGAGATCATTGAGAGAGAAATTGACTTTGATCACTTTAGAAGATGATTTAATTAACATAAACGATCATTGCAACAATGAAATATTATGATGGCAAAAGCATAATAAATTTCTAAATGTGTGAACAGATGCAATTAAAGTCAATTAAGATCTATACTCAATTACTATCCTATGTATAAACATATATATTGAATAGAACAAAACAAATACAAAACCTATTTTAAGCAAAGATTTCAAAAAGAAGATTATTTCAAGGAAAGCATCCCAATTGCTTTTCGTAAATGAATAAAACGTTTTTGATCCAAAGGTTTTGTTAGAATGTCAGCTAATTGATCCTCAGTTGAAATATATGAAAGTTGAAGAGAATTTGATTCAACTAGCTCTCTAAGAAAATGATATCTAAGTTCAATATGTTTTGTTCTAGAGTGCAACACAGGGTTTTTAGAAATGTTAATTGCACTTGTGTTGTCACAAAGAAATGTTACCGAAGATGCTGAAATGCGGAAGTCACTCAATACGCTTTTCATCCAAATGAGTTGAGTTGAGCAACTTCCAGCTGAAATGTATTCCGCTTCGGCAGTCGAGAGTGCTATGCAATTCTGCTTTTTACTGTGCCATGCAACAAGGCAATGGCCAAGATAGAAGCATGCACCACTCGTGCTTTTCCGATCATCCACTGATCCTGCCCAATCGGCATCTGAGTATCCAACAATATCCAAACTTGTTCCCATAGGATACCAAATTCCGAAATTAATTGATCCTTTGATATACCGGATGATCCGTTTCACCGCTTTCAGGTGAACCTCCTTTGGTGCTGATTGATATCTCGCGCAAATCCCAACACTAAAGGATATATCCGGGCGACTAGCCGTGAGGTAAAGTAGACTTCCAATCATACTTCTATACAGTTTCTCGTCTACATTCTCACTATGTGATTCACTTCCAAGTCCCTTGTGGCTAGTTCCCATTAGAGTTGGAAAATCTTTACAATTTTCTAGATCAAACTTTTTGACCAACTCCAGTGCATACTTGGATTGACTCAAGTGAATACCTTCATCATTTTGTTTAATTTGCAATCCAAGAAAATAAGACAGTTCGCCCATCATGGACATCTCAAATTCGCTTTCCATGGTCTCCGCGAATTTAGAAGCATCATTATCTTTTGTTGCACCAAATACAATGTCATCGACATAGATTTGTGCTACAATGAAATTATTTTGATAATGCTTCACAAAGAGAGTCCTGTCAGCTCCCCCTCGAGTATAGCCCTTCTCCAAAAGGTGCTTTGTTAACCTTTCGTACCATGCTCGCGGTGCTTGTTTCAGACCGTAAAGAGCCTTTTTCAAACGAAAAACATGGTTAGGTTGTTTATGATCTACAAAACCTTTCGGTTGAGCTACATAAACTTCCTCATTTAAAAACCCATTTAGAAATGCGCTCTTGACGTCCATTTGAAATAATTTGATTTTAAAATGACAAGCAATAGCAAACAATATACGAATGGACTCGAGTCTAGCTACAGGGGCGAAAGTTTCGTCAAAGTCTATACCTTCTACTTGAGAGTAGCCTTGAGCAACTAGTCGTGCCTTGTTCCTGATGATAGTACCATCTTCATCTTTCTTGTTCTTGAAGATCCATTTGGTACCTATCACATTATGTTGCTTTGGAGGCTTCGTTAATTCCCAGACTTTGTTTCGCTCAAATTGATGGAGCTCTTCCTGCATTGCTTTAATCCAGTAGTCATCCTGAAGAGCTTCATCTATTGTCTTTGGTTCGATTAAAGATACGTAGCAAGCAAATCCGCAAACCAACTGCCTTCGAGTTCTAACTCCTTCTTGTGGATCTCCAATGATGTTCGATTCCGGATGATCCTTGGAGATTCGTAGCGTTTGTTGAAACGGAGTACTCGGAGGTACACGAGATGATTCCTGCACATCAGATAAACTAGAAGAACCATTAGATGCATCATTAATATTGGAAGTATTATTATGAGAAGATGCACTAGCAGGAGAATCATCATCTAGAGAGATATCGAGGGTAGATTTTTCAGATTCAAAATGAGAAGCTTCATCTACTTTAACATTTAGAGATTCTACTATCGTCTTAGATTCAATGTTAAATACTCGATATGCTCTGCTATTCGTAGAATAACCCAAAAAGATTCCTTCATCACTTCGAGAGTCGAACTTTCCAAGATTTTCACAGTCACGTAAGATGTAACATCGACTCCCGAAGATACGAAAGTACTTGATATCCGGTTTTCTACTAAACCACAGCTCATATGGTGTATTCAAGGTTCCTGGGCGCAAATACACTCTGTTAAAGACATAGACAGCGGTGTTCACAGCTTCAGCCCAAAAATGTAGCGGTAATTTCCGGCTATGAAGCATCACACGCGCCATCTCTTGAACAACCCTGTTTTTGCGCTCAACAACACCATTCTGCTGAGGTGTATAGGGTGCCGAGAATTCATGTTTAATGCCATTTGAAGTACAAAAGTCAATGAATTTTGAATTTATGAATTCTCCACCCCTATCACTTCTAACACGAATGATCTTTTCATTCTTTTCAATCATAATACGATGGCAAATCTCATGAAAAGAGTCAAACGTATCAGCTTTCTCTCTCAAAAATGCTACCCAAGAAAACCGAGAGAAATCATCAACCAATAAAAAGATGTACCATTTACCTCCCAAAGATGGTTGACGGGTCGGCCAAAAGAAAAAGAAGAAAAGAAAATAGTCTACACAAACTATACAAGATTTAATCGTAGAACGATTAAGGACAAGGAGGGGTTTCACCTTTGCATACCCAAACCTTTGAGTTTTGGAGTATGTTGGTAAAGGTTGAGAGATTCTCCTTGAAGACGACGTCTTGTATGATTGATCTTTTTCTTTTGTCATCGTCTTGTTTGAGGTGCTACCAATGGTTCTTTCCTTTTGAAAAATCCTTCCTTGAATTCCGGGAAGTGAGCTTATTGGTAGCGATTGCAAGATGTGGTTGATTTGTTCTTTGAGCTCCAATCTCGCAATTTCTTTTGATGTGCCCTGTAAAATTACAACTAAAACATACCTTTGAGCTTGACGATTCCGAAGAGGATGAGGTAGGTTTGTTGTCGTTGTTTGTCTTGAATTCCGGTGTCGGAGGAGGAGATACCGACTGAGGCACAAAAACTGTCCCACTCAAACTTGGACTGTTTCCAGTTTGAGTGTATCCGAGGCCGAACCTATTTGATTGACCAAGACCAAGAAGTCTATCCAACTTACTCCTTCCTGAAGAGAATCGCTGTAAGTCATTCTTGAGTTGGAAAATGGTCTTTGTCATTTCCAGGTTATCCTGTCGAGCCTCGTTGTAGAGCTTTGAGAAGTGATTCGCGTTATCCACCAGATTTGTATGTTCCTTCTCAAGTTGCTCATTGGACTCTTGAAGGGAAGCATTTTCTTTTATCAGGTTTCCCTTTCCACTTCAAGAGCGTTTGAGAGAGAAGTCGCTCTTCTTGCTTCTTCTTCGAGATCATGCAATCTCCCTCTCAAACTCTTGTTTTGCTTAGCCACTTTCTTTGAGTCCCTCAAAAGTCTGTGGTAGGCTAGAGCAAAATCTTCACCTTCCGAATCATCCGATTCGTTGTCCGTTGCGTTCTTTTCAACAGTGGAGTTGGACAACGACTCAGATGTATTTGCCATAAAGCACATGAATGGTGAAGATGTGGACGCGTGGAATGCGGTGGAGCTCTTTTCTTCATCACTTGAAGACGACTCATTTGACGTTGAGTTGTCATCCCAAGTGACGACTTGCATCGCCTTCTTCTTTGCCGGATACTTGTTAGGACACTCCGTTGCAATGTGGCCGTAGCCTCGACATTTGAAGCATTGCATTTGTCCTTCTGAACTTTTCTTATCCTTTGAGAAGTTCTCCTGCTTTCTTGACTTGTGACTTGGAGTACCCTTGCCTTTGTTCCACTTTCTGAAGGATGGAGATTTGCTTGAATTACCCCTTCGAAAGTTGCGGCGAAAAATTCCTTGTCAAGAGAGCGAGCTGCTTCTCAAATTCCTCCATAGAAAGGTTCTCGTCACGTCCGAGGAGGATGTATCCGCGTCTTCTTCCTTAGTTGTTTTCAACGCATAACCTGAAGACTTAGAAGTGGATGCTTTTCCCAGAAGAATTGTTAGTATTAAAAGTCATTTCATATGTTTGTAATGAACCAACTAATTCTTCTACACGTATTTCGTCCGGGTGTTTAATAGTTTCAATGGCAGTAACCTTTGGGCGAAATCGTTCAGGAAGAGTTCGTAAGATTTTTCTTACATCTTAAATTCTGGAATCTTCTCTCCAGATTAGCACATGAGTTTACGATGTCTTGCAATCGTGTATAGTAGTCCGTGAAAGATTCATTTTCTGCCATCAAGATAGAGTCAAACTTGCTCGTAGAAGCATCTGCAGTTTCTGAATCTTCAAGAGGTTAGTTCCCTCATGTGTAACCTGGAGAACATCCCAGATTTCTTTCGCAGTCTCACATGCCGAGACGCGAGAGAATTCAGTTTGAGATAAGGCATTAAAAATAGCATTAATTCCCTGCCATTGTAAGAAGATAACTCAAACTCTTCCTTGGTCCATTTCGACCCGAGTTTTAAGGTGTGAACATCAGAGATAAGTTCAGTTGGATTAGACCATCCTGATTCAATTGACTGCCACACACCTTTCGTCGATGGAAGATAAAAAAGGCTTTCATCCGTACTTATCCAGTACGCATAATTTGTTCCATCAAAGAAAGGGGGGTCCGATTGATGTTTCCACCTTCAACCATTGTTCACAACCTATTCCCGCTCTGATACCACTTGTTGGGTCGTATATAATACGGATCTAAATAGGGGAAGAAACACCTAGAGGGGGGTGAATAGGTGTAAACGTATAAACACTCCAAAAATCGTTGCGATAAAAACCCAATGCGGAAAATAAAATAACACGCAAGATTTTTACGTGGAAAACTCCATCACCGGAGTAAAAAACCACGGGACCGATAACACGGCAGAAATCCACTAGAATTAAAACACGTACAAGGTGATTTACCGTACACACTTACGACTCAACCTTTTCCATACGCTCCTAGAGGATCTTCTCCGCTCGCTCCAGACGCTTCTCGAATCCACGATCTGCGCCCAACGCCGAATCCACGGCGTCCAACGTCGAATCCACGACGTCCGACCGAATCCACGGTCTTCACCCAATAGCACCCTTCGAATCCACGAACGTGCCTCGCTCCGAATCCACGAGAGCGATTGAACCTTGAATCCACAAGGACACGCGAATCCACGCGCCGATTTTTGGGTAAATCGTTGTTTTTGGGTGGTGATGATCCGCCGAATACTTAGATCAAAGATAGATCGGAAATACCATCTAAGTATTCATTAGTTTGATTCAACTCAAGATGTGAGTATGAAAACCTAGAATCAAACTAATCAATATAGATGAAGAAACATAGAGTATTCTCTAATGATTCCTTTCTTCTCTATATGTGGATCTATAGCCGTATAAGATGATATTGAAAATGACGGCTATGTGGATTCACCCTAGAAAAGAAAGACATAGGGTGATTTATAGGTTAGAAACCCTAGGAAGGAGATAAGAATCAAAAACCTGCCATTTCTGGAATTTTACGGACGGCGATCCGGATCGGATAACTGGATCCGGATCGTCATAACGAAACAGCCAATTCCAGAAAAACGAAGGTTCGGGATCCGGATCATGTGACTACGATCCGGATCGTTCATACAGTTCACCAAACATCAACGTTCGGGATCCGATGCAAGGACTCGATCCGGATTTTCTAAACCAACTCGACTTTTCATCCAAGACCTCCGGATTGCGACGATGTATGAACGAACCACCTTCGGGATCCGGATCGAACAACCTGATCCGGATCCTGAACATGTCCAAGTCCAGTTTTTGATTTTTATGCAATGAAAGATTCTTCCAAGTGTTTCTACACTACAAGAAGTATTCGGATCACACAAATCTTTAGTTAAACATACCTGATCCTTTTGAATTCTTTTCTTGAGATTGAGTTAAATGATCCAACTTTCTTCACCTTCAATCTTCAAGACTTGAGACTTTCACGAAACTACGCCAACTCAAATTCCGTAACAATCATTGATCACAAGAATTATCATGATATCCCAAACCTAATAAATTTCTTAACAACATAAAAGGAGGCATATAAAGTTCAATTATGAGACTAATCTAATTTAATGTCTAGTACAAGCATAGATAAAGAACACAAACACAAAACAAAACCAACCTTAGCAATGGTTTCCAAAAAGTGTTGTATTCAAACAAAGCTTCCAATGGCTTTACGCAATTGAATAAAAACGTTTTTGCTTCCAACGGTTTGTTAAAATGTCGGCTAATTGATCTTTAGTTCGAAACATAAGAAATTGGAGAGAGTGGATAACAGCTTCTTAGAAAAGGACATATAAGTTTCCATGTGTTTTGTTCTTGGGCAACACAGGGTTTTTAGAAATATTTATAGCACTAGGTGGTCACAAAAGAAAAGTTACCGAAGACGCAGAAGAAATTCGGAAGTCGCCTCAACACTGCTTTCATCCAAACCAATGGAGGTGAACAACTCCCGAAGAAATATTATTACGCTTCGGCAGCGAGGAGTGCCAATGCAGTTTTGCTTTTTTTATAGGCCAGGCAACAAGGCAATGACCAAGATTAAAAAACATGCACCAATCGGACTTTTGCCGATCCCACTGATCTGGCCCCAAATAGGCCTCTGAGATCGATTATGTCAAGAGTTGTTCCCATAGGATACCAAATTTCAAAATCAGTGTTACATTTGACATACGGATGATCCTTTTCACGTTTTAAGGTGAACCTCCTTTGGTG
>CM055060.1:9162996-9252010 GCA_029204045.2 Tillandsia leiboldiana
AAGCCATTTGGTACCTATCCATTTGTTGCTTTGGCCGCTTCCCTCCGACGTTTCGCTCTGCTTCGCTCTTTTGATTGCTTTCATCCAGTAGTCATCCTGAAGAGCTTCATCTATTGTCTTTGGTTCGATTAAAGATACGTAGCAAGCAAATCCGCAAACCAACTGCCTTCGAGTTCTAACTCCTTCTTGTGGATCTCCAATGATGTTCGATTCCGGATGATCCTTGGAGATTCGTAGCGTTTGTTGAAACGAGAGTACTCGGAGGTACACGAGATGATTCCTGCACATCAGATAAACTAGAAGAACCATTAGATGCATCATTAATATTGGAAGTATTATTATGAGAAGATGCACTAGCAGGAGAATCATCATCTAGAGAGATATCGAGGGTAGATTTTTCAGATTCAAATGAGAAGCTTCATCTACTTTAACATTTAGAGATTCTACTATCGTCTTAGATTCAATGTTAAATACTCGATATGCTCTGCTATTCGTAGAATAACCCAAAAAGATTCCTTCATCACTTCGAGAGTCGAACTTTCCAAGATTTTCACAGTCACGTAAGATGTAACATCGACTCCCGAAGATACGAAAGTACTTGATATCCGGTTTTTCTACTAAACCACAGCTCATATGGGTGTATTCAAGGTTCCTAGGGCGCAAATACACTCTGTTAAAGACATAGACAGCGGTGTTCACAGCTTCAGCCCAAAAATGTAGCGGTAATTTCCGGCTATGAAGCATCACACGCGCCATCTCTTGAACAACCCTGTTTTTGCGCTCAACAACACCATTCTGCTGAGGTGTATAGGGTGCCGAGAATTCATGTTTAATGCCATTTGAAGTACAAAAGTCAATGAATTTTGAATTTATGAATTCTCCACCCCTATCACTTCTAACACGAATGATCTTTTCATTCTTTTCAATCATAATACGATGGCAAATCTCATGAAAAGAGTCAAACGTATCAGCTTTCTCTCTCAAAAATGCTACCCAAGAAAACCGAGAGAAATCATCAACCAATAAAAAGATGTACCATTTACCTCCCAAAGATGGTTGACGGGTCGGCCAAAGAAAAAGAAGAAAAAGAAAATAGTCTACACAAACTATACAAGATTAATCGTAGAACGATTAAGGACAAGGAGGGGTTTCACCTTTGCATACCCAAACCTTTTGAGTTTTGGAGTATGTTGGTAAGGTTGAGAGATTCTCCTTGAGACGACGTCTTGGTATGATTGATCTTTTTCTTTTGTCATCGTCTTGTTTGAGGTGCTACCAATGTTCTTTCCTTTTGAAAAATCCTTCCTTGAATTCCGGGAAGTGAGCTTATTGGTAGCGATTGCAAGATGTGTGTGATTTGTTCTTTGAGCTCCAATCTCGCAATTTCTTTTGATGTGCCCTGTAAAATTACAACTAAAACATACCTTTGAGCTTGACGATTCCGAAGAGGATGAGGTAGGTTTGTTGTCGTTGTTTGTCTTGAATTCCGGTGTCGGAGGAGGAGATACCGACTGAGGCACAAAAACTGTCCCACTCAAACTTGGACTGTTTCCAGTTTGAGTGTATCCGAGGCCGAACCTATTTGATTGACCAAGACCAAGAAGTCTATCCAACTTACTCCTTCCTGAAGAGAATCGCTGTAAGTCATTCTTGAGTTGGAAAATGGTCTTTGTCATTTCCAGGTTATCCTGTCGAGCCTCGTTGTAGAGCTTTGAGAAGTGATTCGCGTTATCCACCAGATTTGTATGTTCCTTCTCAAGTTGCTCATTGGACTCTTGAAGGGAAGCATTTTCTTTTATCAGGTTTTCCCTTTCCACTTCAAGAGCGTTTGAGAGAGAAGTCGCTCTTCTTGCTTCTTCTTCGAGATCATGCAATCTCCCTCTCAAACTCTTGTTTTGCTTAGCCACTTTCTTTGAGTCCCTCAAAAGTCTGTGGTAGGCTAGAGCAAAATCTTCACCTTCCGAATCATCCGATTCGTTGTCCGTTGCGTTCTTTTCAACAGTGGAGTTGGACAACGACTCAGATGTATTTGCCATAAAGCACATGAATGGTGAAGATGTGGACGCGTGGAATGCGGTGGAGCTCTTTTCTTCATCACTTGAAGACGACTCATTTGACGTTGAGTTGTCATCCCAAGTGACGACTTGCATCGCCTTCTTCTTTGCCGGATACTTGTTAGGACACTCCGTTGCAATGTGGCCGTAGCCTCGACATTTGAAGCATTGCAGTTGTCCTTCTGAACTTTTCTTATCCTTTGAGAAGTTCTCCTGCTTTCTTGACTTGTGACTTGGAGTACCCTTGCCTTTGTTCCACTTCTGAAGGATGGAGATTTGCTTGAATTACCCCTTCGAAAGTTGCGGCGAAAATTCCTTGTCAAGAGAGCGAGCTGCTTCTCAAATTCCTCCATAGAAAGGTTCTCGTCATCGTCCGAGGAGGATGTATCCGCGTCTTCTTCCTTAGTTGTTTTCAACGCATAACCTGAAGACTTAGAAGTGGATGCTTTTCCAGAAGAATTGTTAGTATTAAAAGTCATTTCATATGTTTGTAATGAACCAACTAATTCTTCTACACGTATTTCGTCCGGGTGTTTAATAGTTTCAATGGCAGTAACCTTTGGGCGAAATCGTTCAGGAAGAGTTCGTAAGATTTTTCTTACAATCTTAAATTCTGGAATCTTCTCTCCCAGATTAGCACATGAGTTTACGATGTCTTGCAATCGTGTATAGTAGTCCGTGAAAGATTCATTTTCTGCCATCAAAATAGAGTCAAACTTGCTCGTAAGCATCTGCAGTTTCTGAATCTTCAAGAGGTTAGTTCCCTCATGTGTAACCTGGAGAACATCCCAGATTTCTTTCGCAGTCTCACATGCCGAGACGCGAGAGAATTCAGTTTGAGATAAGGCATTAAAAATAGCATTAATTCCCTTGCCATTGTAAGAAGATAACTCAAACTCTTCCTTGGTCCATTTCGACCTAGGTTTTAAGGTGTGAACATCAGAGATAAGTTCAGTTGGATTAGACCATCCTGATTCAATTGAATGCCACACCCTTTCGTCGATGGAAGATAAAAAGGCTTTCATCCGTACTTTCCAGTACGCATAATTTGTTCCATCAAAGAAAGGGGGGTCGATTGATGTTTCCACCTTCAACCATTGTTCACAACCCAATTCCCGCTCTGATACCACTTGTTGGGTCGTATATAATACGGATCTAAATAGGGGAAGAAACACCTAGAGGGGGGTGAATAGGTGTAAACGTATAAACACTCCAAAAATCGTTGCGATAAAACCCAATGCGGAAAATAAAATAACACGCAAGATTTTTACGTGGAAAACTCCATCACCGGAGTAAAAAACCACGGGACCGATAACACGGCAGAAATCCACTAGAATTAAAACACGTACAAGGTGATTTACCGTACACACTTACGACTCAACCTTTTCCATACGCTCCTAGAGGATCTTCTCCGCTCGCTCCAGATGCTTCTCGAATCCACGATCTGCGCCCAACGCCGAATCCATGGCGTCCAACGTCGAATCCACGACGTCCGACCGAATCCACGGTCTGCACCCAATAGCACCATTCGAATCCACGAACGTGCCTCGCTCCGAATCCACGAGAGCGATTGAACCTTGAATCCACAAGGACACGCGAATCCACGCGCCGATTTTTGGGTAAATCGTTGTTTTTGGGTGGTGATGATCCGCCGAATACTTAGATCAAAGATAGATCGGAAATACCATCTAAGTATTCATTAGTTTGATTCAACTCAAGATGTGAGTATGAAAACCTAGAATCAAACTAATCAATATAGATGAAGAAACATAGAGTATTCTCTAATGATTTCCTTTCTTCTCTATATGTGGATCTATAGCCGTATATGATGATATATGAAAATGACGGCTATGTGGATTCACCCTAGAAAAGGAGTCATAGGGTGTATTTATAGGTTAGAAACCCTAGGAAGAAGATAAGAATCAAAAACCTGCCATTTCTGGATATTTACGGACGGCGATCCGGATCGTGATAACTAGGATCCGGATCGTCATAACAAAACAGCCAATTCCAGAAAAAACGAAGGTTCGGGATCCGGATCATGTGACTACGATCCGGATTGTTCATACAGTTCACCAAACATCAACGTTCGGGATCCGGATCAAGAGACTACGATCCGGATTGCGACGATGTATGAACGAACCACCTTCGGGATCCGGATCGAACAACCTGATCCGGATCCTGAACATGTCCCAAGTCCAGTTTTTGATTTTTATGCAATGAAAGATTCTTCCAAGTGTTTCTACACTACAAGAAGTATTCGGATCACACAAATTCTTTAGTTAAACATACCTGATCCTTTTGAATTCTTCTTTCTTGAGATTGAGTTAAATGATCCAACTTTCTTCACCTTCAATCTTCAAGACTTGAGACTTTCACGAAACTACGCCAACTCAAATTCCGTAACAATCATTGCATCAAATGAATTATCATGATATCCAAACCATAATAAATTTCTTAAAAACATAAAAGGATGCATATAAAGTCAATTATACTAATGCTCAATTAATGTTCTATGTACAAGCATAGATAAAGAACACAAACACAAAACAAAACCTAACCTAAGCAATGGTTTCAAAAAGTGTTATTTCAAAGAAAGCATTCCAATTGCTTTACGCAAATGAATAAACCGTTTTTGATCCAAAGGTTTTGTTAAAATGTCGGCTAATTGATCTTTAGTTGAAACATAAGAAATTTGAAGAATACTTGATTCAACTAGCTCTCTTAGAAAATGACATCTAAGTTCAATGTGTTTTGTTCTTGAGTGCAACACAGGGTTTTTAGAAATATTTATAGCACTAGTGTTGTCACAAAGAATAGTTACCGAAGACGCAGAAATTCGGAAGTCGCTCAACACGCTTTTCATCCAAACCAATTGAGTTGAACAACTTCCCGCTGAAATATATTCCGCTTCGGCAGTCGAGAGTGCAATGCAGTTTTGCTTTTTTACTATGCCATGCAACAAGGCAATGACCAAGATAAAAACATGCACCACTCGTACTTTTCCGATCATCCACTGATCCTGCCCAATCGGCATCTGAGTATCCTATTATGTCAAGAGTTGTTCCCATAGGATACCAAATTTCAAAATTCAGTGTTCCTTTGACATACCGGATGATCCTTTTCACCGTTTTCAGGTGAACCTCCTTTGGTGCTGATTGATATCTCGCACAAATCCCAACACTAAAGGATATATCCGGGCGACTAGCTGTGAGATAGAGTAGACTTCCTATCATGCTGCGATAAAGCTTCTCGTCTACACTTTCACTAAGAGATTCACTTCCTAATCCCTTATTGCTAGTTCCTATTGGAGTCGGAAAGTCTTTAGAGTTTTCTAATCCGAACTTCTTGACCAACTCCTTGGCATACTTGGATTAGCACAGATGGATGCCTTCTTCATTTTGTTTCACTTGCAATCTAAGAAAATATGTTAGCTCGCCCATCATGGATATCTCAAATTCGCTTTCCATGGTTTCCGCGAATTTTGAAGCATCGTTGTTTCTTGTTGCTCCAAATACAATGTCATCGACATAGATTTGTGCCACAATAAAGTTATCCTGAAAATGCTTCACAAAGAGTGTCCGATCCGCTCCCCCTCGAGTGTAGCCCTTTTTCAAAAGGTGCTTTGTCAACCTTTCATACTATGTTCGCGGTGCTTGTTTTAGACCGTAAAGAGCCTTTTTCAATCGAAAAACATGGTTAGGTAGTTTATGGTCAATGAAACCTTTCGGTTGAGCCACATAAACTTCCTCATTTAAAAGACCATTTAAAAAGGCGCTCTTAACGTCCATCTGAAAAAGTTTGATTTTAAAATGATAAGCAATCGCAAAGAGGATGCGAATTGACTCCAGACGAGCAACCGGGGCGAACGTCTCATCAAAGTCTATACCTTCTATTTGTGAATAACCCTGAGCAACTATGCGTGCTTTGTTCCTGATGATGGTACCATCCTCGTTTTTCTTGTTCTTGAAAATTTATTTAGTACCAATTACGTTGTGTTGCTTCGGTGGCTTCGTTAGTTCCCAGACTTTGTTTCTTTCGAACTGATGGAGCTCTTCCTGCATTGCTTCAATCCAGTAATCATCCCGAAGAGCTTCATCGACGTTCTTTGGTTCTACCATGGAGATGTAACATGCAACTCCACAAACCAATTGTCTCCGAGTCCTGACTCCTTCTTGTGGGTCTCCAATAATGTTTGACTCTGGATGATCCTTGGAGATACGTAATGTTTGCGGTAACGGAGTACTCGGAGGTACATGTGATGATTCCTGCATTTCAGATAAACTTGAAGAACCGTTAGATGCATCAACATTATTGGAAGAATTATTATGAGAAGATGCATTTACAGGAGTATCATCATCAAGAGACATATCAGGGGTAGATTTATCAGATGTAAAATAAAAAGCTTCATCTACTTTAACATTAATAGATTCTACCATCGTTTTAGATTCAAGGTTAAATACCCGATATGC
This sequence comes from Tillandsia leiboldiana, assembly GCA_029204045.2. Taxonomy (NCBI): domain Eukaryota; kingdom Viridiplantae; phylum Streptophyta; class Magnoliopsida; order Poales; family Bromeliaceae; genus Tillandsia; species Tillandsia leiboldiana. The sequence continues at coordinate 9,169,523 of CM055060.1, forward strand.
TCTACTATTTGTAAAATAACCCATGAAAATTCCTTCGTCACTTCGAGAGTCGAATTTTCTAAGATTTTCACGATCACGCAAAATATAACAGCGACTCCCAAAGATTCAAAAATATTTAATATTCGGTTTTCTACAAAACCATAGCTCATATGGTGTATTTAAAGTTCTCGGGCGCAAATAAACTCGATTAATTACGTAGACCGCGGTGTTCACTGCTTCAGCCCAAAATGTAACGGGAGTTTCCGACTGTGAAGCATAGCACGCGCCATCTCTTGTACAACCCTGTTTTTGCGCTCGACTACACCATTCTGCTGAGGTGTATAGGGTGCAGAGAATTCATGTTTATGTCGTTGGAAGTGCAAAAATCAATGAATTTAGAATTGATGAATTCTCCACCTCTATCACTTCTAACACGAACGATCTTTTCATTTTTCTCGATCATAATACGATGACAAATCTCATGAAAAGAATCGAAAGTATCTGCTTTCTCTTTTAAAAATGTTACCCATGAATATCTAGAGAAATCATCAACCAAAAGTAAAATGTACCATTTACCTCCCAAACTTGGTTGACGAGTCGGCCCCATTAAGTCCATGTGCAGTAATTCCAATAGTCGTTTGGTTCCAACGTGGTTCAAGTTTTTGTGTGCAACCCTTGATTGTTTTCCCTTTTCACAACCTCCACACACAATGTTTTCTTTAAAAGAAAGTTTAGGAACCCCCTTAACCACGCCTTTATTAGAAATCCTTGCTAGTTCCTTAAAATTTATGTGACCTAGTCTTTCATGCCAAAGAGTTTCATTATCTAAAGAAACTAGGTTACAATTTTCAGGAATTTTGTTTGGAACTATGTAGCAATTATTTTCAGATCTAACCCCTTTAAAAAAGAATAGTTGGTCCTTATCAGTTACAATATATTCTGCAGAAGAAAAGTTAACTGAAAAACCATTATCACATAATTGACTAATGCTAATGAGGTTAGTCTTAAGGCCTTCAACAAATAAAACATTGTTCAAAACCAGGCCTTCTGGAATAGTGATTGTTCCTTTTCCAATAATTTTTGAAGAACGACCGTCTCCAAAAACTACAAGTCCTCCGAAGGTTTTCTCTAAAGTTTGAAGACAATTTTTGTCACCGGTCATATGACGTGAACATCCACTATCCAGATACCAAGACGAGTTGTCATAAGCATGTAAGGAAGTATGAATGACAAGACAAGGGAAGGTTTCACCTTTGCGCACCCAAACCTTTTTGGACTGCGTCGGCAATGTTTGTGAAGTTATTCTCCTTGGTGAAAACGTCTTGTATGATTCATCGCTTTTCTTTGACATCGTCGTCTTGTGGGGTGAACTACCAAGGTTCTTTTCCTTTGAAAAATTCTCCTTTGATTTCCGGGGAATGACCTTGTTGGTAGTTGTTGCAAGAGGCGCTTGATTTGATCGTTTCGCTCCAATCTTGCAATCTCTTCGTATGTGCCCTGCAAAACCACAATGAAAACATACCTTTGAACTTGTCGAACCCAAAGTAGGTGAGGTAGGCTTGTTGTCGTTGATTGTAGTGAATTCCGTCGTCGGAGGAGGAGATACCGACTGGGGCACAAAAACTGTCTTACTCGAACTAGGGCTGTCTCCAGTTCGATTGTATCCAAGGCCGAAATGGTTCGTTTGACCAAGACCAAACAGCTTATCCAACTTGCTCCTTCCCGAAGAAAATCGCTTCAAACCATCCTTAAGTTGGAAAATGGTCTTCGTCATTTCCATTTTTTCTTGTCGAGCCTCGGAGTAGAGCTTCAAGAAGTAACTTGCTTTATCCACCAGTTTTATGTGTACCTTCTCGAAATGCTCATTTTTCTCTTGAAGGGAAACATTTACTTTGATCAAGTTATCCCTTTCCACTTCAAGAGCGTTTGAGAGAAAAGTTGCCCTTTTTGCTTCTTCTTCGAGATCCTGCAATCTCCCTCTCAAACCCTTGTTTTGCTTTGCCAGTTTCTTTGAATCCTTTAAAAGTTTATGGTAGGCAAAAGCAAAGTCTTCACCTTCGGAATTACTCGATTCATCGTCCGTTGCATTCTTTTCAACTTGGGAGGAGATGGACAATGAATCGGAGGTACTTGCCATAAAGCATACGTAAGGTGAAGATGTGGACGCGTGGAATGCCGTTGTGTTGTTGTCTTCATCACTGGAAGATGACTCATTTGACGATGAGGTGTCATCCCAAGTGACGGCTTGCATTGCCTTCTTCTTCGACGGATTCTTATTGGGACACTCCGTTGAGATGTGACCGTATCCTCGGCACTTGAAGCATTGGATTTGTCCCTCCGAGTTCTTTTTGTCTTTTGAAGAACTCTCTCGCTTTCTTGACTTGAAGCTAGAAGATCCTTTGCCTTTCTTCGACTTTACGAAGGATGAGGTTTTACTTGAATTACCCCTTCGAAAGTTTCGGCGAAATTTCCTTGTCAAGAGAGCAAGTTGCTTCTCGAAATCCTCCATTGATAGGTTCTCGTCATCGTCTGAGGAGGATGAATCCGCGTCTTCTTCTTTTGTTGTTTTCAACGCAAAACCTGAAGACTTAGAAGAAAATGCCTTTCCAGAAGAATGTTAGTAGGAAATGTCATTTCATAAGTTTGAAGTGCACCAACTAATTCTTCTACACGGATTTCGTCCGGGTGTTTAACTATTTCAATGGCCGTAACCTTGGAACGAAATCTTTCAGGAAGAGTCCTTAAAATCTTTCTTACAACTTTAGATTCTGAAATTTTCTCTCCCAAGTTAGCACATGTATTTACGATATCTTGCAATCGTGTATAGTAATCTGTGAAAGATTCATTTTCTGCCATGAAAATAGAGTCAAATTTGCTCGTAAGCATTTGCAGTTTTTGAATCTTCACAAGGTTTGTTCCCTCATGTGTAACTTGTAGAACATCCCAGATTTCTTTCGCAGTCTCACATGCCGAGACGTGAGAGAACTCAATTTGCGACAAAGCATTAAATAAGGCGTTAATCCTTTTGTCGTTGTAAGAAGATGAGTCAATCTCTTCCTTGGTCCATTTCGACCTAGGTTTGATGGTGCGAACATCAGCAATAATTTCAGTTGGATTTGACCATCCTAACTCGATTGATTGCCACACCCGTTCATCGATGGAAATTAAAAATGCTCTCATCCGTACTTTCCAGTAGGCATAGTTTGTTCCATCGAAGAGTGGGGGTGTGTTGATGTTTCCACCTTCAACCATTGTTTACGACCCTATTCCCGCTCTGATACAACTTGTTGGGTTATGATAATATGGATCTAAATAGGGGAAAAAACACCTAGAGGGGGGTGAATAGGTATAAACAATAAACACTCAAAAATCTTTGCGTAATAAAACCCAATGCGGAAAAGTAAATAACACGCAGAGATTTTACGTGGAAAACTCCATCACAGGAGTAAAAAACCACAGGACCGATAACACGGTGAAATCAACTAAGATTAAACACGTACAAAGGTGATATACCGTACTCACACACGACTCATCCTTTTTCCATACGCTCGGAGTTGATCTTCTCCGCTCGCTCCGCAACGCGCCTGGAATCCACGATTTGCGTCCAACACCGAATCCACGGCGTCCAACATCGAATCCACGACGTCTGACCGAATCCACGGTCTCCACCAAGTAGTACGTCTCGATCACACGAACGTACCTCGCTCCGAATCCACGAGAGCGGTAGCACCTTGAATCCACAATGTCACGCGACTCCACGCGCCGATTTTGGAGAAAAACGTTGTTTTGTTGGTGGTGATAATCCGCCGAATACTTAGATCAAAGATAGATCGGAAATACCATCTAAGTATTCATTAATTTGATTCTACTCAAAATCTGAGTTTGAAAACCTAGAATCAAATTAATTAATATAGATGAAGAAACATAGAATTAAATCTAGTTATTTCCTTTCTTCTCTATATGTGGATTTATAAGTTTTTCTCCGTTAATATTTTTCCATCATTTCCCGGAGTACAAAACTTATTTTGGATTACCCTAAAAGATAGAATTAGGGTTTACTTATAGGTTAGAAACCATTGGAAGAGGACAAGAATCAAAAACTGACTGTAACAGAATTTTACCCGCACGACGGTCCGGACTGGATTTGGCTTGATCCGGACTGTCGTTGTTTTTCAGAGAATTCCTGAAAAAATAGTGTTCGGGGTCCGGACTGAAATACCCACGGTCCGGACTGTTCATGCGATTTCTGCAAAATCCACATTCGGGTTCCGGACTGAACCAGGGGTGTTCCGGACTGGATTTGCGCATGAACCTACCTACGTTCGTGGTCCGGACTGGATTACTCTGATCCAGATCCTGAACATATAACAGTCCAGTTTCTTGATTTTTATGCGATTAAAAACCCATCTAATAAGTGTTTCTATACTACAAGAAGTATTCGGATCACCAAAGTTATTTAGTTAAACGTACCTGATCCTTTTGAATTCTTCTTTCTTGAGATTGAGGTATATGATCCAAACATCTTCATCTTCAATCTTCAAGACTTAACCACTTTCACGAAATACGCCAAAACAAAATCCTTAACAGAAAACACTATGTCCATGGATAGAATGTAAAGTGTGGATGTCTAAAGCATAAGTAAACCTAGCCCAAGTGAGAGTTTTCTACTAGTCTGGTTGAACATGCATCATATCATAGGGTGCTAGGTCAAGTTCCAATAATAACATTTATTGATACAACTAGGAAGCATTAGTCGACATGAACTCAGTAACAACACAAGAAAGTATCATCTCTCACTCTAACATGCTTCCTAACTCCCTCGCAATCATGCATGCAATTCTATTCAATAGAATTAGAGAACCGTCCATCGGTTTTGGAGACGAAGCAACCCATCTAGAAGTGCGTGTCAATCCAATGTCCAAACTGAACGTGGATAATCCTCAGGTTCTCACGATTCCAACGAGTCCAAAAATACCTGAAAACTCCTCTTGGGCACAAAGATACAGTCCAAACATCGCGGTAAGCAAAAATCCCCACGATCACAAATCTGTGGAAAGATCAATCCGAAAGAAGCCAAAATATTACTTGCGAGATGATCTCCAAAAAATCCAATAAAAATATGGCTGCGATACTCGCGAAACGTAGATGTCCATCGAGTCCTCATAGGCCGAAATCCGATAACCGAGCGCGGAGATAAAAATAAAACAAGCTCGGGGGGTCCAGGAAAACCAGCAGCAAGAAAGGGGTTCAAAAATGCTCCAAATACCCAATAAAAACCCAAAACTGAGAGGAACGATAAACATGGAAAACGAAGATCTGCCTCTCGTGAAACCGATGCCACGAAAATCGGCCAAAAACTCCCTCCGGTCAGTCTTGGGGAGCTCGCGGAAGAAGCGTCGATGAAAAAACTCGGTATCCAAGGCGCGTCGAAGCTCGCGATGTCGAGAAGAACGCAGATGGCACGACTCCCAAAAATCTATGGGATCCCAAATATCGAAGAAGACTCGCAGACGACGCTCCCTGTCGAAAATGGGCCGAAGAGCTCGGAGGAAAAGCCCACAAACAAAACCCCAAATGGCTATTTATAGCCCAAGCCCACCAAAGGGAGGGATCCGGATTCGGGCGCAAGAATCGGGCGCCCGAATCCGGCCCGACCCGTTACTGTGCGCGCCCGAATTACCCTCAGCGCGCCACGTGGCCACTCCGCGCCCCGCGCACCCGCCAATCGCGGCGTGCCGCGTGGCAGCGCGGTCCACGGCGGAAACCGTGGTCCACGGTTCACGGCGGGGCAGCCGGGTCGCTGCGCCCTCCAATAAGCGGGCGACACGTGGCCTGGCGGGGTCCACGGTGCGCCGCTCCCGGCGCACTGTCGCGCGTGCGTTGACCACCCAATCCGCGCGCGCCAAGTGGTCTTCCGCCACGTTCGCTGGTCCTGGTGCACGCCAAGTCCCGTGGACCGGCCTGCCCGCCGCCGCGCACGCTCCTGCCCGCACCCGGGCCGCCGCGCTCCGCCGCCTGCCCGTCACCGCCCATGCTGCCCTGGCCTGCCGGAACAGTAATTCATGCCTCAAAATCCGTATTTTGGTATCCGAGCTCCGAAAAATACAAGTAAATAGTCTATTTTTATTGTTTTCGCGCGCTGAGTCCAAATCCGATGTCCGTTTTGCCAAATTCCACTTCTAAAATTTGTCGAAGGCATCCGGACTGGTATTCTTAATCCAAATTTCGCGCTGGGTCCGATCTTGAGGTCCGATTTGTGCGCAACCATCTCCAACACACATCATAGGCCTCCAGAAGCCACAATTCATACCGTAAGACCTTCGCAGAGATCTGGGCCATTACATTATTACCCTTTTTCAGGTTGGACGCTTCGCCTATGCAGGGTTTCCCGTATGGGTGGCAGATCTGTTGGCGAGCCCGGGTCGCAGTTTCGATGCTGGGACGTGACACCAAATTACAAAGAAATCCATTTTCATGTGTAATAAGAGCAAGTGACCCTTGGAAGATTGTGCTGGCTATTTAGGGCTTGGCACACAGTGGAATGCTTCCCATTTACTCCCTTCTGGGTTCCCCAAGCGCCACGCCACCTCCCAAGGTCCAAGCGGCCAGAAAATTGAGCTTACATGCATATGTAACCTTGGTTCGGGTGGGGCTGAAGCATTAACCACCAAACTCTCTCTACTTTCTCCCAGAGCTCCTCAAGACCTTCTGCTACCTCCTAGGAGTGAGCCCGAGGGAGCCCGGGGTGCACCGAGGCCGCACAATGCCGGAGAAGGCAGACCCGCTTCCTCCTTCTTCTCCAACTCCGGCCAAGGTAAGTGCTCCCTTTCCTCTACTTCCCTGGACTCGAGACCACCTACAGTAGACTCCTTGGGTGCCAAGGACTCTCCCCATCCCGGCCTTGTGGCCGGGTGTGAGGACCCGAATCCCCACTTAAGGGTTTACTGATAGATTAGTGGCTTCGGGGAGTGTGTGTGCGCGTGTCGGGCCCAAGATTGGATTTCTGGTTTCGACCCCAGGGCGTGACACCGGGAAGCCGCCCGGTTGCCGGCGGTGGAGTTGCACCGTCGGAACCCTAATTTCCCTCCGCCTCGAGCCCACAGCGCACTCGGCGGTTTTCGACGAGAAGCAAAATGCTCAGAAGCTTCCTCTTGGCCTACTGAAGCCCTCCACCAAGTTTGGAGTGGATTGGTTCAGTGTGGAGCTCGCGGCAACGTGCCCTAGCTTCGGGCTATTAGAAGCTTGGCCGAGCTTCCTGCTCTGGCGCCGCCGCAGCTTCCCGCCGCCGACAACATGCCCAGTTAGTCTCCTCCGGTTAAAACGGACCGAGTGGTGCTGTTTCATGCGCCTGAAATCCCCTGTATGCAGTTCCACCATGGGAGGAGCTTGGTTGGCCACAAGCTTGGCTCCAGCCAACCGCCACCTTCCTGTCGCCGGCCAACCGCCTAGATAGCTTCCCTGCATCGGGGGAAGATCATTGGTGCACTTGCGTAAGACTGTAAGCCCCTGGTTGGAGCTCTACCATTGTTGCACCCTTAAGCATCCATAATGCTTCCTTTCCGACAAACCGCCGCCATCACACGCCAGCGCCGTACTGCAGCACACTCCTGGACATGCCCTCGAGTTGCTGAGGCTGCTGCTTGCCTAAGTTGGCAACCAGAGTAATTTTTCTTTGGTGTGGTCCATGCCCGAGCCCTTGATGAATGAGGGGATGGCCGAGCTTGCCCGAGCTACTGTTCCGGCCAACCAGTTGCCACCTTGAGGTGAGCCCCTGACTTTCCTCAGGCCCAGGAACTATATGCTCATCTTCTTTTGGCCAGTGACTGAGTGGATTTGTAGATGTAGCATGTCGAGCCCTACATTGAGATAGGATGGATCTTAAGTTGTTCCACCAGCATTTTAGCTTCGCAAGAGTGAGCCCTAGCACCTACTCCATCCTCTGAGCTGGATGCTCACCTCAGTTCAAAGTTGGACTGATGGGATTGGTTGTTCTTATGTGTCAAGCCTTAATATGAGCCATATTGCTCCTTAAGCTATTCCAGCAGCTTTGCTGCACCCTCAGAGTGAGCCTCTATGTTTCTTCAACCTCCTGAGCATGATGCTCACCTTAGTTGGGCAATTGATCAAGTGGATAAGTTAAATTTGCAAGTTGAGCCTATTAGCCTAAGGAAATGATGACCCGAAGTTGTCCTCGGGTCTCGTGCTGCTCCTAAATGGTGAGCACAATGTTCAGAATGTCGAGGCCCACCTATTGCTAGCCTCAGTTCAGTTCAAATGTGCTTAGTAAATAAATACAAGTTAAAAATGGCCTAAAATGCAAGTATTTATGTAAATTTATGGAACCCTAGGGGTCTAAATGCAATTGTAACATTGTTGGCAGTCTTGGGCTGTGTGTTCGTGATCTCTAAGCTTTTCGTTGGAGATCTGATGGCTTTCGTTGAGCGAGAATTGGTTATCGTACCGTAAATCGGCAAAATCGCCTGTTTATCGGTAACCTGGCATTAATCGCGCAATTCAAGGAATTGCAATGATTATGCCTTGTTGTCTGATGTTCCCAGCATAGTCCTGGAGGATCCAGCAGCCGTGGGTTATTACCAGCAACTCCCGAAAACTAAAAAGAGTTTTTCGGGGGTATTTTAGTAATTATGGTATCGTTCGAGTTTAGAGATGCACCCAGCAGTGTGTTATTGCCCAAACGTCTTCAGTGAAGTGTTTCGGGGCCGCACGTCAAGTTTTGCTAAATTCTAAAATCCGTAGGCACTGATCGGGTCAAAGTTGCCCGATCGGCGGATTTTCGATAGTTTACGGGAATCTAGAAAAGATCCAGGTTTAAGCTTTCTGTGCAGAGTGAGTCTGTGGTTTGGGTATGTGTGAGTCCATTCCTGATGAGTGTTCGTGATCTAGGTCTCTGTAGTCTGACTCCGATACACGAGCCTTCTGGTGGAGTTGTTCGATCGCCTACACTGAGAAGGGTTTATTTTTGGTCCGGGCTTTATCATTTTGGCCCTCTGGGGTACCTTAATTGGTCGACCCCCTGCGTTTCATGATAGCCCAGATTCTATCCTGAGCCTTTGCCATTGATTGTTTATTTCTAGCTTATACTAGTACCATGCTTTTAGTATATTCGTTGCACCTAGACATTTGCCATACTTGATTGGTCATTCGCTTATTTAGATAACTAGTACTTCCTACATTCAGTACTACACAGGTTTGAGGTACTTGCATCCCTATTGGGGTTTCTAGCTTAGTGCCGACTACCCGGTCTGTGGATCGTGAGTTTGGAGCATCAGCATTGTCATCGTCATGCACCTACTGTTCACTCGCGTGCACCGATGGTTTGGCCACCATCATGGTGTTCTTTACCGGTAGAGGGTCTTCGTGACCCGTGAGGCCCCTTTCTGTAGTACCATTACGTACAGGGAGCCCTTTCTATTATACCGTTTGATACAGAAAAACCCCCACTTTGGTGGTGCTGTTGGGAAGCCCTTTCAATGGTATCCTTGGTACAGGGTTGCTGTCAGTTTCTGCTAGGGGATTCTGTTATGATATTTCGCCTGAGGTCCTGCGACCAAAACGGCAGCATCGGTTGGGTACTTTGGTATATCATTATGTTGATATTTCGCCTGAGGTCCAGCAACCAAAATGGCAGCATCGGTTGGGTACATTAGTATATCATTATATATCTGTTCTGCATGCTTTAACACTTATACTCTTACATGCTTAGTATCATGATTATGATATAGCTCTCTATTTCAGCATGCTTAGCACCTATATTGCTGTACCCAAATATGCTTAGCTTTGATCTCAATTATCTGATTATCATACCTGCCATTACCTACTGATCATTTACTATCCGCTGATTATTGTATGCCAATAGGTACGATTTGCTATTTCTCAGCCCGTCGTACCCACTAGGATAGACTTATGCTGTATCTCACACCCCTGGGTGACCATTTTTCAGATCGGTCGGGTGCTGGGATGTCAGGACGTGTTGGTGAGGCTGCCGCTATAGTGCTAACCCTTCTGTTGCCAGATTATATAATCTTGCTCATTTATGATTTTGAAATATTGTAAAATGTTAATTGTATTAATTACTCAAAGTTTGTATGCGTAGTGTAGACTACTCTGATATTGGTTGTAAGTGCTTGCCGTACATGTATAGGAAAGGCTCTGTCCAAGGGGACAGAGAATTTCCAAGGGGATAGAGAATTTTCTATACATGTGGCGATCTAGTCATGCCCTAGATTGCTTTTAAACTCTTATTAGAAAAAATAAAAAATGGAAAATAAAAATTAGCCTGCTTTTCGGAATTCGGGCCGTGACAGCATTCGACACAAAGGCTAGGCCGACGATACGGCTAGTGTGCAGACCCCCACACCCCTCGTACGGGGAGGTGGATGTGGTGCCCCCATACTCGACCAATTGGAAAGCGCCGAGGTTTGATAAATTCTTGGGGGAAGTAACTGAGGACACGGTCGAACATATTTACCTAGGATATTTCGTTCATCAGTGTCGAAGAGATAAATTCGGCCGATAGACGGCGGAAGGAGAAGGGATTTGGCTCACGGAGCCAATGTTGAAATAAAACGAGAATCGGCCATACTGGGGTCGAAGGAAAGACTGGAAGAAGGCTAAAGAAAATAAAATCGCCTTATTCGAGAAAATTTTGGCACATGTAGGGCCAAGTGGCGAGAACGAGGACTCGGCCGATGAGGCCGAGATATATGCGGCTGAACTGGTGAAAGACCGTCAGCCGTACAAATGCCAGTTGCTGAAGCCGGCAAGAATTCGAGGGTATAAAGCCCGAACATCGGTTAACGCATACACATTTGAGACTTCCAAGGCCGATCAAATTTTCGATCGGCTGATCCAAGAAGGGAGGATCCGATTCCAAGAGGGTGAATATGATAAACCCGAAGGGGAAGAAGCCGAGGTCGGGGCTTGAGTCCCCCGCAAAGAAACAATCGGCACGAAATATGTTTCAGCTTTGCTTCTATTGCAAGGTTGAAATGACAGAGGAAGACTAGGACGTTCTCCTCCTCAACATACCCGAAGAGGTAAAGAAATGGTTCGCCTTCGTCGACGCGGACCACAACGACCACTGGCTGAACCCGAGGTTGGCCGAAGGATTTAACAAGTAATCCTTCGGAGAGGAGGACAAGAAAGAAGAGTAAGACCTTGCCACCTAAAGGGTCTTGCGGGAGTTTTACAGCCGAGAAAGGCTGAGGCCGACCCAGGTTGGCCGCAAGGAGCCACCGGCTCCAGACCAGTAGCAGGGCCTCCACCACGGCTACCACAAAAGCCGGGTTCGGGGGGCATCTCGAAGACTTTTCGGCCAATAAACTGAAGGAGGACCAGCATACGGGCCCTTACAGCGCTCAGAAATGATCAGGCCCCACCAGAGGCTAGGACCGCTGGGGGCACAGAGGGGGCCAACTAGCCACCCTTGGAGGGGGCCGATACCACGGTTTCCACACCATAGGACGCCGAGGGCACCGGAGATCCTTTCGGCCCCCGATGCAGAATTCCATTGGCTCACCAAGGGAAAAGTCGAGGCCCTGGGCATCCAACTCGTGCAGGAGCTTAGGATCCAAAAAGAATGATCAGAGATTTCATGACGTATGCCGGCCATTAATGAAATTTTGACAATCACCCGAATGACACATCAGACGATTGCCAAGGGCTTATTGTTAAGACCAGAATTTTCGCAACTTAAGGAGGCGACACGTGGCGTATATTGTCGGCTAAGAACATCAGCCTATGAAGGGAAGAGTCAACCAAAGAAGGATCTGCGTCCCGATCTAGACCGATCTCAGTCACGTGAGAACGCAACACTCGATACATGCCATCGGCTAAAAACATCAGCCGATAGGAGAAGCAAACGACAAGAAGATTATCGCATCATTAACAAGCGATTTCGGCTAAAGAAGGGTACCAAACCGCTCCGGTCAAGGGACGAAGAAGGCGGAGTCAGAGTGAGCTTTTGGTTGATCAAGCCAGAAAAAGAATGCTCTTGAAAGAAAGGGCACGAGATTCGGGGCGCGAATCTTGCAACGAATTCTAAAACGTCAAGCAGATTCCAGTATTGGAAAGTACCGGAGATCATGCCTCGGCGCGTTGATAAGGGGATGAATCTGGACGAGAAAACGACTGCTATCCTATTTGAGAAAGTTCAACTCAAAAGGAAGTAGTTGAGGATTTTACGATGATTTTTCCAAATCACGCCGATTATTCAAATCGGCGAATAAACGTATGGTTCGGGAGTGTATAAATACCCGAACCATCGAAGAGAAAGGAGTCCGGCAATCTCGTAAGCCCGGTACCACCTTAGCTTCTTCAATTATCTAGGAGTAGGTTAACTTAACTCTTTTTTCTTCTTTTTTACTGCTTTCCTAGGAGTAGGTTTAATTATAATCCTTCTATCCTTTTACCCCCGCTTGTATTCCCTTTTTTTTATCAATATAAAGTGTAAACCGGTCATTCTGTCGTATCTTTATTCTTGCATTTAGAGTGTAAACCGACCCATTGGTCGTGTCCTCATTTGCTTTTCTTGCGCTTTAAAGTTACAATCGGCTCATCAGCTGTACATTTATCTCTTAAACTGGTTCGACTCATCTAAGTCGAAACCAGCGATCCCTCTCAACCTCCGCGAACCCGCTTCGGCAGTCACCGATCGTTGCGGTTGCGAGGAGTTACTAGAGGAGAACCCGGCCGAGCGAATCCCTCATCGGCCCGATCGCTTGATTGTTGGCACGCGGCGCACTTCGACACCTTTGGAGGGTCACCCAGGAGCCGATCGCGCGCAAACCACATTTTGGCCCCAACAACGGTGAATGGTTTACCGTGTTTGAACACGGTGAATGGTTCATCGTGTTTGAATGTGGTGAACCATTCACGTTGTTCAACTTAACCCCCAAGCCTGCCCGCGTGGCGCACACTTTTTGTCCGCATGGTAGGCATAGGGCTATTTTTAGACACGCATGGGACTATTTTTATAAAATTAATCTTTGTAGAATTATTTTAAAAATAAAATTTTTTAGAAGACTAAATGCAAAAAAAAAAATTAAATTATAATGTGACGTGAGGAAGAAATTAATCCTTTCTCTTATTATATAGAGTCAAAGCAAAACTCTTCTACTTAAAAATTATTGCCTGCACCGAGTGTTTTGACACATTTATTGAACATTATTAAATTGACCACTTCCAATCAAAATCTCATCCAATAAAATAATTTGTAAAAACTAGAGAACGTTTTGTATAAAAGTTTATAAACATTAAAATTTCATTATATAATAATTAAGTAGTACTAAATATTTACCAACATATATTAAAAGAATTATTGTTTGCTTTGTAAAGTATAAAAACTTAAAATTTATAATTTTTAAAGAAAAAATATATATGTAACGAACTTAAACTTTTAGGGCATTTGGAAATAACTATCAAATTTTTTTAAAAAATTGATTTTACTATATAGTCTCTTATTTTATTTAATTTTAGTTGTTTACTACTTTTGAAAAAGTATCATCTATATTCGATATTAAATTATATAAAATAATCATTATTTTTTAAAAAATTAATTTGTTAAAGAACAATATTTTTAATATTCAACACTCTTCCTTATTTATGGACTAAAAATATTTTAATAGATGTTTTTAATATTCAATATTTTGACAGGTGTTTTTAATATTTAGTACTTTTTCTTGTGTCTAACTTCAAAATATTTTGATAAATCTAAAATATGGATTTGAATTAATTAGAAGAAAATCAATAATATTAAGAACCGGATGGTATTCAACACTCTCCCACATCTGCGGTCAAAATATTTTGATTGTTGTTTTAATATTTAATACTCTTTATCATATCTGAATTCAAGATATTTTGATTTGACGTAAACTTAAACTAAATAGAAGAAAATTAATAATACTTAGGCGGAACTCAAATTTAGAAGACTTCATTCTGAAATCATATTTAATTATATTATAAGAAATGATTGTTATTTTAAAAAATATTTCACACTGTTAGAAAATAATATTTTTAATATTTATATTCAACATTCAATGCATTTTTGCATTTGTAGACCACACTTTATTTGTCATTAATTTTATCTAATTGTTTGTTGTCTACCATCGAATGAGTTAAGATTTTTTAGTTAAAAATGAAAAGATTGAATTAAAATATGAGTTGTATTTAAAAAACCTTAAGATATGGTGTACAAATATTTAGATGCACTAGGTGCATATAATTACATTTCATAAGGCAAATCAAACTATTTGAAAATTCAGATATTAAAATCAACATTTTTAAAATTAAATAATTATTTCTAAATATCCCAAAGTTCAAAGCAACACTATAAAATTTTACTATTTTTAAATTTTGGAGTTACTGGTAACTAATGGGGATGTCAATTGGCCGGATGCGGGATTGATTTCTTTAAAATCCGAGGCGAACATGAAATCTGAATACGAAATCTAAACTTGAATCCGAAGCTAATGAATTTTAAAAATTCATATCAAAATCTGAATTCGACCAAAAAATTAAAATTAAAATCTAAATCCAAAAATTCAAATCTGAAATAATTATTTTTTTTATCATATTTTAAAATATATTATATTAAAATTTAAAATTTAAAGTATAAGTTCAAATATAACATCTATATACATTATATAATATAATATCAATTTGAATTTGAGTTTCATAGATCTATCGACTTCATAAGGAATGGAGACTTTACAAATAAGAATCGTGGATTGGGATTCCATTGTTGCGTTTCATATGTAATTACAAATTTAAATCCGTCATTTTCTTTTATATCTAGTAAAGTAATCTTTATAAAAAATTTATTTTAAAAATAAAATTTTTAAAAATTTATTTATAAAAATAAGCTTAGGAAGATGGATGTCTTAAAAACGATGAATCATTCACTGCTTTCATATCGTCTATTATGTATATAGTCCTTTGAAGTTGGAATACTGATAAAAGTAGATTTAAAAAACAAATCCGATTTCAGACGTTACGGATTTACTTGATGCTAAACGGATAAAGTTTTAAAATACGAATATAAAAAACAAAAATCAGATTGATTTGAATTCAGTATGAATTTATATTATATAATATATTATAAATATTTGATGTTATATTTAAATTTATATTTTAAAATTTTAAATTTAATATAATATCTATATCTATACTATATATATAAAAGCGGATATAAATTGACAGACAAAATCCTAAGCAAAATAAAAAAAAATGTCAGTAATAATTACACAGCGAAACTAAATTTTACATTCTTTTTTTTCTCTAACGGATAATTTTGTATTTTGTTTATTAAAAATTAATATATTATTTCATATCTTTTCTATATTTTAAAATTATCTCAAATTAAAAATAAATTGAAATAAATCAAAATTTAAAAATTAATTAATTAAAAAATAAACTCATGCAACTAATAATTATTTAAACCAAAAATCAAATTTGAATTAGAAATAAATCTAAACAAATCAAATTTAGAAAATAAATTAAACAATCAAATTTGAATTTAATTTCAAAATATTTTTCCTTTTAAAAGAATACTTTCAATTTTTTTTTATTTTTTTATTTTTACAGAAAAAGTGAATCGAAACAAATTAAATTTAAAAAATTAATTAATTAAAAAATAGAATCATACCACTAATAATTATTTTAACTAAGAATCAAATTTAAATTAAAACTAAATTAAAATAAATTAAATTAATTAAAAAAAAATTATGCTACTAATATTTTATAGCGGTGAATAGTTTAGCGTATTCTTTTTATTTTTATAATTTTATTTTATAAAAAATTATTTTTAAAATTATAATATAAAAAATTTATTTATGAAAAAGAATTCAAATAAACTAGCCGACTTTCACCTATAAGAAAGTAAGAATGGTGCAATGGATGCATTAAATAATTTCTTCCGTACCCATTAGCATCCCCAGAAACTGAGAACGGTGCAGTGGATGCCAAAATAATTTCTTCCATTACAAGATCCGAGAAAATAGGAATTTTTTTTCGAAAATGTCACTATAAAATTTTTTATTTTTAAAAATAATTTTACAAAATTTATATTTTAAAAAATAATTCTATAAGTGCTAACTGTGCCGCCACGTGAGTTAGGAAGCGGATATGGAATGAGTTGAACACGAAAAATGATTTCTATGTTTAAATACGGAAAAATATTTTTTGTATTTAAACAAGAAAAATAATTTTTCGGGTTCATCTACCTGCATAATGAAAATTTTATTTTTAAAATGATTCTCGATGTAATTGAAATCAAAATCTATATTTTAAATTTAAATTTGAATTTAAAAATCAAATCAAGATTTGAATTCAAAATTTCATTATTTTAATTTAAATTTAAATTCAATTTTTAAATTTAAATTTAAAATTTGATTTGATTTTTAAATTTAAATTTAAATTTTAAATATAAATTGAAATTTGATTTTGAATCTAAATTAATATTTAAAATTTAGATTCAATTTCAATATTTTGAATTTAAAGTTTAAAACTAAAGTTGAAATTCAAATTAAATTCAAGATCTCAATTTGAATTCAAACTAGTACAAAATACGAATTTGAATTCAAAATTAAATTTGAACTTGAAATTTAAATCCAAAATCAATTTTTAAATTCAAATTTGGAATCTAAAATCAGTTTTAATTTTAAATTTTAATTTTGAAAATTTAAAATTAGAATTTAAATTTAAAATTCAAATACGAGATAAAAATATAAATTTGAAATTTGAAATTCAAATTCAAAATATAAATTAAATTTAAAATTTGAATTTAAATTTAAATTAAAGTAATAGAATTTTGAGTTCAAATATTGATTTGATTTTTAAATTCAAATTTTAATTTAAAATATAGATTTTGATTTTAATTATACAGACCATTTTTAAAAATAAAAAATTTATTATACGAAATATATGAACACAAAAAATTATTTTCCATATTTAAAAATAATTTTTTTTATTATACGAGATTCATAAACATGAGAAATTATTTTTCGTGTTTAAATACGGTTTCGTGTTTAAACATGAAAATTAGTTTTCAGTGTTTAACTAATTCTACATTAATCTCCCGGACATCCGTCTTCCTGCTCATGTGGTGGGCATACGTGGCGCACTGAGTTATTTTTATAAATATAAATTTTATAAAATTATTTAAAAAAACCCACAAAACACTCCGACACTTCCCTGTTCATCCTTTCTCTCACTTGGCACTTGTGACGTTTAGCGCGCCCTCTCTCTCTCTCTAACTTTCCTTTCTCCTTTATTGTCAACCAAAAAAAAACCTTACAATTACTAAAACTCGCACTATTTACTACTAATTAGTTCATCCAATCCTGCTCTCGCCGGCATTGGCTGGGGGAGGCCCCATCAGTTTCTCTCCCCCCTCTTTCATTTATTCAGTGCGACAGTTTTTTATTTTTTTATTTTTTTCCTTTTTAATTTCTCCCTGCGTACGTCTTCTTCCTTGTGCCGAGAGAGAGAGAGAGAGAGAGAGGGAGGGGTGGTGGGGCGAGCGATGTCGTTCTTCCTTGGTTTGATTCTGGGGGTCGCCTTCGGAATCGGGCTCGTCATCGCCTTCGCTCGCTCCGAGAACTCCCGATCCACGCAACGCCGCGAGCTGGTAATGGATCTCAAGATCCTCTCCACTACTGATGCCCATTTGTTTAATCCACTACTTTTACTAACTGCTGATTCTTGATGAACACATAGCTCTGATTTTTTCAGCGGACACAGTAGGACCTTGCCATTTTTTTTTTTTGTTCAAACGCAAATTTCATGTAATTGGATACTCCGGTGAATGGACTTCCCTATTCTTGTCATACTTGGTCTGTTAGTTCAGAGTGACACTTTCATATAACTCTTGTTTTTTTTTTAAAAAAATGACAATGCAAAACAAGGCGGTAGGCTTCAGTTTTTCCTGAATCAGTTGTGTCTATCTGAAATGATCGAAAATTTAAAATTGGCAGTATCAAATGTACTTGGTCATGATTGGAGTTTACTGGTCAACAAGGTAGAGCAATTGAAGGAGTTAAATTCCATGAAATTTATTAGTGATTAGCGAATAAACTTCTACACTGATTGAAACTTTTTTGATGGCTTGCATTCCCCCTGAAAAATGTGTGGTGATCGAAGTTTGTTGTTGAAAAGAATTGCAGGCGTTTTGGACTAGTTAGCATTTCAAATGACAGTTCTCACAACAGCTCTTAGTCCTAATTAAGGAAAATATGATTTAGGATCGCTATTTGTTTTTTTGTTTCTTTTCTTTTTGATGACTACACAACTCTTTTGATTGTAGCAGCACTTCTCTTTGCATTTTCATTGTTAATTTTGCTCCCTGTTGCCATGCCAAGTAGTGCCAGCCTTGAAATTTTTCATGACTCAAATGATTCTGTTACGACGAGCGAACAAATAGAAACAAAAATGTTAGGATTTGGTTAGTTTTGTAATTAAATCTTAATTGGATTAGGATTAATATTTAAATCTGTTAGAGATAAATTAATTTAGATTTAAATATTAATTGGATTATAATCATAATTTTAGTAGATTTGGGTTTATCTTTGGCGGAGTTTATATATATATCTCTAATGTAGAGAGCATATATATATATATAAGTACGTATGATCTTGAGGATGATTGTACGATACAAAAAGAGAGAAAAGAGAGAAGTCTTCT
This sequence comes from Tillandsia leiboldiana, assembly GCA_029204045.2. Lineage (NCBI taxonomy): Eukaryota > Viridiplantae > Streptophyta > Magnoliopsida > Poales > Bromeliaceae > Tillandsia > Tillandsia leiboldiana. The sequence goes on from CM055060.1 coordinate 9,188,201, forward strand.
AGATTTATAGAAGACGAGAGAAGGGTGAGAGAGATTCAGGAGGAGGGCTCGGATTAAAGCTACTCTATTGCAGAAGAGAAGTCTATGTAATCGGTGTAATTCTTCTCTTAATTAATGAATCTTATTTCACCCGCATATTTCCTTGCATATTTCCTTGTATTGATTTTTTTCTTCTCTGGTAAAAATTCGATTTGACGTTTTCGCTGCGGAATCCCAACTCTAGGCGGTACCAGAGCGGATTGCGATATCGAAGCGGGTTGCGGATTCAGAGAATCTGGTACCGGGGCGAGTACTGGATTTTTCCAACAATTGGTATCGGGGCTAAAGGTTATCGATCTTCGGAAAAGATCGACGGAGATGGCCACGAAGTTCGAAATCGAGAAGTTCGACGGTAAGAACAATTTCGGCTTGTGGCAGATTAAAGTTCGAGCCGTTTTGGTACAACAGGATTTGGACCAAACGTTGAACGGGAAAGAGGCAAAGCCGGCGGAGATTACGGATGCGACATGGGAGAAGATGGAGCGAAAAGCGTTGAGTACGCTTCATCTATTATTAGCAGATGATGTTCTTTACAATATAGTCAACGAGTCAACACCGGCGAAGTTGTGGAAGAAATTGGAAGATCTGTACATGACCAAATCCCTAACGAACAGATTGTATCTGAAGCAACGACTGTTCACGCTGCGGATGCAAGAAGCGGCTAACCTACATGAGCATCTGAACGAGTTCAACAAGGTGGTGACCCAGTTGACCAGTATCGGAGTCAAACTGGATGATGAAGATAAGACGCTTATTTTACTTTCCTCGTTACCGGTGACATATGAGCATCTTGTGACCACGCTGCTTTATGGTAAGGAGACCATAAGCGTGGAGACGGTCACGGCAGCGCTTCTCTCGAATGAGATGCGAAAGATAACTCAGGAGTCCGGCATGCAGAGTCATGACACAGCTTTGATAGTAAAAGCGAAGAAGGATGTAAAAATATTGACGACCGAAAATAGACAAAAGAAGTCGTTATCCGAGGTGGAGTGCTTCTATTGTCACAAGAGAGGTCACATTAAGCGCAACTGTCATAAGCTTAAGGATGACTTGAATGAGTTAAAGCGGTAACAGGAAAAAACTGTCGCGGATCAGGACAATCAGACGTCAGCGATGGCGCAGGCGGCAGAATCGGAGATGATCGATTCTGACGTGCTATATGCGGTGACCGGTGATACTAAAATTTCGGATGATGTATGTGTCAAGGGCGTCGAATCCCCGACTGGCGGGACTGCGGCTACGTAGCTCGTAGCCGCCGGCCGTCTTCTTCGGTGAGGTTATTCCCCTCAACCGCAGGCTTAACAGAGAGAGAGAGAGATTAGGGATATAATTTCTGCTTAATTGATTGTCCCGCGATCACAAGCATATATGGCCACTGGCCCAACCTAAATGGAGAAGGCTCTCCTTGATTCTAGGAATTTCCAAAACAACCTACCTAAATGGAGAGGGCTCTCCTTGATTCTAGGGATTTCCAAACAACTTACCTAATCTAAGGAATTTCCAAACAACTTAACAACTTACCTAATTTAAGGAATTTCCAAACAACTTACCTAATCTAAGTTTCTATCTTTAGCCACTAGAGGCTAACCCATGCAGCGCCTGCCCAACGTGCTCAGCGCGCTCAGCCGGTCCGCGCCTGGTATATGTGCGTCCGCACATGACATCTCTCCCCGCCTCGAAGGCCAGCTCGTCCTCGAGCTGAAAGGAAGGGAACCGAGCATGGAGGTCGTCCAGATCCTCCCATGTAGCCGACGCAGGCGTTTGTCCTTGCCATTCAACGAGCACCTGGCGCACTCCCCGGGCCAGCCGCGCCCGAGTCACCCGGGCAGGTGCAGGCACCACAGCACCGTGCAGGAGTGGAGGCAGCAGCGGTGGAACGGCCGGCGGGTTACCGACAAACTTCTTGAGGACGCCGACATGGAACACATCATGAATGCGAGCGTCGGGAGGAAGCTGTAGCCGCACAGCCACCTCGTTGATGAGCTCCGCCACCTGGTACGGCCCGACGTATCGCGGTTTGAGCTTCCCTGTTGCCGTGCGTGGGAGGGATGCTGCTGCCCGCTGCCGAAGGCGAAGAAGAGCCCAATCGCCGACCTGGAAGGACACCGGCCTGTGGTGCTGGTCGTAGACCGCGCTTCTGGACCGCCTGCGCCTGTTCAAGGCGATAGCGGATGTCGGCGAGGAAGGCAGCGCGCTCCTCCATCTCCTGGGCGACCGCTGCGACGCGGGCCTCGCCGGGCTCATAGGAGCGGATGGTCGGGGGTTCCCGGCCATAGACCACACGAAACGGAGTTTCGCGGAGCGATGACTGATAGGCGGTGTTGTAGGTGTACTCTGCCCATGGCAGCCACCTGAGCCATTGCCGGGGGCGGTCGCCGGTGAAGCAGCGCAAGTACATGACGATGACCCGGTTGGCGGCCTCGGTCTGGCCGTCCGTCTGCGGGTGAAAGGCGGACGACATGTAGAGCTTCGTCCCTGTGAGCCGCATGAGCTCCTGCCAGAACGTCGAGGTGAATACTGGATCGCGGTCCGAGATGATGGACTGCGGAACGCCATGGAGGCGAACGATGTCGGCGAAGAAGGCGTGAGCGACGGACTCGGCGGTGTAGGGGTGCGCCAGGGGGATGAAATGGCAGTACTTGCTGAAGCGATCCACGACGGATAGAATGACCGTCTTGCCTTGCACCTTGGGCAGCGCCTCGATGAAGTCGATGCCGATGTCAGCCCACACAGCAGTCGGAACCGGCAGTGGCTGCAGCAGACCGGCCGGCCTGAGGTGGTCGGACTTGTACTGTTGACAGGTGACGCATGCCGTCACGAAATCCTGCACCCGGCGACGCATGTTGGGAAAATGAAAATCCCGCCGGAGCCTGTGGAGGGTGCGGTGGATGCCCTCATGGCCGTCGTTGTGGACCGCGGCCAGGATCTCCAGCAGCAGCGGCGACGCCGGGGGAATGTATAGGCGGCCGGCGAAGGCGACCATGCCGTCCACCAGCGCCCACGGAGCGGTGCGGGAGGCAGCCCGGACCTCATCGTGGATGGTGACCAGGGCCGGATCAGTGGCCTGGGCGTGGCGGAGGTGCTCGATGAAGTCAAAGCGGGGTGCCGAAATAGCCATCACCTCCCCGCCGTCACTGTCGCGACGGGAGAGGGCGTCGGCGACGACGTTTGTGGCGCCCGACCGGTACTCCACCGAGAAATCGAATCCCAGGAGCTTGCCGACCCAGTGGTGCTGAGGGATCGTGGCGAGGCGCTGATCGAGGAGGTACTTCAGGCTGTAGTGGTCGGTCTTGACGATGAAGCGCCGCCCCCAGAGATACGGGCGCCAATGCCGTACCGCCTGGACGAGGCCGATGAGCTCGCGCTCGTAGGCGGCAAGCGAGCGGTGGCGAGGTGCCACAGGCCTGCTGAAGAAGGCGACCGGATGGCCCTCCTGGATCAGGACCGCGCCGAAGCCGAGCGTGGACGCGTCGCACTCGACGGTGAACAGCTTGGCGAAGTCGGGCATGGCGAGTACGGGGGCGGACGTGACGGCGGCCTTGAGCGCTGTGAATGCCGCGGCCGCCGCGTCGTCCCAGGAGAAGCCCTCCTTCTTGAGTAGGGCCGTCAGTGGTGCAGCGATCGCCCCGTAGTTGTGGACGAACTTGCGGTAGTACCCGGCGAGGCCGAGGAAACCGCGCACAGTCCGGGGCGAACGTGGAGCCGGCCAATCATGGATCGCCTGCACTTTGGCCGGGTCCATGGCCACACCCGCTGCGGATATGACATGGCCGAGGTAGGCGACGGAGGAGGCACCAAACGAGCACTTGGAGCGCTTGACGAAGAGTTGGTGGCGGCGTAGTTCGTCGAAGACGGCCCGGAGGTGGCGAAGATGATCAGCCCACGTCTTGCTGTAAATTAGAATATCATCAAAAAATACCAGGACGAAGCGGCGCAGGAACGGGCGTAGCACGTCGTTCATCAAGGCCTGGAATGTCGCCGGGGCGTTGCACAGCCCGAACGCCATCACCAAGAACTCGTACAGGCCGTCGTGGGTGCGGAACGCCGTCTTGTGCACGTCCTCCGGGCGCATGCGCACCTGGTGGTACCCGGACCGGAGGTCCAGCTTGGTGAAGAACTTGGCGCCATGGAGCTCGTCGAGGAGCTCGTCGACCACCGGGATCGGGAAGGCATCCTTGACGGTGAGCGCGTTCAGCGCCCGGTAGTCGACGCAGAAGCGCCACGCTTCTTGACGAGGAGGACGGGCGACGAGAACGGTGAGTCGCTGCGGCGGACGATCCCTTGAGCAATCATTGCGGCACACTGGCGCTCCAACTCGTCCTTGTGCGCCGCGGGGTACCGGTAAGGGCGGACGGCGACCGGCTGGGCGTCGGGCTTGAGAACAATGCGGTGGTCGTGCGCACGCTTGGGGGGCAGACCGACGGGGTCCGCGAAGAGCCCCCCAAACGAGAGCAGCAGCGCCTCCAGGAGGGAACCGGCCTCTGTTGTTGCGCCCAGGGCCGGCACGGCGGGGCTGGCCATGCCGGTCCAGGAGACGGAACGCCCCCGGCGCTGGAAGGACATGCGCCGGCGGCCGAGGTCCCAAACAATGGGCCCCAACTCGCCGAGCCACCGGGTGCCGAGGACGACGTCGTACCCGGCCAGTGGCATAACGTAGAGGTCGGCCGGGAATGAATTGCCGTCGATGAGCAGGGGCGCGTCGCGGATGACGCCGGCGCAGGTGACCCGCTCGCCATTGGCGACCAAGGCTGTGAGGCGGGGGTGTTGGCGGAGGGGCAGACCGGAGCGCCGCGCCGCCTCCTCCGAGATGAAGTTGTGCGTGCTGCCGGAGTCGAGGAGGGCGACGAGGGACGCGGAGCCGAGTGCCACGGCGATCTGCATGGTGCCCGCCATGGGAACCCCAGCCACGGCCTGCAGGGAAAAACAGGGTGCCTCGGCGTCGTGCTCCGCGTCGCCCGCGGCGTCCGTGGCGTCCTCGATCTCCACGCCTTCAAGGAAGAAGATGCGCCGGCAAGATCTGTTATGGCCACGGGTATATTTTTCATCGCAATTAAAACAGAGGCCCAGACGGCGCCGTTCCGCCATTTCGTCCGGGGTGAGGCGCCTCTGATTGCCCTCGTCGCGACCCTGCTGGGCGGCCACCGGAGGAGCAGGGAGCGCCAGCAGCTGCTGTGGCCCCGGAAGCGCTGGCCGTGGCGCGGGGGCGGAAATGAGGCCACGCTGGGGCGCCCGAGGGGAAGGCTGCACCGGCCGGTCGCTCGCCATCAACTCTACTTGTCGCGCCAGGCTCATGGCGGCTGCGAGCGTCTCCGGGTTGTGGATGCGGACGGCGTGGCTGAGCGGCGGCAGGAGTCCGCCAGTGAAGAGCTGGACGCGCTGAGCCTCATCAAGGCGGCCCGCGCGAGGCAGGAGGGCCTGGAAGCGATTGGAGTACTCCTCCACGGTCCCTGTACGCCGGCACTCGGCGAGCTCGAACAGCGGAGCCGAGCGGAGGGGAGGCCCAAACCGCAAGGTCAGGAGTTCCTTGAATCGCCCCCACGACGGCGTGCCCTCGTCCTCCTGGAGTTGGATGTACCAGAGTTGCGCGACGTCCTCCAAATTGTACGAGGCCATCCACACGCGCTCCTCCGCCATGGTGCGCTGTTGGCGAAAATAGGATGCGCACTTGTTGATGAAGAGCATCGGATCGGTCTTGCCGTCGTAGCGTGGAAATTCCAATTTGTGGAATTTTGGGGGGCGATCAAGATCGCGCGGCCCCTCCGGGCGGCCGCCGGCGCCGTTGTCCGACGACGAGGCCGACTTCTCCTTCATAGCCGCCATGTCGGCCTTCATGGTTGTCATCTCCGTGGTGATGGATTTCAACATCTCTATCACATCGGCGACGGTGGGATCGCCCATGGCTGTTGGCTGCGGGGCGGCAGTGGCGGAGGGCTGCGGCGGTGGTGGAGGGCTAGGGTGGTGGGCGGCGGCTTGGGTGGAGCGGGTGGGCTCCGATACCAGGTTGTCAAGGGCGTCGAATCCCCGACTGGCGGGACCGCGGCTACGTAGCTCGTAGCCGCCGGCCGTCTTCTTCGGTGAGGTTATTCCCCTCAACCGCAGGCTTAACAGAGAGAGAGAGATTAGGGATATAATTTCTGCTTAATTGATTGTCCCGCGATCACAAGCATATATGGCCACTGGCCCAACCTAAATGGAGAAGGCTCTCCTTGATTCTAGGAATTTCCAAAACAACCTACCTAAATGGAGAGGGCTCTCCTTGATTCTAGGGATTTCCAAACAACTTACCTAATCTAAGGAATTTCCAAACAACTTAACAACTTACCTAATCTAAGGAATTTCCAAACAACTTACCTAATCTAAGTTTCTATCTTTAGCCACTAGAGGCTAACCCATGCAGCGCCTGCCCAACGTGCTCAGCGCGCTCAGCCGGTCCGCGCCTGGTATATGTGCGTCCGCACATGACAGTATGGGTGCTCGATTCGGCATGTTCCTTTCACGTCTGCCCGAAAAAAGAGTCTTTTGCTATCTATAAGGCGATAAAAGGCAAAAAAGCTCTTATGGGGAATGGGCGGCGTGCAAAGTTTTAGGAGTCGGCACGGTGAAGGTCCGGATGCACGATGGGGTCGTGAGGATGCTGACAGGTGTACGACACGTTCTTGCTTTGAAGCGGAATTTGATCTCGTTAGGTAAGTTGGACTTAAAAGGTTGCAAAATTTCAGCTTCAGGTGGAGCTATGAGGGTGCAAAAACGAGATCGGATCGTGTGCGTGGCGAACAAGCGCGGGAACTTGTATGTTCTGAACGGGAGAACAATCAGAACCGAAGCAAAAGCAATTTGGGTTCCAAAAGTTCGCGGAGGCGCAATCGCTCAAGATGGAGCGAAGGATGCGGCAACATTGAGCGGCGGAGACAAGCTCAAGGTGGAGCTTGCACGGTGAGCTCGACGTAGCAATTAAAGATTACAAATCAAACCAAGGTGGAGATTGTTAGGATTTGGTTAGTTTTGTAATTAAATCTTAATTGGATTAGGATTAATATTTAAATCTGTTAGAGATAAATTAATTTAGATTTAAATATTAATTGGATTATAATCCCAATTTAAGTAGATTTGGGTTTATCTTTGGCGGAGTTTATATATATATCTCTAATGTAGAGAGTATATATATATATATATATAAGTACGTATGATCTTGAGAATGATTGTACGATACAAAAAGAGAGAAAAGAGAAAAGTCTTTTAGGTTTATAGAAGACGAGAGAAGGGTGAGAGAGATTCAGGAGGAGGGCTCGGGTTAAAGCTACTCTATTGCAGAAGCGAAGTCTGTGTAATCGGTGTAATTCTTCTCTTAATTAATGAATCTTATTTCACCCGCATATTTCCTTGTATTGGTTTTTTTCTTCTCTGGTAAAAATCCGATTTGGCGTTTCTGCTGCGGAATCCCAACTCTAGGCGGTACCAGAGCGGATTGCGGTATCGAAGCGGGTTGCGGATTCAGAGAATCTGGTACCGGGGCGAGTACCGGATTTTTCCAACAGAAAATGGCAGTCGTGAAGTAAGCGAACCACAAAAAAGTAAAGAAAGATAGAACACAATAATTTACGTGGAAAATTCTTTGCAGGAAAAAAATCACTGGGGAAAGAGGAGAAAACTTGACTATATGAAAGTGGGTATAATATTGTGGAGATTACAATACGCAGTAACACCTCTAGGGCAAAAAAAAAGAAAAAATGACCCATTTGTTCCTTAACGGGTTTCTTCAATATCGAATCCGATCCGTACCACAGACTTCCCCTTTCCATCACAAATCGTTTTTCCAAAATTTGTCGCACTGCGAAGCTCTCAGCGAATAGGGGGCATAAGATCGAACTTGATAACCAAATTTCATGGCACATCTAATAAATTTCCACCTTGGCTCGAAATTCCTTTTAAATGAAGCAGCAATCATAACTCTCCACCTTTTTCACAAAGCCCCAAAGGTTGCGTTTAGTTCGAGAACTAAATTCTGGGAGATAACTTTTGTTGTTTCTGAGAACAAGAGATACTCTGGTATAAGCTAGAACAATTGTAAATTTGCGTTTGGATGCATTTAGGGATATTCTAGAGGATATCCTTAGTAGCGCTTGGATAAAAAGTCTAGAGCATTGTCTAAATATGTTTTAAAAAATAAAATAATTAATTTATATCAGTATATTTTATATATAATTATTTTATGTAACAATTTATAATATAATATTTTTATGTAACAATTTAATTAATATTAGTATATTTAATTTATTTTATGTAACAATTTACTTTATATAATTTATCCATAATATATGTAATGAATAAAATATAATGCTAGAAATATCCTTATAATTTTAATTAACAACACTATAAATTTCAATACAAATTTTTAAAAAATATATAATATATGAAAAATAATTTAATATATACAATACTTAATATAAAATAAAATAATTAAATATTAATTTATAAATGATAAAACTTAATAAAATAAATAATATATCAAATTTAATTAATTTATACTATGTAATAAGATTTAAATATAAATATATTATCATAAAGATATAATTATATTTATATATTTATTTATATATCTATTTATCTAATAAAATAAAGAGAAGTACAACTTTTAACGGGTTGTTCCAAAACAACTCAGAACAATCCGTTTTGACTGGAACAACTTGTTTTGCCCAGCTCCGCCGCCGTTTGGTTACAAGCCGGGGGATATCTCCCCTTGTTCCGAGATATCCCCCATACCAAAATGAGCCTAAGGGCACCCCAATCAATAATTAATACTAATCAAGTCCAAGCAATGCTTGAAGTTGAAAGGAGAAAGAGGCTTCGTCAACATATCAGTAGGATTCTCTACAGTGCTAATCTTGTTTACTGCAATGTCACCTTGAGCAAGAACTTTGCGAACGAAGTGATGCTTGATGTCAATATGCTTTGTTCTCTACCACAGACATCCCCTTATCTTCACAAATTGTTTTTCAAAAATTTGTCGCACTGCAAAGCTCTCAGGCCTCGTTTGGATTGGGTACAAAGGGGGATATCCCCCCTTTGTACCCAAACGAAAATAGAATAGGGGGGGAATGGGATATCCCCCCCAAACGGGTTACCCGTTTGGGGGGGATATCCCATCCCCCCCCCCCCGAACAACTACTCCCTCTCTCTCTACTCCCTCTCTCTCCTATTCTGCCCCTTCCCAAGGCAGAGGCTCTGCCTTGGGAAGGGGCATTTGTTTTTTTTTTTTTTTTTTATTTTAAATTTATGCTTCTTTTGATTTTTTTTTTTATTAAAATTTTTAAATTTTAAAAAATATTAAATTTTATAAATTTTAATTTTTTTAATTTTATATTTTAATAAATCTAAAAATTTTATTTCATTTTTTAAAAATATTAATTTTAAAATTTATACAATTTTTTTATAATTGTTTTAAAATTTATATAAATTTAAAAATTAAAATTTTTACTCCTACTTAAAATTTTAAAATTAACTTTTTTTTTGCTCCCACTTAAAATTTTTATAAAAATTAAAATTAATAAATATTAAAATTTGAATAAATTTTAAAATTTTAATTTTGAAAAAATTATTAAAAAGAAAAGGATATTTTAATCTTTTAAGACAAAAGTCAACTCTCTATTCCTCTTATTCTTCAGTCACTACCAAACACTTTTTTTCTTATACCTGGTATAAGCCTAATTCCCAACCAAACACAATTTTACATTATACCTAACTTATACCTAACTTTATACTTATCTCTGGTATAACTCATTCTCTCTTATCCCCAATCCAAACGATACCTCAGTGAATAGGGGGCATAAGGTTGAACTCGTAATCAAATTTCAAGGCACATCTAACAAATCTCTACCTTGAATCGAAATTTTCTTTAAATGATGTAGCAATCATAACACTCCACCTTCTCTACAAAGCCCCTAAGAGCATCCCAATCAATAATTAATACTAATTAAGTCCAAGCAATGCTTGAACTTGAGAGGAGAAAGAGGCTTCGTCAACACATCTGCAAGATTCTCTAGAGTGCTAATCTTGTTCACTGCAATGTCACCTTGAGCAAGAACTTCGCTAACAAAGTGATACTTGATGTCAATATATTTTGTTTTCTCATAAAACATTTGGTTCTTTGTCAAATAAATAGCACTCTGACTATCGCAAAATATTGTAATTTTCTAATTGTTTTTGCTTAATTCACTGAATAAGCCTCTCTACCAAATACCTTTCTTCACAACCTTAGTAATTGCCATGTACTTGGCCTCCGTCGTAGATAATGCAAGAGTTGACTGTAAACAAGCTCACTAACTAACAACATATTCTCTAAGTAAGCATAACCAGTAAGAGACCTTTGTTTATCAATATCTCCTACATAATCTGAATCTACAAAACTTGTCAAACCTTCTTCGGACCTCCCGAATTCCAAACAAGTATCAGTTGTACCTCGCAAGTACCTTAAAATCCATTTCACAACTTGCCATTGTTGTTTTCCCGGGTTTGCCACGTGGCTGCTCACCACACTAACGGCATGTGCAAGTTCTGGTCTCGTGCAGACCATAGATTACATAATGTTACTGACTGCGGTGGCATAAGGGACTCATTCCATGTATGCTTTCTCATCATCTGTTTTTGGTGCTAAATCAGTTGAAAGTTTAAAATGTGTAGCAGAAGGTGTACTTATATGCTTGGCATTCTTCACACAAAATCGCTCCAACACATGTTGGATATATTTTTTGACTCAAGTATAACTTCTTTGCTTTTCTATTCTGCTGTATCTCCATGCCAAGTATCTTCTTCGCTGCGCCTAAGTCCTTAACATCAAATTTAGATTTCAACTAATACTTAAGTTCATCAACATCAGCCATGTTCTTAGCAGCAATCAACATATCATCGGCATAAAGTAGCAAGTAAATGAAAGAACATCAATTAATTTCTTTATATAAACACAGTTATCATAATTGCTTTTATTAAAATTATGACTAATCATAAAAGAATCAAACCTCTTATACCATTGCCTTGGAGATTGCTTTAACCCATAACGAGATTTCTTCAATCTACAAGTATGGTCTTCTTTTCCTTCAACTACGAATTCCTCGGGCTGTTTGTTATATTTTCGTTTAGATTTGTATTTATCTAAATCAAAGTCTAATCCTAATTAAATTAGGATAATATGAGATATAGATTATTGGGTATAAGTAGAATTTAATTACAAGTTCAATTAGACTAAAAATCCTAATTAGATTCTAGTTTGGAGGCATATATTATATATAGCATATCCGACCACTTTAATGACGTCGCAACTTTAATTAGCCGAAGTTCTAATTAATTAGGCCAACCAAGAAGGAAGATACGTGTTGGTATATATGGTCATGTTAATGAAGCCAAGATTTTTTTAATGAGAAGCCATGCTCTAATTAATTTAGCAACCCAAGAGGAGTGGCCGTATTTGAGGAGCCGTATGTTGCTAATGAAGCCGACAACTAATTAAAAAATTGTAGCTCTAAGGTAAGGGCGTCTGTACGATTGGATCCTTGCACATTGAACGACGGGCCAAGTCGAGCCATTTTGGAATCGTTTGGGTGGACGCAAATTTTGATATTTCGGATTTAATTGGAGCTTCGGTTTTCTTGAGAGATATAATCTTTGTATTCTAGTTTTGACATTAATAAAAGTCTTTGCTCCGTCTTCGCCTGTGGATGTAGGCCGGTGGCCGAACCACGTAAATCTTGGTGTGTTCTTTTCTTTTCTTACATTATTTTTCTTGGATCTATTTTTTGCCGTTTCGATTTAACACTGTTGTATATGAATCTCTTTCTTTAATTTGTCATGTAAGAAAACTGTCTTCACGTCTAATTGCGCAAGTTCCTGATCATCCATGGCAACCAGTCCAAGTAGAACTCTGATGGACGTATGCTTCACCATTGGTGAGAAAACATCATGGAAGTCAACACCCGGTATTTTCCTGTATCCCTTTGCAACCAATCGAGCCTTGTACTTGATATTCTCAACTCCTGGCGTGCCTTCTTTTTTCTTGGCACCCATTTGCAGCGAATAACTTTCTTTCCCTTTGGAAGCTTCACTAACTCCCAAGTTTGATTCTTATGAAGAGATTGCAACTCAACCTCCATATGAAACAACCACTTTGTAGAATCATTATACGAGATAGCCTTTGTATAAGTGCATGGCTCCTCAAGTGCATCTGCCTTATGTGTAGTCACAAAAGCATAAGCAACCAAGTTCGCTTCATATCTCTGCGGTGGTCTAATTTCCCTACTTAGTCGGTCTCTAACTATAGAATATGTGTTTGTCTGTGGTGGTGCCTACGACTCCGTAGGAGCAGAATCGCTTGAAGTGGTACTTGATTCTCTAGTGATATGAATTTTGGAGTTGGTTTGAAACTCCAGCTCGACATTTTTCTTTGTTGTATCTGCACCTGTATCATAAGGAACACACTGTAAGAAATTTATCTGGCACAAAAAACAAAAAACACAGCGGAAAAATAATATGGCATTTTAAATTTTTAAAAAACAAAATTCATATCACATATGAAATATAAAACAAAATCAATCCAGTGACGACGGATCATTCTCATGTTACAGTGTAAAATAATTTAAATTAAATATATCTAATGTTTAGATTACATCACCTTGAACTAGTTAAGGTTTCTTGATCTACTGTACGGTTGAAACTGAATATGATGAATCGTGGTTCCAACGTAGCCGCGCATGTGCCCGGTCTCTACGCGTATCCACACGGAATCGGTGTCGATCCAACTCCTTCTGTCGCACGGAACAGATGAGCCGCAGACTACAAGGATGGTGTCAGGATGCCTGCGTTCCTTTTGATGAAACACTCCAAACTTCACGAAAGATCACGTGGAGAGAATAAAATTAATGTGAATTACTTTCACGTTCCGTGGCCAACTTAATTAATTTTTCTCCTTGTTCATCCCTCGCCGGCCTTACAAGCCATATTTATTAATGTGAAGTTGGCCAGATTGTGACCAATTTAATCCTAGGATAAACTATAGTAACCCATTAATTATAACCAATTTAAAATAGGATAAACTACAGTAACCAATTAAATCTTAGAATTAGTTTCAATCAAATAACTAATTAAATCCTAAGATAAAATCTAGTAACTAATTAAATCTTAGAATTAGTTTTAATCTAGTAACAAATTAAATTTTAGGATAAGTATCAATTTAGAATACTTATCCAATATATATTTAATCCTCATCTCTCTCTTTAATTTAATTGGATCATATCCCTTAAATCATAATTAAATATTCATATTTAAATATAATCTAATTAGAATATTATCACATAATGATCTATGAATATTTAATTATTCTCTAATCAAATTAGAGATTAAATCTTTTGTAAATAATATTCATATTCGTATAATTTCTCATCATAATCACTAAATTGTTTAGTGTTATAGACTCACCTTTTATTTTGGATGTCCGCAATTCCTATTGTGTGTGACCGCTTAGGTCCATTACCATTTGGTAGTGGAGTCTAGTATCAAACTGTTTAATATTGAATTAGAACTCTTCTAATCGATAAAAATAATTTATTTTAAATTATTTTTACTTCTCTCACTGTCTGCGAGTGATACCTAGCAGTATATTACAGCAATCCAGAATGGTGATGAATAATGAACCTTTCCGCCCATAGTTACAGTGTGATTAATTCCTTCCAACACACGACGTCCCGATTTTACCAAAGTCAGGGTTACTCGCAAAATTTATAATTCGATCATATAACTAGAATATCTAAATTGACTCAATATGATAACTCAATTGGAAACCTTTTCCACACACTATGTACCCTGGCTAGGGATTTTTCGAGTCGAGTCTGATAATCTACATAGGACATTCTCTCTCAACATTAAGTGTCGAATTCCTTATTGTGCACTTATATACTTCCCCATATAAACTACTACAGCCAGTTAGTACCAGACGTAGACTAATGATTAGAGTCTAAGTATCAGTACAGTCAAACGGTAGCAATCTATATGTGAAGCAACCATGATGCCTCAGGTCCAAGGAGTACTTCACACATCTGTAGCAAAGAACTAGTTACTGACGAATATAGAACTATGTGACTGTTCAACTAAATGGTCACACTCAGTGTACTTGTTCGCTAACAAGTACCTGTATGCTTACTTTAGTGTCCCCACACTAGTGACTTGAGATTCGTCACCTCAACTTAAAAGTATAGCATACATCGGCCTATCCGGAAATATCATCGTCCTTATGATGTTCGTATGGCTAGGAGCATTTAAGAATTTTGTACAAAAAAATATATATATCTCAAATACATAACTTTTGGGAATATATTTTCTTAACAAAGATTCAACGGACGATTTATGTAAATATATTGCACTGCTAACAATAAACATGAATAAAACTTGCCTTTTATTAATTAAGAAAAATACAAAATATGTCTACAAGCTTATGTCACCGATTGGCTTTAGGGTATATTACTAACACGACTCCTTTCGGCGAAACATAGAAGTCTCATTAAACTTAACATCTCTACTAATTATAATTTTCTTATCTTAAGGCAACACAACCTAAAGCCTTTAGTATCGGAAGCATAACCCAGAAATTTGCACTCTTTAGATCTGGGTTTCAGCTTACCTTGACTTACATATGCATAAACCGAACATCCAAAAATTCTTAAATCAGAGTAATTAGGAGGGTGATCGAACCATACCTGTTCTGAAGTTTTGAAATCAATGGGAGTCAAGGGAGACCTATTCACCAAATAGCAAGCTGTAGAAGTAGCCTCTGCCCAAAACTCCTCACCAAATCTTGTATTCGAGAGCGTCCATCTTGTCTTCTCAATCAATGTTTTGTTCATACGTTCTGCGACGCCGTTTTGTTGCGGCGTGTTAGCAACTATACAATGTCTCTCAATTCTTTCATTCTTGCAAAACTCCTTGAAATCCCCTGAATAGAACTCCAAGTCATTGTCGGTGCAAAGGCGCTTAATTTGCTTTCCAATCTGCTTCTCAATCAAGGTCTTCCACTGCTTGAAGGTCTTGAATACATCACTCTTCTACAACAAAAAGAACGTTCAAACCTTCCTTGAGTAATCGTCTATGAAGGTCAACATGTATTTCACACTTCCTTTAGAGGGAACCACTGTTGGCCCCCAGAGATATGAATGGGCGTAATCAAGCGTTCCTTTAGTTTTGTAAACTGCCTTGCTGGAACAAATCCTCTTCTGCTTCCCAAATACAATGTTCGCAGAAGTCTAGACTTCCTATATTTTGACCACGAAGAAGTCCTCTCTTGCTTAGCACCTTCAATGCCCTTTCGCTCATATGTCCCAACCTCATGTGCCATAATTTGGTGACATTTGAATTCGATATAGATGAAGATAATACTGCAGCTCCACCTGTCACAGTAGCACCTTGCAACACGTACAATTTTCTTCTTGCCTTCGGCCTTTCATCACGACAAGAGCTTCTTTAGAAACCTTCAGAATCCATCTTCATTTGTGTATTTATATTCTTTAGAGTTAAGGGCACACGGAGAGATTAGATTTCTTTTTATTTGGGGAGCATATTTGACATTAGTAAGCGTTCTGACTATGCCGTCAAACATCTTGATGTTCACCATTCCTCGTCCAACAACTTTGCAAGATGCATCATTGCCCATCAAAACAACTCCATTAATAGCTGCAAAAGTGGAGAACTAGTCCCTGTTTGGACATATGTGGAACGAGCACGCAGAATCAAGAATCCACTCTGAGCCGGCTCTAGATTGATCATCGCATATTGGCAGAACATTCCCCTCGCTACTATAATCTTCTACGACATTGGCTTCAGTAATTTTCGAACTATCTTTTACTTTTTGATCAACTCTTCCTTCAGTCTGTTCCTTTCTTTTCAGCTTAAAATAGTTCGCTTTAATTGTAAATCAAATCCTTGTGCCTAGATTTCAACCTAGCCTTTCCTTTACTATCACCAAAATTTCTTTGCTTTGATCTTTCTCTTGCAGCCAAGCCCTCTGCCAGACTTTCAGTATCACCACCCATCTCCTGATCGATCTTATCTTTCGAGAGTAGGGCGGTTGAAACTTCTTCCAAGAGATGGTATTACGTTTATAGAGCATAGTATCTCTTAAGTTTGTATAAGAAGATGGCAGAGAGCATAAAAGCAATAACACTGGATCTTCTGTCGGATTGTTGGTGCTATCCATTAATCCTAAAAGCTCGAGCTATTAGAAATATGCAACCAATTCACTGAAATTATACAGACACGTGCCCACAGGTCTCGACCGGACTCAACCCATTTAGACGTTGGGTCTATTGTTGGGCTTCTTGCCGTTAGGTCTATTATGAATCGCAACCCCATTCAACTTATTGGGCTCACCCAACTCAACTTATTAGTTTCCTAGGCCTATTGTCACTGGGCAGGAAGTTGGACATATTTTTAATCCATAAATAAATAACCAACATTTTCATCATCATACTTAACTTCCATCATCTCCAAATCAGTAATGATTTCTTTAAATTCATTAAAGATGAGTATTTGTTGTCCAAATCAGTAATGATTTCTTTAAATTCGTCAAGATGAGTTTTTGTTGTCTTACCTGACGATGAGAGTACAACTTCTTCTTTAGATAGAGTTTATTGGTAAGGCTTTTTGTCATGCACAACGACTCTAGTTTCAGTCATAAACCTACAGTAGTACTCTCGTTCATAATGTGCTGTAAAATCTCGTTCGAAAGATGTAACTGAATTTGCATAACGGCCTTCGATTCATCTTCTCCTTTTTCCGCCTAATTGAGGGATGCGAGCATCTTCTCCATCCCGAGCAGTGCATCTTCTAGATTGATCTGAGCTAGGACTGCGCACATCTTCAATTGCCATAACATAAACTTTGTGCTATTGTTGAGCAGAAGGAGATCATTCTTCACGGACGCCATTAATAAAGAAAACCCTAATCGATAAACCTAAGGGCTCTGGTACTAGTTTGTTACGACGAGCGCACAAATAGAAACAAAAACGGGGATCGTAAAGTAAACAAACCACAAAGTAGTAAAGGAAGATAGAACACAAGAATTTACGTGGAAAACCCTTTGCAGGGATAAAACCACGGGCGAAGGAGGAGAAAACTTCACTATACGAAAGGGGGATACAATATTGTGGAGATTCCAATACGCAGTAATGCCTCTAGGGCAAAAAGAAAAAAAAGGACCTATTTGTTTCTTAATAGGTTTCTTCAATCACAGACATCTCCTTCCACCACAGAGATCCTCTTTCCTTCACAATACGTTTTTCCAAAATTTATTGCACCGTGAAGCTCTCGGCGAAAAGGGGGCATAAGATCGAACTTGATAACCAAATTTTGAAGCACATCTAACAGTTTCAATGAGGACTAAAATATAGCTTTGCTCATCTTATTTAGTTTTTGGTTTCAGTACCACTAGATGTAGAGTGGCATCTCTTGGAGCGTAGTTTATTTTTTCATACTGATTCAACTATTGTACTCAAAGATGTTAGAAAAAATAATCACACTAAGATTCGATTATTATTAACTTATCTAACAATTTTGTGATAAAATAAAATAACAGAACTTACAGTTATACGCTACAGAAATTCCAGAAATTGTTATCGAAGGAAGTCGAATAAAATTGATCCGGAAGCGTGTGAGGCACTGCCCTAAGGCGTATTTCCGTCCTTCTTGCGGATTAATCGGAGACACCACCCCAAGGTACGACCGGAATTTCTCTTCCTACGAGCATGACCGTGGAAGAAGTTGACGGAGACTCTTTCAACACCCAACGATTAAATAACGAAATAAAATTAAAATTGAACTTAAAACAAATTCTTTTTTCTTTCCTTTTCTTTCTCAATTTTTCACACTTCTCATCTCATACCCTTATCTCCAGTATAATATATATACTATATATATATATAGGTGCATGGGAGTCGAACGTTGCACCACCCAACGTTCGACTCCCCATCTCCTTTTAATTAAGGAGAGAGAGAGATGTTATAATTAGTGTGAAAGAGAAGAAAAACGTATCAAAAAATAAATAGAAATTAAATAAAAATTAAATGACAGTAAATGAGAATCAATAAAATTAAAGAAAAAAAAATTAACAATAAAATAATAAAAAATAATTATTGAGGGTTTTGAATTTTATTCCAACAATTCCCACAAAATTCAAAATTTTGAAATAAGAATTAAACTCAATAATTAAAAAAATAAAATAAGATTATCGGGTGCTTATACTATGTAATAGGTAAGGTGTCTTTAAGAGACTTAACCTCACTTAGTGTAAGTAGCTTCTATCAGAAGGAATCGGAATAAACCGGGTCTTGAACTACATTTCTTTGACTCTGATTTCAACTACCACACACATAGTACAGAATTTTTCGTCGCGAGTCTGTGCGTTAAAGGCCATGCATAGTATCTTGATTTTTCATAAGAGTTTCTATGGACAACCCACATCTCATAGTCCCGGCCGTATACGAATACTCTTATATAGGTGGTCTCCTTCAGGGATGTGTGTAGAATCACATCTCGCAAAAATTATCGCCTCAGATTCCATTAAGAGCTATAAGCTCAACCTCAACCACTACAAAGAGCACTACTTACCATAGGGATGGAATTAGAACTAAAGTTTCTCTGAATAAACTGTAAAAGTGCTCTTTGCCCAACCTAATAGCTTGTTTTTACCACATTGAACCTTTTTCAAGGAATCTCCTATCACAAAGGTTGGGTTCCCACTGCAGGAAGGCCCTTTATAGGCAAAGTCCCATCCCCCTCGATGACTCTAGGACCTCAGTCCTATTCAGGCCTTTCGTCAAGCAGTCTGCAAGATTCTGTTCAGATATGATAAAACTAAAAAAAATAATATCATGAGAAGTTAGCCATCTAACAGACTTTTGTCTCAATTTAATATGTTGATTAGCCTTAGAATTTATTAATTTCTTTTTACAAAAATCAATTGCAGCTCGAGAATCGCACCGAATAGATATAGGTGGAATAGGAGTAGAAAGCAATGGAATCGATGACAAAAGGTTCTTGAGCCACTCGGCTTCAAGATTAGTAGTGTCAAGGGCAACCAACTTGGCCTCCATAGTACTTTTGGCTATTATAGTCTGTTTGGTGGATTGCCAAGAAACCGCACTACCACCAAGAATAAAAACATAGCCAGAAGTGGATTTGATATCTAAAGAATCAGAAAATTTAATTGGCATCGCTGTATCCCTCAATTACAGCAGGATAGCCAACAAAACTGAGAGCATAAGAGAGAGTACCTTTAAGATAATAAAATACTCTCTCCAGAGCAATCCAATGAAGCATACTAGGACTACTAGTATATCTACTCAATCTTGATATGGTATAGGCAATGTCAGGTCTAGTTCTATTGGCTAGGTACATCAGAAAACCAATGATCTGAGCAAATTTTACCTGATTTACTGGATTACCAGTGTTCTTCACAAGTTGAACACTGGGATTAAAAGAAGTAGAAACATGAGAGCAATCAGAATATCCAAATTTATCAAGTACCATTTGGGTATAATGAGATTGGGTCAGAATATTAGAATCAGATGATTTAAGAATTTTCATTCCTAAAATCACATCTGCTTCACCAAGATCCTTCATATCAAAATGGTCTGATAAGAAGGATTTAATTTGGTTAATCAAATCAAGATTAGGAGCAAGAATCAGGATGTCATCAACATAGAGGCAAAGAAGGACACAACGATCATCAAATCTTTTGAAATAGAGACAATTGTCAAAAGCGTTGGTCAGAAATCCATACGATGCTATAACACTGTCGAATTTCTCATGCCACTGTTTAGGTGCTTGCTTTAGTCTGTATAAAGAGCGAACTAATTTGCACACCTTATTTCCTTGACCAGGCACAGAGAAACCTTCAGGCTGAGTCATATAGATTTTTTCTTCAAGATCACTATGAAGAAAAGCGGTCTTGACATCCATTTGGTGAATCAAGAGTTTATGAATGAATGCAATGTAAGAAGGACTCAGGTAATAGCAATTCGAGCAACAGGCGAATAAGTGTCAAAGTAATCAATTTCAGCCTTTTGCCGAAAACCTTGAGCAACGAGTCGCGCCTTATACTTCTCTACTGATCTGTCAATCCTAAGTTTCTTTCTAAAGATCCACTTACATCCTAGGGGTTTACTACCAAGAAGTAAATTAGTGAGAATCCAAGTATTATTACTAATAATTGATTCTATCTCACTTTTTATAGCCTCATTTCTAAAAGAAACTTCAGGAGAACTCATAGCTTCCTTATAAGATGAAGGTGTACTTTCAACTAAGAAAGTAAAGAAGTCTTCACCAAAGTTCTTCTCAAAGCGAGTTCTCTTACTTCTCCTTAATTTAGGTATTGGATTAGGTTCTACAGGATCTAAACTATAATGCAAATCAGGTGCAGGTATATGATCAGAAATAGATGCATGATCAAAAGTAGACTGATAATCAGAGGCTGATCTAGAGATGTGGGTTTTGAAAGAAAAAATATTTTCAAAAAAAGTTGCATCTTTAGATTCAAAGTATCACTGGAAACTTCAGAAATCTCAGAGTTGATCACTAAAAATCTATAGGTATTGGTATTTAAAGAATATCGAATGAAAATAGCATCTATAGTTTTAGGTCCAATCTTCTCTCTTTTGGGTTCAGGAATAGACACCTTAGCCAAGCACCCCCACATTCGGAAGTAACTCAATCTAGGCGCTCTTCCTTTTCAAAATTCATAAGGTGTCTGGATTCTATCCTTAGAGGGAATCATATTGAGGATATAACAAGCTGATAAAAGAGCCTCCCCCCACAAGTTCTGAGATACACCAGAACTTAAAATCATGGCGTTAACCATGTCCAATAGGGTTCGGTTCTTTCTTTTAACTACACCATTAGATTGAGGTGAGTAAAGAGTTGTTACTTCATAAATTATTCCATGTTTCTCGCAGAATAGATTTAATTCATTTGAAGTATATTCGCCTCCTCTATCAGACCTTAGAATTTTAATTCTCTTTATCTAATTGATTTTCAGCCTCAGCTTTAAAGGCCTTAAACTTATAGAGGATTTCATCCTTGGTTTTCAAGAGATAGGTGTAACAATCCTTAGAGTAGTCGTCTATAAAAGTCACAAAGTAGTGACTTCCTCCACGGGTAGGTCCTATATTAGAATCACATACATCACTATGAATCAGTTCAAGAATTTAGGTATCCCTATAAGGAACAGATTTAAAAGGTTTCCTAAGCTGCTTAGCTTGGGTACAAATTTCACATTTGGATTCGGAATCAATCTTGAGTTTGGGTAAAAGGTTAAGATTGGTCAATTTCAGAATAGATTTAAGGTTCACATGCCCTAATCTGCCATGCCATACATCACAAGATTCAGTATTTAAAACAATAGAAGAAAGAAGTAGAAGTAGAAGAAAAAGAATTTTTATTATCAGCAAAAGAAAGTACGCTCAATTTGAACAAATCCTCAGATACAAAATCTTTTTCAATAAACATTTCCCCCTTAGAAATTACAACTTTATTAGATTCAAGTATAATCTTATAACCTAATTGCACTAATAAAGATCCACTAATAAGGTTCCGTCGGATCTCGGAAACATGCTGCACATTGTGAAGGATCAAAATCTTTCCAGAAGTTAACTTCAGTTTGACTGTTCCGATCCCCAGCACATTAACAGCTTTTTTGTCTCCAACAGTCACATATCCTCCACCTGAGTCCTGATAGGAGGAGAATAGGGACCTATTAGTATAAACATGGACATTGGCTCCTGAATCTAACCACCGATCTAAATCATGATAGGTAAGATTAACGTTAGGTATAAAGGAAACTGACCAAAAAGTGGAGTTCGAAGGTTCACCCTCAATCATGTTGACCTAAGTTTTAGGATAGTTGTTCTGATTGTTTTGACCCTTATTGTAGATAAACTTCTCTTTCTTCCGATAAAAACACATTTTGAAACAAAATGATTGTCCCGACCGCATACATAACAGAAACCATCCTTCTTCTTATTCCCACTAGGTTGGTTGGAATTGGGTTTATGGGTATAGTTTCGGTTTCGGTTTGGGTTCTTACCCTTAAAGTCTTTATCCTTAGGTTTAAAATTTTTACCTTTGGATTAGACTCATGGCTTTGGTTTGAAATCTCGGTCAGGTTAATATTTGATCGGTTGTTGGTCGGTTTAACCTCTCTAAGTCGATATTGGTCTTCTATTCTAATATCTTGAATTACAGACCTAAGTTGAAGAGTTCCCTGGGTTCTTCTAAGTTCATGGGCAAATTTTGACCAGGAAGGGGGTAATTTGTCCAATAGGTAATTAGCTTGATAGGTATCATCTAATGTTGTACCATTTCTATTAATCGCTTGGACAAAATTTTGAAATTGGTGGATTTGATTGTTTATAGGAATATTTTCTACCATTCTAAAATTGTTAAAATCAGTAATGATGAACCTAACAACGCCTTCATTATCTCTAATGTAAGCATCTTCTAGAGCACACCATAAATCTTTAACAGTTAAGTATTTCCTATATGTTTCATATAGTTCATCAGATAGACAACTTAGAATTCTAAATCTACAGTGAAATTCAACTTCCTCGGGGGATCTGTCAGATATAGGTTCAGTAACTGAGCTAGTAGCAGATTTAGAAGAATCAGCAGGAGAAGTAGAAGAAATTTTAGAAGTAGGATAAGGAGGTGTTTTGCAAAGGCCTAAGGTGATTAACCAAACCTCTAACTGTTCTTGCCACCTCAAAAATCCTACCCCTCTAAATTTTTCAGGCTTAAGGCTAGAATCATCAAAAGCCATTTTGGACAATCTAGTTGAGGGAATAACGAAATTAAGAACGATAAGAATGAGCTGCAAAAAAAGTTCAAAAAATCTTTTTAGAAAAACAAACATGTTATTTAGGGTTTCTATCCTAGTCATCCAAAATATTTTAAGTGTTCAAATTTTTAATATTAATCTCTTATCTCAGTTGGTTCAGCAACAAACATATGGCCCAAACAATTAAAAGTTTGAATTTCAATTAAGTATTTTTGGATATAAATGCAATCAAATAGAATATGTAAGCCGGAGGAAAAGAAACAAAATTAAACTATAGGATATAAAAGTAGCCTTTTTGCTTACAGGTTAAAGATCTTTATGTAAAGACTTTGATTGTGGGTTCGAATCCCACTTGAAACAAATAAATTCTATTTAATTTTTTTAATTTTTTAAATTTCCTGTAGGATAATAATAATTAAAACAGTAATTTTTTTAAATTTTTTTACTGTAGCAAACAGTAATATATTTTTGTTAGAAAAAATTACTGGAGCAAAATAATTAAAGCAATAAAATTTTTCTTTTTTTTTAAAAAAAATTACAGTAGCGTAGTAGAGAAATAAATATACTGTAGCAAAAAAAAAACAGTATTTATTTATTCTTTAAAATTACACTGTATTTTAAAATTAATTAATATATATTTTTATATATATATTAAAAAATTAATTTTAAATTTAACAGATAAACGAAAATTGCAAGAAATTAACTATATGCAATTAAAATTTAAAAAATGCTAATCCGAGCATGTTTAAATTTGAATGTCAATCATACAAACAAGTTGACAATAAAATTATATATAATATGCAATGTTTTTTTCGGATTAGCACTTGTTAGGTTTTTAATCACAATCAAATCAGAATTACGCCTTAGACTATTTGAAAAAATAATCGCACTAAGATTCGATTGTGATTAACTTATCTAACAAATTTATGATAAAATAAAATAACAGAACTTACAGTTATATGCTACAGAAATTCCTGAAATTGTTGTCGAAGGAAGTCGAATAAAATTGATCCGGAAGCGTGCGAGGCACTGCCCTAAGGCGTATTTCCGTCCTTCGTGCGGATTAATCGGAAACACCACCCCAAGGTACGATTGGAATTCCTCTTCCTACGAGCACGACCGTGGAAGAAATTGACGGAGACTCTTTCAACACCCAACGATTAAAAAACGAAATAAAATTAAAATTGAACTTAAAACAAATTCTTTTTTCTCTCTTTTTCTTTCTCACCTTTTCACACTTCTCATCTCATACCCCTATCTCCAGTATAATATATATAGTATATATATATAGGTGCATGGGAGTCGAACGTTGCACCACCCAACATTCGACTCCCCATCTCCTTTTAATTAAGGAGAGAGAGAGAGAGAGGTTATAATTAGTGTGAAAGAGAAGAAAAACGAATCAAAATAAATGGAAATTAAATAAAAATTAAATGACAGTAAATAAGAATCAATAAAATTAAATAAATTAAAAATTAACAATAAAATAATAAAAAATGATTATTGAGGGTTTTGAATTTTATTCCAACAAAAGAAAGTGTATTATTGTATCTACTGGTGTTGGCTAGTGCAATAGTAAGGCTTGGTAAAGATAGTAGGACTTGTCAAGGGAAGCTTTTAAGTGATAAAAGAGTCGAGCTTTCGTTTGCGACAATTAGCACATGCTTGCTGTGGGGCTAGGATTGGGCTACATGCGCTTATTCCTTTTGTTCTGGGCGAACAAACTGAGATAGGATCAATTTCTTTGGGGCAGGTTGCATGGATCATTGTTGATCCCTTTCACAATTTTGGAATTCATCACTAGAGAATTCAGAGAAAAATCCTTATACCGATTTTGGTGTATTCCATGCAAACTAAAAGAATCTCAAGGATAGTGTATGCTATTTTTCAAATCTAAGTTTTTGTTAGTATTTTATAATTTGAAAAGCACTTGCATAAAATGTAAGACAATGGTATTTGTTTGTTTATATATTTCTTGTGAAAGTTCCCATAGACAATGGTATTTGTTAGTTTAGACAAAAAGTTATACAACAAACATGTGTATCCTTGGAATTAAGAGAGCATTTTAGGGCATAAATTCTAGCAACACTTTTCAAGTTCATTTTTTCACGCATATCTGTTATTTCTCAAATTCCAATGTTAGCGGCTCTCTTTGTGATGAAGCATTATTTCAATCGACTTTTTATGATTGCTTTAGAAAAGATATCTGCACATTTTCTGTTGATATTCTTGATAATTACAAAAAATAGTTATGTTTTTTGACTTGTGCTCATGGTGTAAGAGGACTCCTGTATGCCTCTAAAGCAGAAAATTGACATGTTTGTACAATGCATTAGGAAACTAGGCATTAGTTGAGATATTCTTCAAACTTCTTGTTAACAAATGTTTTCCAGTAAATTGCTGGCAGGCAGATCAATATAGTGTATTTGATTGTTGCATCACCATAAGACATCAAAATTTTGCATGAGATTTTTGTTTTATTGTTTAAGCTGCAATAACTAAACATGTCTCCCTATCTTTAATTTTAGGCTGCTACGTTGGCAAGTTTTTCAAAGATGACTGTAGAAGATTCAAGGAAGATCCTTCCTGCTGATTTATACCCTTCATGGGTTGTTTTCTCAAGCCGTCAGAAGTTATGTTGGTTATCTTCTGCTTGTTATTGTTTTCCATTTTCTGAGGCCTGTCTAGGCATTGATAGTGGGTTTTTACGTGTTGCAGTTGAAATGGCTTAATCGAGAGCTCATAAAAATCTGGCCTTATGTGAATGAGGTGCTCCTTTGTTTTATCTTGCAACTTATGATCTAGGCGCTAAAACCTTTGTTGCATCTCCATTTTGTCTACATCTCTCAGGTGTTTCTGTGTGTGTTAGTGTTAGTGTAGTTGGTGAAATACCAAACTATAATTCATGTATTACAATCTTGTTGCATTGGCTTTATGGTTGCTGCAGGCAGCATCTGAGTTGATAAGAAGCTCCGTTGAGCCTGTTCTTGAACAATATAGATCGGCCATCTTAGATTCCCTCAAGTTTTCAAAGCTAACTCTTGGTACTGTTGCTCCCCAATTCACTGGTGAGTTTTGAACCACTCCTGGTTCATGTAGTCATTTCTATTTTACTCATATTTATTCCCAAATATTGTTCACGGAGTGATATTTCATATTTAAACATGAAGTTTACATGAATTATGCTTCCATTAATATGCTAGTTCCTTAAAAAACTACAAACAAGCTACTAGTACATCTTGAACTCTTCTTAGAGTTCCAAATCATCAACCTGCAGCTTTTCCCTCCAATCGCACTGTTGCAAGGATTTAAGTGCCGTGGCACGGGGTCGTGCCGAAAACTTGCCGGCACGGTATGGCACGGTGCGTGCCGAGCCGTGCCGATGAGTGCCGGTCACAAAAAATACATACGTGCCGACACAAATGGCATGAAATATTTAATTTCTTTAGCAACAAAATTTTTTAATTGCTTATTATGTATCTTTATCAAATATTTTGAACTTTATTAAGAAAACTACTTAGTAATTTTAAGAAAAAAGGGTTTTGAACTGTGTCATCGGCACGGGAGCTGTATCGTGCCGGTATCTTGT
Source organism: Tillandsia leiboldiana (assembly GCA_029204045.2). Classification (NCBI taxonomy): domain Eukaryota; kingdom Viridiplantae; phylum Streptophyta; class Magnoliopsida; order Poales; family Bromeliaceae; genus Tillandsia; species Tillandsia leiboldiana. Next base: position 9,214,690 of record CM055060.1, read on the forward strand.
TGGCACGGTACGGCACGGTAGATACGGCCCGTGCCGATGGATACTTAAAACCTTGCACTGTTGGCATTCAGTTTTTTACAATTTGTAAAAGTTGCAATTTTACTTGATTGTGTGCACGGTATGCTTGATCTGTGACTTTGCGCACATGCAATTCAGTCCTTTTCTTTTTAGTCATAAGAAGTAAAATAGATTGTAGTACAACTCATACAAATTATTTTATTACCGGATTCTGATTAACTTTCTATGATTTGAGAAGTTCAGATGACATCTTTAATTCACTCACTATTTGAGAGTTTTTGTTTGCATATCGTGAAGCAAAAACGAAAACTGCATAGTAAGGTGTTTTCAAATCGCAGGGTGGCGAAGTGCAAGTTGGTTAAACCATAGGGGGCAAATTGAAATTTACCTTCTTTTTACGTAAGGATGCTAAATATTTCTTTGATATTTTACTTTCTCTGGGCCTCATGGAAACTGTAGGAAAGCTTAAATTAAAGCACTCGGTGTCTAGATGATATTTTGCCTCAGTAGCCTTATGTTTCTCCTACTTTTATTTGAACAACATCTACAGTTTATACTTGCCAAATGAAGCAGCATATTGTGTTCTTTTTCCTTCCTGCCGGCAACACCCACCCCCCCCCCCCCCCCCCCCCCCCCCCCCCCCCCACCCCCCCCCCCCCCCCACCACCAATATTATCATTTCACTATCTTGTAAGAATTCAGTAGAATCATGTAATAATACTTACGTAAACGTTATAAATGATATTACATTAATCATGAAACTTCCTTTACTTATTACTATGTGAATTACTGCTTAGTGAACACTCCTGCTGCCATAACTTTTAGTTTTATTACAACACTAAAACCACTTGCATGTTTATTATATATTTAGGGGTTTCAATAATTGAAGATGATGAATCTGGGATCACCATGGACATAGAGTTAAATTGGGATGCAAACCCAAATCTTGTACTTGATATTCGAACAAAGCTTGGTGTGTCACTTCCAATAAAGGTGAATTTTTTTACCCTCTTTTTGTGTTTGCAAGGTGAAGCATTAGGAACATAACGTCGAACTCAAAAATTTCCATGATAATTGTGCTAGTTGGCAAGGATTTAAGTGCCCATCGGCACGAACCGTATCTACTGTGACAACTAGATATCGATACAATACAACCTCCTTGTCGATGGCTCAACTCAAAGTTGTTTTCTCTTTTAGTTAGTAAGTAATTTTCTCAATAAAGTTTAAAATATTTGATGAAGATACATAATAAATAATTAGAATATTTTGTTACTAAAGAAAATAAATATTTCATATCATTATGTGCTGACACACATATATTTTTTATGATCGGCACGTATCGGTACGACCCGCCACACATCGTGTCGTACCGTGCCAACAAGTTTTCGGCACAACCTGTGCCACGATACTTAAATCCTTGCTAGTTGGTCCATAGCATCATGTCTATCAACAAAGTACAATTGTTGTGTTGATAGGATCGGAAAAAAAATTAAATGATTTTCAATGGAGAGATCTAAATAATCTCATAGACCATTTGGTTTATGAAAATGAAATCTAAGATACATACATGCGTTGAGGTCAAAAATTTCGTCACCTAAGGAAGTGACACGTGACGTATACCATCGGCTAAGGACATCAGCCGATAGAAGAGTGAGTCAACAAAGAGGGACCCGCGTCTTGACCAAGACCGGCCTCAGCGTAAGGCAAATGGGCCGCCTCAGTCGAATGGCAAAGAGAGGCGAGACCAAGATCGACTCTCGGCTGCCCAAGCCGCAGAAGGAAAAGCCTTGAAAGGAAAAGGTATGAGATCCAGCCGCGAATCTCGTAACTGACTCTGGAATGACAAGCGGCGCCCAGCATTGGAAAGTGCCGATGATCACGCTTCGGCGCGCCAATTTGGGGATGAACATGGACGGAAAATGACTACTATCCAACTGAGGAGAATCGACTCAAAAGGAAGTAGTTGAGGAATGGACGGTGATTCCCCTTAAGTTACGCCGATGACCTAAATCGGCGACTATACGCCTGGTTCGAGTGAGTATAAATAATCGAACCATCGAAGAAAAAGTGGTCCTGCAACCTCGTCAGCCAGTCACCACCCCTGCTTTTCAATACCTTTCATACCTGCATCTACTGCTAATCTAGATAACTTTACAGCTTTTCTTACCGCTTTCCTAGCTAGCCTTTCATACCCGCATCTACTGCTTTCCTTACAGCTTTCCTATGAGTAGTCTTACTTGTAATCGGTTCCTGTAACCCTCTTCGAGCAAATATAATTTTCAAATCGACTATTTGGCCGTGTCAATTACTTATCTCCAAATCCCAGTTCGGCTCCTCTAGGCCGAACTCCATGAGAGTTTGATTGAGAAGAACCCGGCCGAGCAGATCCCTCATCGACCCGATCGCTTGATCCCCTTTTGGGCACGCGGCGCATCACACTCGGAGGGTCAACCTAGGGGCCGAACGCGGACCGCACCCGGTCAACGGTCAGCGCGACGTTCCGGCCCTAACAACGTGAAATCACTTTTCTAGGAATAATCATTTGAAGAATTAGATTCCTATTTTATTGAAATATAGTTTTTTGGTGCACAGTTTAGAGATTTCTCTAATGAATTATTTGTGTTTTGTTCAACGTGGGAATTGTTCAATTGTTTTTACACTATTACTATAAAACTTTTGAATTGTAGTCCCAATGGTGGTGACTATGAAGATAAAGGTGGTAATGTGGCCTTGTGATATTAACAATGAGAAAAAAAATTTGATGGTGGTAAATGATGATAGAATTCACATTGATAGTGGCGGCGGTGGTTGCACTAGCGGTGGTGGCAACTAGTGGTGGTGGAAATAGATATAACATTGGAGGCGGAAGAGGCGATTTCCATGCGATAAGTAGGAGTAGCTATTGGGGATTATTAGCATCGTCCCGGATGTGGTACTAAAGCTATGCATAAAAATAGAGAAATATTGAGCGATAACAGAAAATAAACGCAAAAAGAAAAGATTGACATTTACGTGGTTTAGCAACTTCCTATGTCCATAGGGAGAGGTGTTAGATTTGGTTAGCTTTTTAGTTAAATCATAATTGGATAGAATAAATATTTAAATCTGCTGGAGATAAATTGAGTAGGATTTAAATTAGAGTAGAAATCTAATTATACTAGGATTCGAGGTACATTATAGGTATGCATTATCCATACACCATTATATCATTGGGGTTGGTACAGTCAATGTGAAAGTGCTCTAGAGTAGTATGGTAGGGTTGGTGTCCTTTGGAGTCGGTCTGTAAAAAAAAAGAAGAGAGAAAGCCTTGGATGAGTTGCATGAACTGGGTGCACGAGATATGAAGAGAAGTCTTCTGGGTTTATAGAAGATGAGAGAGGGCTGAAAAGATTCAGAAAGAGGGGTTGGGTTGAAGCTACTCTGTTTAGAAGAGGAGTTAGTTGTAATTCTTCTCTTGCTTAGTGAATTTTATTTTACCTATATTCTCTATTTGGCTTTTCTCCTTTTTGGCTATGTCAGTTTTTCACTGAGGAGACGGTTTATGGTAAAAACTCTATTTGATGCTTCCATTGCAGAATCCTAGCAATCGGTACTGAAGCGAGTACCGGATTTACAACAATCTGTATTAGAGTGGGTTGCAGATTCTCAACAACTGGTATCACAACAAGTATCAGGTTCTCAACAACTGGTATTAGAGCAAGTAACAGATTCTCAACAGGAGGAGAGAGATGTATTTTGTTGTATGATGAAACAAAAGTATAAACTTTCGCTTTTATGTATTTTTTAAATTCAAAATCATGAGCTTTCTGATGAAACCCCTGATGAAACCCCTCTTTAGTTGTTCCACCAAGAGTTTCAAAGAAAATGCATGAACAAAACTTTTCTCAGGCAGATATCACTTTCAGTAGTGGTGAACAATATATGTATTTTTTCTAGATTATAACTTGATACTCCACCGACCATCAGTAGGGTTAGGACTTTGATCTGTTTTCATTTGATGAAGCCCTGAGATGCTTTTGTTTGGACTCAAGTTTTTTATGATTGCATTAGGACCAATCTATTTGTCCTGTTCAATTTATAAAAAAAAAAAAAAATTCTCTGGTTGCTTAAGCTATTGGAGACTTCGGTTGCTTCACGTTATCTTACATGGTAGCATTGCAGGAGGTCGTAAGTTCAATTCCCATTGATACGATATATTTAGTATTGTATATTATTGGCATATATAGTGTAATTCTTTATGGTATTTCTGGCTGTTTTAATACTATAATAGGTTGGCCTATATATATATATATATATATATATATATATATATATATATATATATATATATATATATATTTTGTATCATATATTTTCATCAATACAACCCTAGAGGGTTATCATTTTTTGCCTATCTTTCATGGCATTAAAGTAGGAACTCTAATTAGGGAATATTGATCCATAACCACCATCCACCAAAAACCTCACCTTCTTTCATAGGTGATTTCTTCTCTGGTGTCACACGGCCTTCTTTAGTGGTGCTCGATCCTTCTTGTTGTCGCCCAGTGCCACATGATCTTTCCTGTGCTCTCTGAGATATCTCCTTTCTGACTTGCAACTTGTTAGAGTTTTTGGTTGTTTGTGTTATCCCAATCTACAAGATATTACTGATCATAAGCTCTCTCCTTGATTGCTTCCTTGTGTTTTCTTGGGACTCTCGGATAAGCATAAAGGTTTTCGTTGCCTCTTTTCAAGCACTGGTAAAATTTTCATTTCTAAACATGTTACTTTCGTTAAAATGGTTTTTCCTTATTCTTGTCTTTCAAAATTTTCTACTTTTTTCACACTTGTCTCTATTATTTCAAATTTACAAATATTTCAAAATTTTCTTTATAATCTTCTTTTACTGGATGAGAGTCCTTCTACTATTGATGCAATCTCTGGCTTCTATTTCACGCCTCTCTACTACTGCTGGTTCTCGTATTTCTTCTACCAATGTACTTGCTCAGTCTGTTTCACCGTCTGAGTCATTATTTTAATTTCCCACCGCCTTGAATCATAATGACACACAAATTAAAGATGAGAATGATGCCTTTGCTGCTTGCCAACTAGAAATTCGGGTCTATACCAAATTAAACACCTTCAGGACTGTTGCAATCACTCCTCTTACTGATCCGACACCTCCACCATCAGACCCTCCACCTTCCACTCAACCTGCATACCAATAATATCCTTTGTTTTACCTATTTTACCTATGGAACCTCTTTTATCTTCCCCTACACACTTTATAGTCACCTGATCCATGATAAAGGGTTTGCTTGAGTCTATCATCTTCCTGACTTCTAAGAGTTTTATTCTTTCTATCGAGCCTAACTCTTTTGCAGGTTGGTGCGCATCCATGGCTGAAGATTTGATACTTATTGGCTAACTCTACTTGGGACCTTGTTCCTCCTCCATCATCCATTAATCTTATTGGTTGTAAATGGGTATATAAAGTTAAGCAGAAGGCAGATGATTCTCTTGAGCGTCTCAATGCGTGGCTTGTGGCTCAAGGCTACAAAAAGTAATAGAGTATTGACTTTGATGAGACATTTTCTCCGGTCGTCAAGCCGACTACTATTCGTACTTTTTTTTTTTTTTTTGTTGCATTCTCGTCTGGGTGGCCACTTCGGCAACTTGATGTGAAGAATGCATTTCTTCATGACGCTCTGTTTGAGGTGGTTTATATGAAACAATCACCTGTCTTTGTGCACCCATCTGTTCCTCATCATGTTTGCCATCTACGCAAAGCAATCTATGGCCTCAAGCAGGTGCCTCGGGCTTGGTTTCAGCATTTAACTTCATTTCTTTGTAAAATTGGTTTTATTGGAAGCACTGTTGCTCCCCCGATGTTCATTTCTCACTCCTCTTACGACACTCTTGTTCTTCTTTTATACATCGATGATATTATCGTCACCGGAAGCTCCTCTTCTCTTTTAGAAGCTTTTATAGGCACTTTACGACGGGAATTTGCAATGGACTAAGGGTTGTTGTATTATTTTTTGGGTATTGAGGTTAATTGCTCACCCTCTAATTTTATCTGACTCAACAGAAATATGTGCATCAATTGCTTGAGTGTCATGCCTTTCATGATAGTAAGCCTGTTTCTACTCTGCTCTCTTTGACCACTCGTTTCTCGTCTCATAAGGGGTGTCTCCTTGAGGATCCCTACATCTATCGCCAGATGGTTAGTGCTTTACAATATCTTACCTTCACACAATCGGATATCTCGTATGTTGTCAATTCCGTTGCTCAGTATCTCCATGCATTTCTCGCACCACACATGCAAGCAGTTAATCATCTTCTCTGTTATATTTGAGGGACGCTGTCCTATGGCATTCCTATCTCCCACTGCTTCAATCCGTCACTCGTGGCCTTTTCATATGCTGATTGGGCTTGTCCAAATACACGCCGGTCTACTTTGGGGTATTGTATATTTTTTGAGCCTAATCTCATCTCGTGGTCGGCTAAGAAGTAATCTACTATTTTTTCGTTCTAGTTTTGAAGTTGAGTATTGCTTTGTGGCTTACACACTTGTCGAGACAGTTTGGATCCATCGTCTGTTTTGTGACCCTGGTGTCTCCCTATGGCGTTCTATTTGCATCTATTGTGATGATCTTAGCACTACATATCTAGCTGCCAATCCTATTCTCCACCCTCGTACGAAGCACATTGAACTTGTTCATCAATTTTTGCGGGAAAAAGTCCAATTCGGTGACTTGGACTTAGTCCATATCTCTTTTAATAAGCAACTTGCTGACATTTTCTCCAAACCCTCGTCTACTTCTCGGCTACTTTTTGGTTCTCCACGATGTGGATCAATCTTCGCATCCGTTCGATGGATGCTTAGCTTGCGGAAGGATGTTACGATATATTTTGTATTGTATATTGTTACCATATAGTGTTGGTCTATATGATATTTTTGGTTGTATAATTATTATAATAGGTTGGTCTGTATGCATATCCTGTACTATATATTTTTATCAATACAACCTTAAGAGGGTCAAGCTCTTTTGCGTATCTTTCACCTACTAAGTCCCTCGCCTCATTAAATTTTTTCCCATTTAATTCAAGCCCATGCTTGGGCCTATTAAAATGTTTCGAACCCAAATATGAGAGGGAGTGTTGAATTTATAATATTAGAAAAATATTGTTCTTTGGTAGCGTAAGTTATTGGAGAACGTTGGTTATTTCATGTTATCTTGTATGCTCTACTTAACATCATTATTTTTTTTCCTTTTAAATCTTACCTATCCATTTTGTACTACAGGTGAAGGACATTGGCTTCACGGGTGTTTTCCGATTAATCTTCAGGCCTTTAGTGGATCAGTTTCCTTGCTTTGGGGCAGTCTGTTATTCTTTGAGAGAGAAGGTGCAGTATCCTTTTGTATCTGGTTATTTGTCTTTATTTCTTTGGCTTTCGCATGAAATATAAGATATGAAGAGTTGTTGTAGAAAAAGCTGGATTTCAAGTTGAAGGTTGTTGGCGGGGAAATTTCATCTGTGCCTGGAATATCTGATGCTATTGAGGTTCAGTATTCCTGCTTTTTCCTTGTCCATACCTTAAATTATGAATTAATTAATGTCAATTGGCCAAAAAAATGTGTTCGTCTATCCAGAGAACTATTCGTGATGCTGTCGAAGACACTTTGATGTGGCCTGTGCGTAAAGTTGTTCCAATATTACCAGGAGATTATAGGTACATTTTGTGAAACAATAATACATAGATTTTGTAGTTGTTGTGTTTCGAGAATAACAATAACAGTTCTTTTACTTTATGTGGGAAAATAAGTGATCTGGAGTTGAAACCTGTTGGGACATTGGAAGTGAAGCTTGTGCAAGCAAGAGACTTGACAAACAAAGATCTCATAGGAAAATCTGATCCATTTGCAATTCTGTACATACGCCCATTACGTGATAGAATGAAGACTAGTAAAATCATCGTAAGTCTCCAAAGAAACTCTTTCATTTTTCTAACATGGGGATTTTGAATCTGTCCTTGCAAAATCATCAATGAAAGTGTGGATTCTTATAGAAATTCCCCTATCTGCAGCTGGGGAGTCATCCAACTCAAGTGCAAATTGATTTTATATTAGGAAAGATGTATGTAAGAAACTAAGTTTTCGAAGGGCATATGCGAAAATTCAGATATTGTAGGGAGATATATAAATATTCAAATAATAATTCTGCAGGGTTAGATAAACAAATATTTCTTTTGATCTTTCTGATTGAATTTAACTTCTTGCAGAACAATGATTTAAACCCTATCTGGAACGAGCACTTTGAATTTATAGTTGAAGACAAAAATACTCAGAATTTGACAGTGAAGATTTACGATGATGATGGGGTTCAGGCATCTGAACTAATTGGCTGTGCTCATGTAAGGTTGAAGGATCTTCAACCAGGTAAAGTGAAGGATATCTGGTTGAAACTTGTAAAGGATTTGGAAGTGCAAAGAGATAAGAAAGATCGGGGTGAGGTTAGTTTGTGATTTCATGAATTCAGTGATTTTACCATTTTGTTTTTCTCAGGAAACTTCATTTACTGCAGATTGTGTATCTTGTCATCTTCCAAGTTTTATTTTCTCCTTTAAGTATTACTTTCATCACTACTTAAAAGCAAAGGAATCTATGCTACTAATCCGGGCTTGTACGGTATTATCAAAAGTACTACTTTTGATAAGAGAAAGTGCACAATGAGATGGATTTTATTTATTTGACATATCAGTGTATTTGGAATTGGAAAACTAATTGTCGTGGCCATAAAAGGGGATTTTCTTTTTCTCATAGAGCTCAATATATATATATATATGAACGAGGCTACTATACTATGAATAGTACCAAAAATTTGGTACTATTGGATTTTCGGCCTTTAGATGAAGAAATGTGCGGTTAGGATGATAATAGTCCCCTAGGGTTTAATGGGTTGTTGGGGAAATAGTATAAACCCTAGGGCCCCGTTTGGATGGGGAACAAGAGGGGGATAAGGGAGTTATCCCCCTCTTGTTCCCCAAACAAGAATGTAAGCTTCCCACCCCAAAAAAAATTTATAAATTTTTTGAATTTATAAACTTTAATTTTTAATAAATTTAAAAATTTATAACTTTTTAAAATTTTAAAATTTTAAAATTTTAAAATTTATAATATACAAATTTTAAAATTTTAAAATTTCAAAATTTATAATATACAAATTTTTAAATTTTTAAATTTTTTATACAAATTTTTCAATTTACATAATTTTTTTAAAAAATTTAAATTTAAATTTTTTTATATACAAAAGAAAAATTTAAATAATACAAATCATAATTAAATTTTTTTTAAAAAAATTTCTTCTCTTTATATTGAGTAGAGCTTATATACTTTCAAAAGCACAAGCCCAATTATACTTGTGAATTTTTTACCATTGGATTTACATTGAGATCCGTGCTATTGTACTTTATCTTTCTCTCTTTAGTTGATTTGACAATAGTACAAATCTCAATGCAAATCCTATGGTAAAAAATTCACAAGCATAGTTGGGCTTGTGCTTTTAAAAGTATATAAGCTCTACTCTCTCTCTCTCTCTCTCTCTCTCTCTCTCTCTCTCTATATATATATATATATATATATATATATATATAAAGGCACTTTCTTTTTCTTAGAGAAAGAGAGAGAGACTATTATATTTTTATAAGTATGATTGTCTTTGTACTCATAAATCATTTTTGATGATAGAACTTGTAAATCGACGATCCATATAGTTGAATATAATTTAGAGCATATATACATTCTAGAAATCGAATTTCATTATTTTTTAATATCACATACTGTACAATCGAAAGGCCTCAAAATTGACAATTTTAATGGCTAGTATGGTCGTTTTCTAGTTTAACAGTGTAGAAGAATCGATATTGGTTGAATTTTTGATAGAAAACTTTATTCACTGTTAAGATCTAGTTCAATAACTCTAATCTTGAATAGAAGAACTGAATGCTCTATTTTTAGGTGGTTGTTCAATTGACCTTTCATTTTATACCCACTTGATGGACTCTTTTATAATTTCTAAAAATTACAAAATTTGATTTTTAGGTAGTTCAAATTCTTTAGATTATATTTAATCGTGTGGATTGTCCATTTGAAAGTTCTATCATTGAAAATAACTTATGAGTACGAAGGCCTCCATACTCAGTTATGACTATAAAAGCTCTAAGCTTGTACACTTTTGGAAGTAGCTACTTCCAACTTTTGGGCACTTGGATCCATACTATTCCAACCACCAAATAGTAAATCCTAGAGATCCAAAAACTGAAAAGTTGGAAGCAGAATACTTTCGGAAGTATTCTCTCTCTCTCTATATATATATATGAGTACGTCTTCTGTGCTTTCTAAAGTACGGAGGCCTCCGTGCTTGTAAGTTATTTTCGATGATGGGATATCTAATTCGACGATCGGCTCCGTTAGGCATGATCTATACTATTAGAGCTATTTAGAAACTATATTTCATAATTTTTCGGCATCATTTACCAAGTGATCAAAGAGTCTCAAAAATCACTATTTTAACGGCCGATGTGGTACGTTTGTAAGCTTAACGGTGTAGAACAATCTAAATTAGGTGAAACTTTAATAGAAAATTCTACTAAACATTAAGAGTAAGATCAATACTTTCGATTTGAAATTTGAATCTTTTATCACTATTTTTTAAGAGATTTTTAATTTCAGCCGTTCATTTTGAGACTACTTGCTCACTAGGCAAACGAAGTCAAAAAATTATGAAATCTGGTTTCTAGATAGTTCCAACATTGTAGATCAAGTCTAACGGAACCGATCACCAAATCGGATGTCCCATCATTGAAAACAACTTACAAGCACGGAGGCCTCCGTACTTTTGAAAGCATAGGAGCCTAGCTCTCTCTCTCTCTCTCTCTCTCTCTCTCTCTATATATATATATATATATATATATATAGAGAGAGAGAGAGAGAGAGAGAGAGAGAGAGAGAGAGAGAGAGAGAGATTGTCCAACTAGAATACCTTTGGAAGCACGAAGGCCTCCATGCTTCTAAATTATTTTGGATGAGACATCTAAATCGGCGATTGACTCTATTAGACCTTGATCTACACTATTGGAAGCATTTAGAAACTGTATTTTATTATTTTTTGTATATCTTCTTGAAAATAAAAATCTTATATAAAATAATAAAATAAGACTCAAATTTTAGATCTGAGGTACTTATTCTAGGTCGTGAAAACAATTTTCTATCCAAATCTTGTCAGATTTGGATTTTTTTACATTGTTAAATATGCAAACACGTCATACTGCCCATTAAATTAGTCAATTTTGAACCTTTAAATTACAAGGAAAATGATGTTGAAAAATCGTGAAATGTCATAACCAAGGATTTAAGTATCCATCGGCACGGGCCGTATCCACCGTGCCAACAAGATATCGGCACGATACAGCTCCCGTGCCGATGGTACAGTTCAAAACCTTTTTTTCTTAAAATTACTAAATAATTTTCTTAATAAAGTTCAAAATATTTGATAAAGATACATAATAAGCAATTAAAAAATTTTGTTGCTAAAGAAAATAAATATTTCATGCCATTATGTGTCGGCACGCATGTATTTTTTGTGACCGGCACTCATCGGCACGGCTCGACACGCACCGTGCCGGCAAGTTTTCGGCACGACCCCGTGCCACGGCACTTAAATCCTTGGTCATAACTAGTTTGAAAAGTGTGTATCTTCTCCAAAGCAGCGGAACATCGATTCGGATGTCAATCATCGAAAACAAAGTGGAAGCATGGTGACCTCCATGCTTCAGGAAGCATTCCAGCCCAATTTTATGCGCGCACACACACACACGCGCGCGCGCGTTGTCTTTTTAATTTGTGATGTCTTCTTGTTTCATTATCCAACTTAATTAGGTGCATCTGGAGCTCTTGTACTGTCCCTATAACATGCAGAATGGATTCCACAATCCTTTTGAGAAGCAGTTCACTATGACTTCTTTGGAGAAGACCATCAGGAGAACAGAAAATGGAACAGTTGTAACCAATTTCCAGAAGATAGCTTCGCACAAGAAAAAGGAAATTATCATTAGGGGAGTGCTTTCTGTGACAGTAATATCAGGAGAAGATTTGCCCGCTATGGATGTCACCGGAAAGTCTGACCCATATGTTGTGCTTACAATGAAGAAAACAAAAACGAAGTACAAGACAAGGGTAATTCCTCATTCGCTGAGCTTTGAAAGCTTGTATTTCTGTCAAGTGTGAGAGTAATGTGGCTTATTCCAGGTTGTGAATGAGAGCTTAAATCCCATGTGGGATCAAACTTTTGACTTTGTTGTTGAAGATGGCCTACACGACATGCTTATTTTGGAAGTCTGGGATCATGATACATTTGGAAAGGTGAGTTTCCTTCAAATATTCAACTTATATGTTTAATGGTCTGAAATTATAGTCGGCAATAATTAAGGGCATTATACTTGTTATGTGGGCACTATACTCATTATGTGAAATTAGCCGGTCTTTGTCATATGTTGCACCTTTATGGTCATGAGAGCTCCTAGTAATTGAATATAATAAAAAATGGGATCATTTAGTGCAAATTTGGTCTAGTTTAAGCTTTTTGCTTTTCTTTTTTTCCTGCAAATTTTTGAGGTATAAGCACTTGGAACAATAATGAACAATAATGAACTTCCCGTCTAAGGAGCTGTTCATTGCGAAGACATGAGAGTGACCAAAAAAAAAAAGAATATATTTTTGTGTTTGGTTACACTTCTCTTAAATTAGGTTAAAAATATATTTACACTTGCTTTTATTACTAACTCTTCTCTGTTCTTAAACAGGAAGTTTTTGCTGCTATATTTTTATTTTTGTGTTCAAGCCAAAGCAATTCTTGATGCCAGACATGTTATTTAGTATATGGAAGGCATGCCATTCTTACACATACGGAAGGGAAAAAAAAAGAAGAAATAATGTCAAACATGAACGAAGCATATTTAGTTGACAATTGTTCTTAGTCAACCGTCCGTGTTTCAATTTAGTTGACTGTTGTTCTTAGTCAACCATCTGTGTTTCAGTTCTTCAACTCAATATAACTGTCAAATGCATCAGAGAAGTTTTGTTTGTGTTGATTGTTGAATCATGTAATATTCATATAAGAAATCTCATTTATCATCTCAGGATTACATGGGAAGGTGCATCATGACTCTGACAAGAGTCATAATGGAGGGAGAGTACGACGAAAGTTTTCCCTTAGAAGGCAAAAAATCAGGAAAGTTGAACTTACATCTCAAGTGGTCGCCGCAGCCGATCTACCGTGAAGCGTGAAGTAGGACAATGATTCATCGAAGAGGGATTTTTCCGAGTAAAGTTTTCTTTCTTCATGTTACAGCTAGATTTTGAAGAGAGAAGCTACCATCTATTCGGTCCACGGGTGGTGGGGTCTTGGATTAGTCCATCCAATTTTCGAAGAGTTGTAAGATTAATGCATCTACTTACTGTCTCATATAGTCCATTTTGGCCTTTACTTTTTTGTTCTTTTTGAGCTATATAAAATGGCATTTATATGAACTAATGTATTGTACCAGAGATTATCCAATAAATAATGATGAACCCTGCCTATACATCCAGAAGTTATCCAAAGGTCAATCCTATCTCATTAACGCAATCTAAATGAGTTGTTTTAACTCATTACTGGGCGGAGTATAAGATATGCACCTTATTTTAGAAAGTATAATTATTATTTTTTGATAATAATTTTATTGTTGAGTGCCAGACTCTCTAGTGGTGTTCTTTACTTCTGATGATGGCCATCTATTTTTCACGGCTAGTGTAAGATTGGACGATAGCTTAATATTATAGCTTTCCTTTCACAGGTTATTGAGAAAATGTATCCGTCAATCTCATTCATGGCACTCGATATTTGATCATTATTATCTGTTGAGGCCAAAAAATATCGATACGTGGAAAGAGAGTCAAATCGGAGAGCAAAACGTGGCGCAGTTATCGTCCAAAGAAGTCAGGCGGTAAAATCTTGAGTTGATAAGAAATATTCCTATCTCAACTAAGGCCGGCTCCGATCGGTTGCGCGAAGGAAATTGGGTCATCGATTTTCTCAGTCGATCGATAACAAGGGGTAAAGGTGAGATCAGAGCTCGGCTCCATGAGCCGAAGGAAAATGAAGATTGAGGAATAGGAGTACCAGAATCAGTCCCTGGAAGAGAAACTACAACCTCTGCTGCTTTACCAAACCGCCGCCTATAGGCGAAGGGACGAAAGCTCGTTACGTTGCCTAACAGAGAAGGATACGAAAATATAGGGCGCTAATTTCGTAACAATGCATGTATGGCAAGTGGTGCTTGGTATCATTGATCGTCGAGAATCATGCCTCGGTGCACAAATTTTGGGGATGAACGTAGACGGAAAAGAGTCACTATTCAGTCAAGAAGAGACAATCGCAAAGAAAAGTGGTTGAGAGATACGTGATGATTTTTCACAAATCATGCCGTTGCTTGAAATGGCGGATATACACACGGTTCGGACTAGTATAAATAAGTGAACCATCAAAGAGAAAAGTGTTATGCAATCGCGTAAGTCATAGACAACTCCTGTTATTCAATACCTTCAATACCCGCGTCTCCTATTTTCTAGATTAGACTTATAGTTTTTTTAGATAGATCTACATCTTTTCTAAACTAAGTTTATCTCTTTCCTTTACATCTTTTCTTACAACTTTTCTAAAAGTAGTCTTAATTGTAATCGAATCTTGTAACCCATTCCTCTAAAGCAATACAGAATCATTCGGTTTTTTCGGCCAAGTATATTTTATTAAGCCTTTTGTGTTCCCCTCCTTTTCGGCTATCCCAAGTCGAAACTCGCTCGGCATTTGAGGGAGAAGAATTCGGTCGAGAGGATCTCTTCTTGACCTAATCGTTTGGCATGCGGCGTATTCATCTCAGAGGGTCGCTTTCGAAATCGATCGCAAATCGGACCAGGCCAACGATCAACGCGCGTTCGGCGAAACTTTCGTACGCAACAATATCTAAAGAGAATACATTTGATAAATTAAATTGGAATACTTTTAAAATCATGCACTATCCACTTTTAACATTTTTGAGTACTTAGATGCTTAGGGTTTACAAATTAGTGATAATAAAATTATAAAAAGTTAATAGCGAAAAGTATATTTTTTTTTGAAGTATCCTAGCTCAACTTTATGTAAAAAGCCTATATATAAAAATTAGAGTTTATCTGGAATACTATGTAGAGTAAATAAATATTAACTACTATCAAATTTTAATTTTCAAATCAAATACTATTTCACTTATCATCACTAAACTCTAATCTACGGATTAAAAAAATTAGATAATAAATACTATTTTCTCACTATCAAAAGTATTTTAATATTGTTAAGTTTTGATACTTGCATCAAGTAGTTTTGATAATCTCTCTATATCTATTTATTCTTTTCTCATTATTTTTTTTTTTCATTAAAGGAGAGTAGGGTTACCTCAAGACGTCTTGAGAACTTTTTTTTAAACTCACCCTAAAAAATTTTATAATTTGCAAACTAATCCTCCCATTTTTTTTTTTTTTTTTTGTATAAAAGTAACAATCTTTTTGCCAGCTGGTCGCCACGCGGGCTACGGCGACCTGAAGGCGATGATGACGAGGGACGACGACGTGAATATGTAGAAGTAAAAGATGTCTATGATACTATTGGCGGGAGCGACGCTGACGTCGAAGAAAATGTCGTAGGGGTATGAATGGGAGGAGATAGAGATCGTGGCACCTGAAAGGGTGTAATTGTTAAGGATTTTATTTTGGCGTATTACGTGAAATGATATAAGTCTTGAAGATTGAAGATGAAGAATTGTGGATCAACTATATCAATCTCTAGAAGAATGGATTCGGAATAATCAGGTACGTTTAACCAAATAATTTTGGTGATCCGAATACATTTGTGTAGTTTAGAAACACTTGGATAAGTTTTCATTGTTTAAAAATAAAAAACTGGACAAGTTGGATGTTCAGGATCCGGATCACACCATTCAAGTCCGGACCCCGAACATAGTTTAGTTCGTGCGGTTTTCTAGTCCGGACCACCCCTGTTCCAGTCCGGACCCTGAACCTTAATTTCTGCAAAATCGCATGAACAGTCCGGATCCGGAAATTCCAGTCCGGACCCCGAACTGTTTTTTTTTCAGAAAAATTGCTGGAAAAAGACCACAGTTCGGATAAGCCAAATCCAGTCCGGACCGCCGTGCGGGAAAAATTCTGTTAAGTCAGTTTTTGATACTTATCTCTTTCCAAAGGTTTCTAACCTATAAATAAACCCTAATTTTATCTTTTAGAAGAATGGGAAAAAGGATATAGAACCGAGAATTAATCGAGATAATCGAAAGATTATAGAAAAATCCACAAATATAGTGAAGAAAGGAAAACACAATTAAATTCATGTTTCTTCATCTATATTGTTCAATTTGATTATAGGGTTTTCAAACTCGTATTTTTCATAGAATCAAATTGAAGAATACTTAGATGGTATTTCCTTATCTATCTCTGATCTAAGTATTCGGAGGATCATCACCAAACAAAAACAACGATTTCCCAAAATCGGCGCGAGGATTCGCGTGGCCTTGTGGATTCAAGGTGCTACCGCTCTCGTGGATTCGGAGCGAGGTGCGTTTGTGTGATTGAGACGTGCCGCATTGGTGAAGACCGTGGATTCGGTTGAACGTTGTTGTTCGACGTTGAGCGTCGTGGATTCGGCGTTAGGATGCAAATCGTGGATTCGAGGAGCGTTCGGAGCGAGCGGAGAAGATCAACTTGGAGCGTATGGAAAAGGTTGAGTCGTAAGGTTACGGTAAATCACCTTGTACGTGTTTAATCTGATTGGATTTCGCCGTATTATCGGTCCCGTGGTTTTTTACTCCCGTGACGGAGTTTTCCACGTAAATCTTGCGTACTTTATTTATTTTCCGCATTGGGTTATTTTTTACGCAACGATTTGGTGTGTTTATTGTTTACACCTATTCACCCCCCTCTAGGTGGTTTTTCCTCTATTCAGATCCATATTATTCATAACCCACAAGTGGTATCGGAGCGGGAATAGGGTTGTAAACAATGGTTGAAGGTGGAAACATCAATAGACCACCGTTCTTCGATGGAACAAATTATGCATATTGGAAAGTACGTATGAGAGCGTTTTTAATTTTCATCAATGAACAGGTTTGGCAATCAATTGAGTTTGGATGGACAAATCCTACTGAGATTATTGTTGATGTTGTCACCATCAAACCTAGGTCGAAATGGACTAAGGAATAAATTGATGCTTCTTCTTACAACGGCAAGGGAATTAACGCCTTATTTTGATGCCTTGTCACAAACCGAATTCTCTCGCGTCTCGGCATGTGAGACTGCGAAAGAAATCTGGGATACTCTACAAGTTACACATGAGGGAACAAGTTTAGTGAAGATTCAAAAACTGCAAATGCTTACGAGCAAATTTGACTCTATTTTTATGGCAGAAAATGAATCGTTCATAGATTATTATACACGATTGCAAGATATCGTTAATACATGTGCTAACTTGGGAGAGAAAATTCCAGAATCTAAAGTTGTAAGAAAGATTTTGAGAACTCTTCCTGAAAGATTTCGCCCTAAGGTTGCAGCTATTGAAACAGTAAAACACCCGGACGAAATCAAGGTAGAAGAATTAGTTGGTGCACTTCAAACGTATGAAATGACTTTTCCTACTAACTATTCCTCTGGAAAGCCTTCTTCTTCTTCTAAGTCTTCAGGTTTTGCGTTGAAATCAACAAAGGAAGAAGACGCGGATTCATCCTCCTCAGACGCGGATTCATCCTCCTCAGACGCTGATGATAATCTATCCATGGAGGATTTCGAGAAACAACTTGCATTCTTGACGAGAAAATTTCGCCGAAGCTTTCGAAGGGAAAATTCAAGTAAATCCTCATCCTTCGTTAAGTCCAAGAAAGGCAAAGGATCTTCAAGCTTTAAGTCAAGAAAGCAAGAGGGTTCTTCAAAGGACAAGAAGAACTCTGAGGGACAAATCCAGTGCTTCAAATGCCGAGGTTATGGTCATATCTCAACGGAGTGTTCCAACAAGAATCCGTCAAAGAAGAAGGCTATGCAAGCCGTCACATGGGATAACACTTCCACTTCTAATGAGTCATCTTCCAGTGATGAGGATAACAACGCCACAGTATTCCACGCGTCCACAACTTCACCTTACATGTGCTTTTTAGCGACTTCCTCTAGTTCATTATCCAACTCCTCCTTGAATGAAAAGAATGCAACGGATGATGAACCGAGTGATTCTGAAGGTGAAGACTTTGCTTTTGCCTACCATAAATTATTGAAAGATTCAAAGAAATTGTCAAAGCAAAACAAAAGTTTGAGAAGAAGATTGCGGGATCTTGAAGAACAATCTAAAGAGGCAACTTCTTTCTCAAACGCTCTTAAAGAGGAAAAGGATAACTTGATCAAGATAAATGTTTCCCTTCGAGAGAAGAACGAGCATTTCGAGAAGGAGCACATCAAACAGGTGGATAAAGCTAATTACTTCTTGAAGCTCTACTCCGAGGCTCAACAAGAAAAATTGGAGATGACGAAGACCATACTCCAACTTAAGGAAGATTTGAAGCAATTCTCTTCTGGAAGGAGCAAGTTGTTTGGTCTCGGTCAAACGAACCATTTGGGCCTTGGATACGTTCGAACCCGTGAGGATCCAAGTTCGAGCGGTACAAAGTTTGTGCCCCAGTCGGTTTCTCTTCCTCCGACGAAAATCACTGCCTCCAACGTTAACAAGCCTACATCATCTACTTCGGGTTCAACATGCACAAAGGTATGTTTTCATTGTGGTTTTGCAGGGCACATTAGACGAAATTGCAAGAATGGAGCGAAGCGATCAAATCAAGCGCCTTTTGCAACAACTACCATCAAGAACAAAGACCGAAATTCAAGAAAAAATCAACCAAAAGTCAAGAACAATGGTAGTACACCCCACAAGACGACGTCATCATGGATTCCAACGAAAAGTGATCAACCAAACAAGACGCGTTCACCAAGGAGATCAATGTTACAATCATTACCGACGTATTCCAAAACTCGTAAGGTTTGGGTGCGCAAAGGTGAACTCTTCCCTTGTCTTTAACTTTTCTGCGATTGAATGTGTTGTAACTTATGTAAATCATTCATTCATTTTGAAAGGGGTTAGGTCACAAAACAA
The DNA here is from genome assembly GCA_029204045.2 of Tillandsia leiboldiana. Lineage (NCBI taxonomy): Eukaryota > Viridiplantae > Streptophyta > Magnoliopsida > Poales > Bromeliaceae > Tillandsia > Tillandsia leiboldiana. Next base: position 9,233,962 of record CM055060.1, read on the forward strand.
TTGCTATGTAGTTCCTGGTAAAACAAGTCAAAATTGTAACCTAGTGTCACTTGATAATGAGACTCTTTGGCATGAAAGACTAGGTCACATTAACTTTAAAGAACTATCTAGAATATCTAACAAAGACATAATTAGAGGTGTTCCTAAATTGAACTTCAAAGAAAATCTTGTGTGCGGTGGTTGCCAAAAAGGAAAACAAACGAGATCCACTCACAAGAATTTGAACCATGTAGGAACTAAACGCCCATTAGAATTATTGCATATGGATTTAATGGGGCCAACTCGTCAACCTAGTTTGGGTGGAAAATGGTATATTTTTCTTATGGTTGATGATTTCTCTAGATATTCTTGGGTAGAATTTTTAAAAGAGAAAGCGGATACTTTTGACTCTTTTCATGATATATGTCATCGTATTATGATTGAGAAAAATGAAAAGATTGTTCGTGTTCGCAGTGATAGAGGTGGAGAATTCATTAATTCAAAATTCATTGATTTTTACTCTTCAAATGGCATAAAACATGAATTCTCTGCACCTTATACTGTCACGCCCCGGAGGTTCTAAAAGAGCAGAAAACGTGCCCCATTTTTTTTTTTTTCTTAAATGTATTTAAATGATCCTTGCCTCCGGTGCGTACCAGACCCGCCGCATATACAAATTCACTCCCCAAACGGGCGGAGTCTCCTTTGTATTTGCACGGCGTTACCAACAAGACAAATACTTTAACCATTCCAACCATGACAGACAAAGAGGAGAGAATACAATAAATCATACTGTCACCACTATCACAAACAGACTATAGCACAAACCCATGGGTTTGAAAATCGATGCCCAGACACCCAGTTTTTCCAAAACGTTTTCGCAAACTCTTTGAGCGGCCATTAACTTGAAAGGATAAATCCACGGATTTTAAAATCGGTGCCCACACGGCACCTGCTTTGAAAACACTTTTGAAACCAGGTTTGCATTTGAAAACAAGCCGCAATTACACATCCTAACATTCACCAATTATAGACAAGAAAATCCTCATTCCAACATCCATCAGAAACCACACAAATGAATCACAGTTTAACTAACCACAGTATAAGGAAATAACCAAAGGAAAGAAAAGAACGTATCGTTTACTAGCCCTCATGGCTAGGGTCCTCTAACTGATGCCTCACCGTCGTCCCGAATTCCACCCCTACTCAAACCTGTCACAGGGTGGGTTGTCAGTGACTGATAAAGTAGAAAACATGTAAGTAAACGTAATAACAGAAAGGACACACCGAATCACTGGAGCATTTACTTTTCCCCCCTCTCATGTATCGCAAAATCCCTGTCGAAAGTCACACTGGGCACCTACCCCAGCTTTCAGAATATTTTGGGCCCCAACCCCAATACCGTACTCATCTTCTTGGTGCCTCCAACCCCTCCACTGCCCAAGTAGCAGTCGCCTCCCCTTGAGGGGTCCCCACTAACCTCCCCTTGTGGGGTACACGGGTAAAAACAATTTACCATCTTTCCGAAAAAATACACCCTATGCGGTGGCCAAACCGCCGGTGTGCGTGTAAGCAATATGAGTGTAAAAACAGTGTTGCGACCTCAGCCGCTTTAGTCAGAATAGTATAACGATCTTGCGACCGCAGCCGCTTTGATTAACATAATAAAAGGGATTTACATGCTATGGGGTTAGTCAAATTACCAAACATATCTACTTTATCAAAACGAATATCGGGAATGACCCTACACCGGTAATAACCAAAGGTACCCACCTCGATTATGCGAAATCTTCACTCCGGAGACCGCACCTTGCTCTCAGTCGACGCCCGGACCTAGAAGTAGTCCCCAAAAGAGCCGCGGTCAGATCAGAAATATAACAGTAGATAAACCGAGCCCAAATACTCAAAAACACTAATGACAACTTGACCCGGCGGTGGCGCCCGCGCGCGACGAGCGACGCGACCGCCCCCGCGGCATTGGGGGCCATACGGTCGCGCGGGCACCCGCCTCGCGCGGCACTTGCCGTGACCGCGCGGGCCCTAGCCCCGCACGGTGCAAGCAGCGGCCCCGCGGGCACCAGCCCCGCGCGGCACCCTCCGCGACCGTGCGGGCCTCAGCCCCGCACGGCGTGAACCGCGGCCGCGCGGGCACCGGCCCCGCGCGGCACATGCCGCGGCCGCGCGGGCACCGGCCCTGCGCGGTGCGCGCCGTAGCCGCGCGGGCGCCCGCCGGCGCGGCACTAGCCGCGGCCGAGCGGGCATGGGCCCCGTGCGGCTCGCGCCGCAACCGCGCGGGCACCCGCCTGCGCGGCACCGGCCGCAGCCGCGCGGGCATGGCCCCGTGCGGCGCGCGCCACTGCCGCGCGGGCGTCCGCCCGCGCGGCACCTACTGCGGCCGCGCGGGCATGTGCCCCGCGCGGGCGCCCGCCCGCGCGGCGCTTGCCGCGGCCACGCGGGCATGTGCCCCGCGCGGGCGCCCGCCCGCGCGGCGCTTGCCGCGGCCACGCGGGCACCGGCCCCGCACGGCGTTTGCCCTGGCCGCGGCCGCGCGGGGACTTTGGTCCCGCGCGGCGCAAGCCACGGCCGCGCTGGCACCGTCCCCGCGCGGCGCGTACCGTGGCCGCGGCGGCGATGCCCTAGAGCCGTGCGGCGGTGCCCTAGGGCTCCGAGGCGGCGATGCATAGGGTAGCAAACGGCTACTCCTAAGACTCCGCAAAAGACCGAAACCAAAAACCGAGCGAAACTACATGAAAATAAATCTCGCTTACCGCTAATCGTCGGAGACGGTGATCCGTTCACGCTCCCGGCTTCGGCACGTTCGTCGGGAGGGTTGGGTCCTTCCGCCTTCTCCTTCTTTCCTACCGTTTCCTTCCGATTAGGGTTTTGCTTTTTCCCTTTTCTTTCGCTCGTTCCTTCCTCTCGTTTCCTTCCGGTTAGGGTTTCGCCTTTTTTCCCTTTTCTTTTCCTTTCTTTCGGGAGAAGTCACTATTAAATCTTCAATGTACGATAAAATACCACATCGGGTATTTTTAAATCCTAATTAATTAATTTCTTAATTAATTAATTCCTCAGATATAATCCTTCGGGATAATTCTTTAAAGATAATTATTTAAAGATAATTCCCTCTTTTCCTCGGAAAGCGTGCAAAATCACTTACGCGGATTTCGATGCACCCCCTGGCCATTGCGATCCTTTCCACCCCTTTCTGGGGGTTCCGTAAGTCGGAATCCGGATCTGATCGCACAGCCGTTCTCCGTTTTCAGAGCTCTATCTCAGAAAAATACCCGCACCTCCAAATTATCCACTTAAGTAAACCCATTACATTAATTACTTTAAACGAAAACTTTATTAGCAGGAGGAAAAAAATGTTACAAAAATCTATGATATTACATATACACCGTAGCAAAATGGTGTAGTCGAGCGCAAAAATAGAGTTGTTCAAGAGATGGCACGTGTTATGCTTCATAGCCGGAAACTCCCTTTATATTTTTGGGCTGAAGCAATTAACAACGCGGTCTATTTGATCAATCGCATCTATTTGTGGCCGGGTATTTTGAATACCCCATATGAGCTATGGTTTAGTAGAAAATCTAATATCAAGTATTTTCGTATCTTCGGGAGTCGTTGTTACATTTTATGCGATAGAGAAAATCTTGAAAAATTCGACTCTCGAAGTGATGAAAGAATTTTTATGGGTTATTCTACAAATAGTAGAGCATATCGAGTATACAATCTTGAATCAAAGACGATGATAGAATCAATTAATATTAAAGTAGATGAAGCTTCTCATTTGTCTTCTGATAAATCTACTCTTGATATGTCTCTTGATGATGAATCTCCTGCTAATGATATTGCATCTTTGCATGATAAGTCTTCTGAAAATTTTGATGCATCTCATGGTTCTTCTGGTTTATCCAATGTGCAGGAATCATCACAATTACCCCCGAGTACTTCGTTACCTCAAACGCTACGTATCTCCAAGGACCATCCTGAATCGAACATCATTGAAGATCCTCAAGAAGGAGTTAGAACTCGGAGATAATTGGAATGTGGAGTCGCATGCTACGTCTCCATGGTAGAACCAAGGAATATTGATCAAGCTCTTCAAGACAACTATTGGATAGAAGCTATGCAAGAAGAGCTCAATCAATTTGAAAGGAACAAAGTTTGGGAACTAACGAAGCCCTCGAAGCAACAACATATAATCGGTACAAAATAGATTTTCAAGAACAAGAAAAATGAAGAAGGTACCGTTATTCGGAACAAAGCACGATTAGTTGCTCAGGGCTACTCACAAGTTGAAGGTATAGACTTTGATGAAACTTTCGCCCCGGTAGCCCGTCTCGAGTCAATTCGTATCTTATTTGCTATCGCTTGTCATTTTAAAATAAAACTTTTTCAAATGGACGTTAAGAGTGCGTTTTTAAATGATTTTCTAAATGAAGAGGTTTATGTTGCACAACCGAAAGGTTTCATTGATCATAAACTTCCAAACCATATTTTTCGATTGAAAAAGGCTCCTTGCGGTCTAAAACAAGCACCGCGAGCTTGGTACGAAAGACTGACAAAACACCTTTTGGAAAAGGGCTATACTCGAGGGGGAGCCGATCGGACACTCTTTGTGAAGCACTTTCAAGACAACTTCATTGTAGCACAAATCTATGTGGACGACGTTGTGTTTGGTGCTACGAGGAATAATGATGCTTCAAAATTCGCCGAAACAATGGAAAGCGAATTTGAGATGTCCATGATGGGTGAGTTGGCATACTTTCTTGGATTGCAAGTAAAACAAACTGAAGAGGGCATTCATTTGTGTCAATCCAAGTATGCGAAGGAGTTGGTCAAGAAATTTGGATTAGAAGATTCTAAAGACTTTCCGACTCCCATGGGAACTAGCAAAAAGGGACTTGGATGTGAATCTCACGGAGAAAAAGTAGACGAGAAACTTTACCGAAGCATGATTGGAAGTCTACTTTACCTTACGGTTAGTCGCCCGGACATTGCCTTCAGTGTAGGAATTTGCGCGAGATATCAATCAGCACCGAAGGAAATTCACCTAAAAGCGGTGAAACAGATTATCCGTTACGTCAAAGGTATGCAAAATTTTGGAATTTGGTATCCTATGGGCACATCTCTCGACATAATTGGATATTCGGATGCCGATTGGGCTGGATCAGTGGATGATCGGAAGAGCGCGATTGGTGCATGCTTTTACCTTGGCCATTGTCTTATTGCATGGCATAGTAAGAAGCAAAACTGCATTGCTCTCTCGTGTCACGCCCCGGGGGTTTTTCGGTTAAGCGAAAAATGTGAAATATTAAAATTTTTCTTTACAGGGTCCCCTAGTGCGCGCCAGACCTGCCACACGTGCAAATTTCTCGACCCCGAGAGCGGAGTCTCCTTTGCACGTGCACGGCGGTTTCAACTTAGATAGGCATACCAACCCGCATGTAATCTCGTTCACACTTTAACCACAATCATCGTTCACCATAGTAAGCGAGAGTACTATAACTACTTAACACGGCCATCGATATTTCGAAAGAATAAATCCATGGGTTTTCAAATCGGTGCCTACACGACACTCGTTGTTTTAAAAACCGTTTTCGCAAACATTTTTCCTGGTTTGAAAATAGGCCAAAAACTACAGAGTATGAAAACAAACAGGGTCACCACAGTAATTTGAACATCCACACCACAGCACAGTCGAACCCACTCACACAGCACGAAAAACTAAGCAGATAATCATGAATAAAACCTAGCAATGACACTCATAGAATTACCAAAACAAATGACACATCCTCATAAACCGTCCTCACATCCGTCCCGCGCCCGCGCCCGACCAACCTCTCACAGAGTGGGGAGTCAGTGACACTACCAGGATGCAACATAAACCAGGGTAAACAATATATGCGATAATTGGGAAACTGAAATTAATGCAAACTGAGCCACCAGCGTGTCCAGGTTTACCCCCTCCCAAGAGAGCCACGGTACCCTGTAACAAATCAGACATGTGTACCTGCCCTTGTAACAATCAAACATGTGCACTTGCCCCTATAACAATCAAACATGTGCACTTGACACGCGGTTTGTGTCGAACTTTTGGCAGAGCCTACAACGAGCAATGGGAACCAAACTGCATTTCAGCACGGCTTTTCACCCGCAAACGGACGGACAATCGGAACGGGTGATCCAGATTGTGGAGGACATGCTCCGAGCATGCGTATTGGATCTGGGCGAAGGGTGCTCTTGATACCTACCCCTTGTGGAATTCGCCTACAACAACAGTTACCAGGCCAGCATTCAAATGGCGCAGTACGAGGCCCTGTACGGGCGCCGCTGTCGGTCTCCAATATGCTGGGACGACTTAGGGGAGCGCAAGTTTTTGGGACCAGATTTGGTGGAGGAGACCGAAGCGAAGGTGTGCCTTATCAAGCAACGGCTGCTGACTGCCCAGAGCCGACAGAAGAGTTACGCGGACCACAGACGAAGGGATTTGGAATTCATAGTGGGCGAGCACGTGTTGCTCCGAGTTTCGCCTTCAAAGGGGACCCGACGTTTCCGCCTGAGGGGGAAATTAAGTCCGAGGTACGTGGGACCGTTCGAGATCCTAGAACGTGTGGGCCCAGTGGCATACCGGTTGGCTTTGCCGCCGAATCTTGATCGAGTCCACAACGTGTTTCACGTCTCGATGCTTCGGAAGTACCTTTCCGACCCCTCTCACACCCTTGATGCTTCCACTATCGAGTTACAAGAGGACTTAAGCGTTGAGGAGACGCCGGTGCGGATCCTAGCGCGAGAAGACAAGAAATTGCGCAATCGGACCATCCCCTACGTAATCCAGTGGAGCAATCAAGAGGAACGCGAAGCAACTTGGGAACTGGAAACAAAAATGAGGGAATGTTTTTCCGAATTATTTAGCGAGGGTTGAGAATAAGTTTCGAGGACAAAACTTCTTATAAAGTGCGAGTGGTGTAATGACACGACTTTTCTAGTGATATTTTACCCTCCTTTTAATAAAGTACTTCTTTTAGTGAATCAAAATTACCGAGTTTCTGTAAGTTGGTCGGTGTGTTGCATGAGTATTTTTCTGTGAAAGAGCACGAAAAACGATGACCGACGGTGCGGTCGGATCTGGAATCCGACCTTGGGATCTCCCGGAATAGGGTTTTTAGTGTCGCGATGACTTAGCGCGCATCGGAATCCGTGCGAAATATCCCGCACGCTTTTCGAGGAAGTTACGGGTTTATCTCGTGTAATTAATTAATTAAATTATTTATTATTCGCGGTTAAATATTTAAGTGGTGGGAAATATTCGTACGTACTAGAGAAAATCCCACTTTTCGCAAAAGAGAAACCCTAGCCGGAGAGGAAAAGAAAGAAAAGAAAAGAACGAAACCCTAACCGGAGGAAAAAGAGAAGAAAGAGGAAAAAGGCGGAGGAGTCCGATCACCCCGATCAACGTGCCGGAAGGTGGAGAGCGATCAGAACGTCTTCCCCGTCGGAAATTACGGTAAGTGGATTTCGTTTTATGTATCGTTGGGGTTTTCGGGTCTTCTTCCGTCGTTACCGTCACCGTCCCCGTCGCCGTCGCCCTCGCCATTGTTGGGTTATGTATAATATGGATCTAAATAGGGGAAAAAACACCTAGCGGGGGGTGAATAGGTGTAAACGCTTAAACACTCAAAAATCGTTGCGCAATAAAACCTAATGCGGAAATAAAAAATAATACGCAAGATTTTTACGTGGAAAACTCCAAACCGGAGTAAAAAAACCACGGGACCGATAACACGGTGAAATCCACTAGAATTATTACACATACAAAGGTGATATACCGTACTCACAGACGACTCAACCTTTTTCCATACGCTCCTAGTTGATCTTCTCCGCTCGCTCCGCAACGCTTCTCGAATCCACGATCTGCGTCCAACGCCGAATCCACGACGTCTGACCGAATCCACGGTCTTCACCCAGTAGCACGTCTCGAATCCACGAACGTGTTACGGCTTTTTGGTATTGGCATATTTCGTGAGTCAAGTCAGTGAGTTGAGTCAGAGTCTTAAAGGGATCAAATTGTCAATCAGCAATCAAAGACTTAGAGAAGATTCAACAAGAGCTCAAGTTGACACCCAGTGTCTTGAGTCTTGAAGATTGAAGTTGAAGAATTGTGGATCAGTTACATCAATCTCAAGAAGAAAGTATTCAAGAGGATCAGGTATGTTTAACTAAATAATTATGGTGATCCGAATACTTTCTTATAGTGTAGAAACACTTGGAAGAATCTTTCATTGCATAAAAATCAAAAACTGGACTTGGGACATGTTCAGGATCCGGATCAGGCTGTTCGATCCGGATCCCGAAGGTGGTTCGTTCATACATCGTCGCAATCCGGATCGTAGTCTCTTGATCCGGATCCCGAACGTTGAGTTTACCATCTACCTTGAACGATCCGGATCTTGCTTCGCAATCCGGATCCCGAACGTTGATGTTTGGTGAACTGTATGAACGATCCGGATCGTAGTCACATGATCCGGATCCCGAACCATGGTATTTCTGGAATCGCCAATCTCGTTACGACGATCCGGATCGCAGTAAATCCGATCCGGATCGCCGTCCTGAAAATTTCCAGATAAGGTATGTTTTTGATTCTTATCTCTTTCCAAAGGTTTCTAAACTATAAATAGACGTTTAGGGTTTCTCAAGAACGTGGCTATCCAACCGGTCAGCGCAAGGTCCGAAGAAGCTGAAGGAGGGGTTTGAGTCCGTGGAGTCGGTAATCACCTTGTTATTCTTCTATTCTTAGTGGATTGTTATTGCGTGTTGGTCCCGTGGTTTTTCTCCTGGATTGGAGTTTCCACGTAAATCTCGGTGTGCTGTTTTTATTTTCAGCATTGGTTTTTATTTTGCACTGAGATTGAGTTTTTAAGTATTACACCTATTCACCCCCCCTCTAGTTGTTTGATAGTACCTATTTAGATCCTTGTGGATCCTAATAATAACCTACAATTGGTATCAGAGCGGGTTTTAGGTTTATCTATCTTGATGGGTGAAAGTGGTAATATTTATAGACCTCCTCTTTTTGATGGGACTAATTATGCTTATTGGAAAGTGCGGATGAGAGCTTTTCTCATCGCAATTGATGAGCGAGTATGGCAATCCGTGGAATGCGGTTGGGTGCATCCTGTTGAGGAAGTAGGAAATTCTACTACCCCAAAACCTCGCTCTAGATGGTCCAAAGAGGAATTTGAAAGATCTTCTTACAATGGGAAAGGTATGAACGCTTTATTTAATTCTCTTTCCTCGACTGAATTTACAAGAATTTCCGCGTGTGAAACCGCGAAGGAAATTTGGGATATTCTCAAAATTACACATGAGGGTACTAATCTTGTAAAAATTCAAAAGCTCCAGATGCTTACAAGTCAATTTGACTCTATTCATATGGAAGAGCATGAATTATTTACAGATTATTACACTAGACTTCAAGATGTAATTAATACATGTGCTAATTTAGGAGAAAAGATCCCGGAGTCGAAAATTGTAAGAAAGATACTTCGGACTCTTCCGGAACGGTTTAGGGCAAAGGTTACCGCCATTGAAACCGTTAGTCATCCGGATGAGATGAGTGTAGAGGAATTAGTAGGCGCTTTGCAAACTTATGAAATGACTTTTCCTACTAATCAAGTTTCTTCCAAGTCTTCTTCTAAGCTTACAGGTATTGCATTCAAATCAACAAAGGAAGAAGATAGCGAATCAAGTTCCGACGATGAAATCTCTTTTGCCGATTTTGAAGAACAATTGGCGCGGATCGTAAAGAAATTTCGTCGGAAGTTTTGGAAGAATCGAACCGATGGATCTCCATCCACGAAATCTTCTAAAGGATCATCGGGTTCTAAATTCTCTAAACTCAAAAGCTTTGCAAAACCTTCTAAAGAAAAAGAAAAAGGTGATTTCGAAGGGGAAATCCAATGCTATCGATGCAAAGGCTACGGCCATTTTTCAATGGATTGTCCTTCTAAGAAATCATACAAAAAGAAGGCTTTGCAAGCGAAAACTTGGGACGATTCTACTTCTAATGAATCGACCTCAAGTAAAGAGGAAAAAATCGTTGCTTCTCATGCCTCTCATTTTCCCTCTTCTAATAATTGTTTATCATCTTCAGTCACTGACTCTACTCCTTTGATTTTGTATGAAACATCAACAACCGGCGGAGAGTCATCAAGTGAGGGGGAGTCGGACGAAGAAGAACTCGTTGAGGCATACCAACAACTTCTTGCGGAATCTAAGAAGATGGCCAAACATATCAAGAAGTTGAGAAAGCAACGACTTGAAGATCAAGACGAGAATCATGCTTTAAAGATAAAACTTCATGATCTCGAGGAGGAACGAGAACGTTTATTGGAAAACAATAAAATCCTCCAAGAAGAGCGAAACCAATCGGAGACAAACGCTAAATCATATATGGACAAGATTGGTTTTCTAGAAAAACAGTTTGAGGATATTCATGTCACCAATCAAGCTTTGACCAAGCAAGTTCATCAACTTAAATCCGACATACAAAGGCTTTCAACCGATTCCGAGAAACTAGATTGTATGTCCGGATTAGGTCAAACAAGCAAGGTTGGTTTGGGATTTAAAAAGGATCAAACTGTGCATGCTTCAAGTTCCACATTCAAATTGAAAGGAAGAACGTGTCACCTTTGTGGACTTGAAGGTCATTTGGTGAAGAATTGCCCGAAAAAGAGAAAGAAGAGTTCTTTGGCAACTTCATCTACGGAGCGAACTCAACGGAATCAAAAGACACATCAAGTCAAAGGAGTTCACTCAACCCACCAAAGGTCCGAGCCACATCATCAATCATACAAGTGGATCACTGCGAGGCAAAGACCTAAGGTGGACCAACAGTCAAAGCGGACAACCCCCGGCCACAACGAATCAAGACAACCCAAAATCCAGCGATTTTGGATTCGGAAAGGTGATATCTTTCCTTGTCTTAAGTTCTAATTAGCTTATGACTGTATGTAATGCTTTGATTGATTTTCCCTTCATATCTATCTTAATCTTTGCATTACATGGTTTTCAATGCTCTTCGTTTTTATACTTTGTTTTTGAACAAAAGGATTTTTAATGAACAAGTGCATTGAATAAAAAGGGCTTCACGTTTATTCACTCCAAATTAATTTTATTTGGATTATCAACTTTACTCCATAATCATAATCTTGAAGATACTTCATTATAGGAGTTTTTGATATTATAAGCATCAAATTTTAGAAATCATGTGTGATCTTTAGATGCTTAATCTATCTCGGTTGTGTGAATTCATTGTGATAAACGTGAGACAACCGATAGGCTAAAATTTGGGATTTAATTCTTTCACGTAAGAGATTGCCTTCTTACAAGGGTAAATAAATGATTTTTTTAAAAGATGTGGAAAGAGTTACATCCGAAAGGAGTGTGAAAACTACCACCACATGTAGGAAAGAGCTGCCACCCCGGTCGTCCGGTTTGTGTGTGAAGCTACCACATGTTATGGATGCTTGATAGTATTTTATGAGAAAATCTTTAGTTGAAGCATTTGGAGATTAATATGCAAAACTCTTATATTTTGAACAATCTCCTGGTTGGTATAAGGTGGGATAGTTGAAAGATGCTCAAAGAGCCACCCTTAGGTATTTTAGTGCTTATCTCAAATTTGAAAGGGTAAGAAATCAAATTGATGTCATTTGGAAATCTCTGTAAGTCATCTTTGTAAATCCGTTACATCTTGATAGAGTTTGGATCTCAAGATTATTTTTGATGACTTGTGTTTGATGAATATAACATGAAAAACGGTTTATAATGTTTTACCTTTATTTTTCATGATTTTGGAGTAAATCTTTTTAATTTTGTGAAATTAATTGGATTGAATGACATCTGTGTGAATTCACTGTTTAAAGCACTTAAATTGATTTCTTGATGGAATACAAATCGGTATTTGAAAAGATTCTAAAATCTGGATTTGTTTCAACAAATTATTTGATTTTTGCTTTCTGGTATAGGTACGGAATCTGCATTTTTGTTATATACCAGAACTGAGTTTTTATCTCTCTTTCTCTATGAACTAATATTGTTAGTGATTTACTTTTGTCTAGTATGTTCACTGTTTGACAATTTGTGACAAAAAGGGGGAGAAGAGAAATGATCGGAGATGAGATCATCAAGAGAGTACAAACGAAAATGGAAAAATGGGGGAGAACGGAAAATGATGATCGTATCACAAAGGGGGAGAACATAGATGCTCAAGAACATGGAGAACATGGAAAACATGTTAGAGATGCTCAAGATAGGGGGAGACAAAGAAAAAATTGAAAGAGCCGAAAAACAAAAGAACCAAAAGGAAGACGGATCAAATGTAGGATTTTAATTTCTAACAACTAACGTTTGATTTTGTTTGGAGTTTTGTTTTGCAGGAATTACATCACTTTAAGACTCCAAGTCCTAAGTCATAGAGTATGTTCTAGGACTGTTTGGTTCAAATGTAATTTTGTATTTATTGGATCTTTCACGCAAAGAAAATCAATGTTTTGGTGATGACATTGAGTTTCGATTTTTTGGTTTAAGATGAGTGACTTGAGCGCTTTTATGTATTTTTGGGTTTTGTCACGAAATTGCCAAAGGGGGAGATTGTTACGGCTTTTTGGTATTGGCATATTTCGTGAGTCAAGTCAGTGAGTTGAGTCAGAGTCTTAAAGGGATCAAATTGTCAATCAGCAATCAAAGACTTAGAGAAGATTCAACAAGAGCTCAAGTTGACACCCAGTGTCTTGAGTCTTGAAGATTGAAGTTGAAGAATTGTGGATCAGTTACATCAATCTCAAGAAGAAAGTATTCAAGAGGATCAGGTATGTTTAACTAAATAATTATGGTGATCCGAATACTTTCTTATAGTGTAGAAACACTTGGAAGAATCTTTCATTGCATAAAAATCAAAAACTGGACTTGGGACATGTTCAGGATCCGGATCAGGCTGTTCGATCCGGATCCCGAAGGTGGTTCGTTCATACATCGTCGCAATCCGGATCGTAGTCTCTTGATCCGGATCCCGAACGTTGAGTTTACCATCTACCTTGAACGATCCGGATCTTGCTTCGCAATCCGGATCCCGAACGTTGATGTTTGGTGAACTGTATGAACGATCCGGATCGTAGTCACATGATCCGGATCCCGAACCATGGTATTTCTGGAATCGTCAATCTCGTTACGACGATCCGGATCGCAGTAAATCCGATCCGGATCGCCGTCCTGAAAATTTCCAGATAAGGTATGTTTTTGATTCTTATCTCTTTCCAAAGGTTTCTAAACTATAAATAGACGTTTAGGGTTTCTCAAGAACGTGGATATCCAACCGGTCAGCGCAAGGTCCGAAGAAGCTGAAGGAGGGGTTTGAGTCCGTGGAGTCGGTAATCACCTTGTTATTCTTCTATTCTTAGTGGATTGTTATTGCGTGTTGGTCCCGTGGTTTTTCTCCTGGATTGGAGTTTCCACGTAAATCTCGGTGTGCTGTTTTTATTTTCCGCATTGGTTTTATTTTGCACTGAGATTGAGTTTTTAAGTATTACACCTATTCACCCCCCCTCTAGTTGTTTGATAGTACCTATTTAGATCCTTGTGGATCCTAATAATAACCTACAGAACGTACCTCGCTCCGAATCCACGAGAGCGGTAGCACCTTGAATCCACAAGGCCACGCGAGTCCACGCGCCGATTTTGGGGAAATCATTGTTTTTTGGGTGGTGATGATCCGCCGAATACTTAGATTAGAAATAGATCGGAAATACCATCTAAGTATTCATTGATTTGATTCTACTCAAAATCTGAGTATGAAACCCTAGAATCAAATCAATCAATATAGATGAAGAAACATAGGATTAAATCTATTGATTTCCTTTCTTCTCTATATGTGGATTTTTCTATTTTTGACCGTATTTGGATTGCCCTAGAAAATGAATCGTAGGGTCTATTTATAGGTTAGAAACCGTTGGAAGAGGATAAGAATCAAAAACTAACTTTTTCAGGAATTTTACAGGACGACGATCCGGATCGGATTTACGGCGATCCGGATTGTCGTAACGAAACAGACAATTGCCAGAAAACAGAGGTTCGGGATCCGGATTGAAATGCCTGATCCGGATCGTTCATACATTTCAGCAAAAACCAATGTTCGGGATCCGGATCAAAAGTGGCTTGGATCCGGATTGGATTTGCGCATGAAACAACACCCATCGGGATCCGATTGCTGTGTCTGATCCGGATCCTGAACATGTCCCATGTCCAGTTTTTGATTTTTATGCAATTAAAAATTCATCCAAGTGTTTCTACACTATAAGAAGTATTTGGATCACCAAAAATAATTAGTTAAACATATCTGATCCTTTTGAATTCTTCTTTCTTGAGATTGAGTTATATAATACAACTTCTTCATCTTCAATCTTCAAGACTCAATACTTTCACGAAATGCGCCAAAACAAATTCCTTAACAATCTCCCCATTTGGCGGTTTCGTGACAAAACACAAATCCACTTAAGAAAATTCAAAAAGATATTTTTGTTGCTATCACCATACAACAAAAATTTAGAATGGAGATCCAAAAATAAATACATGAGATAAACTCCTAAAACAGACTCTAAACTTAGACATCTGCACTCTTTGCAAAAAGAAATCATTCTTGACAAAAAAGATCGTTAGATACCTCAAGAATATTTATCATTCAAAACCTAACAGAGATAGAGTTTATACTCACCATGACATTCACGAATTCAGATATGTAATAAGATCACAATCAACCAATGACATATCTTCTAAGCAATAAAATTCAAAATGTCATAACTTTGTTAGTAATCAAACAACTTGTTAGTAATATTACATGCCCAAATAGTTAGTCAAATAATTAGTCGAGACATGCATGCAATCACAATACAAAACCAAAAGTTGTGATACTTACCTTTCAAGTTTCTCAAAGTTGACAAACCATTGTTCAAAGTCAAAGTTTAAAAGTTTAACGTTCTCCTCACTCTCTCCCCCTTTTTGTCACTAAAGATAGCCAAAATTATAGAAGAAGGAAGAGTTAAAACAGTTTCAAAAGTTAGAGAGCTTAAGAGGGAATAACATAAAACCTGCAAAAAGAGAAGATTAGAATAACACATTATGCAGAGTCGTCAGAACTGATGCATCCTAGCTTCTGAAATATTTCTTGATGCGCTTGTTCATTGAAGCTTGCTCTTTCTTAACCTATCTAAGATCCTCTTTCATCTGAACGAACTCGTTAGATATGCGTTCTTGCTCGTCGGAGAGACGCTGTTGTTCTTTATAGATTGAGGTAACCGATGCATCATCATCGGAAGTTGATGAGGTGCTTGTTGTGCTGCTTGTGCTGGTTTGACTGGAGGTGTTGCCTGCGGTGCAGAGGTTGTTGCTTGTGGTTGTGCTCGTCGTCGGCGAGGAGGTGATGGGGGCTCATCTTGTTTCGTGGAGAGAGACTTCACTATTGTCGTTTCATTGATTGTACCTAGACTGTGCATGTAGGAGCTTGCACTTGTGTCGACTTTAATTTCCGAAAGATGCGTATAATTATCATAGGATAGGGGAGTCTCTCTGAAGGGTGGGCATGTTCCACATAGCGTGCCATCCTTGACCAGATGAGGTAAGGAATGTTTAAATTTGCTCCCATTGCCGCTGTGGGGTTTCCAAGAAGATAAAGAAATAACATTCTGTCCCATCGAAGAACCTTTGTATTCATGTTTGGAAGAATGTTATAGCAAACAATGAAGTTCACATAGCGATACTCCGGTCGAAGCTCTTTTGAAAAGACGGAATTTCCTGTCGACAGAGTATCTGGAAGACAAATTCCATCAACTACCACTCTCCAGGAGTTGGTGGAGAAGATTTGACTTTTCAGATAATGAGGTCCATCAACTCTGGCCTTCATCCCTAACACCTCTCCAATCAGTTGAGGTGTGACTTTGATCTTGACATTTTTAACTGATGTTTGAAATTCCCGACGTCCGTCCTCCTGATCAATTAGACTTGAAGCATTTTGATAAAACATTCTTACGGAATGGAGACAATACCCAGTGACTCAGGAAACTGCAGATGGGGCCAAGACCAGTCTATTCATACAGAGTCCCAAAGAGTGTAGATCGTTCTTTTAGTGCTTTGATATTGACATGCCTTTCGCCAATGCACTCCCTTTTCTCAAAATCCTTGATCCTTGCTGAGGCTAATTCTTCAATTGAAATGCCCCGAGCACTTCCTCTTTTTCTTGCAACGCTTTTGTTTGGGGTTATATGTAATATAGATCTAAATAGGGGAAGAAACACCTAGAGGGGGGTGAATCGGTGTAAACGTATAAACACTCAAAAAATCGTTGCGATAAAAACCCAATGCGGAAATAAAAATAACACGCAAGATTTTTACGTGGAAAACTCCATCACCGGAGTAAAAAACCACGGGACCGATAACACGGCGAAATCCACTAGAATTAAAACACGTACAAGGTGATTTACCGTACACACTTACGACTCAACCTTTTCCATACGCTCCTAGAGGATCTTCTCCGCTCGCTCCACGACGCTTCTCGAATCCACGATCTGCGCCCAACGCCGAATCCACGGCGTCCAACGTCGAATCCACGACGTCCGACCGAATCCACGGTCTTCACCCAGTAGCACCCTTCGAATCCACGAACGTGCCTCGCTCCGAATCCACGAGAGCGGTTGAACCTTGAATCCACAAGGACACGCGAATCCACGCGCCGATTTTGGGGTAAATCGTTGTTTTGGGTGGTGATGATCCGCCGAATACTTAGATCAAAGATAGATCGGAAATACCATCTAAGTATTCATTAGTTTGATTCAACTCAAGATGTGAGTATGAAAACCTAGAATCAAACTAATCAATATAGATGAAGAAACATAGAGTATTCTCTAATGATTTCCTTTCTTCTCTATATGTGGATCTAGGCCGTATAAAATGATATATGAATATGACGGCTCTATGTGGATTAACCCTAGAAAAAGAGTCATAGGGTCTATTTATAGGTTAGAAACATTTGGAAGGAGATAAGAATCAAAAACCTAACATTTCTGGAATTTTTACGGACGGCGATCCGGATCGGATTTGGGCGATCCGGATTGCAGTAGCAAGAAAGACGGTTTCCAGAAAAATAATCGTTCGGGATCCGGATCGGAATGCCTGATCCGGATCGTTCATACAATTCAGAAAACTCAACGTTCGGGATCCGGATCGTGAGATGCTGCGATCCGGATTGAAGTAATGTATGAAACAACAACCTTCGGGATCCGGACTGCTGGCTCTGATCCGGATCCTGAACATGTCCGAACACCAGTTTTTGATTTTTATGCAGTTAAAAATTCTTCCAGGTGTTTCTACACTACAAGAAGTATTCGGATCACCAAAAATCTTTAGTTAAACATACCTGATCCTTTTGAATTCTTCTTTCTTGAGATTGAGTTAAATGATCCAACTTTCTTCACCTTCAATCTTCAAGACTTGAACCTTTCACGAAACTACGCCAACTCAAATTCCGTAACAATCTCCCCCTTTGGCGGTTTCGTGACAAAACACAGATCCACTAAAGAAAATTCAAAAAGATATTTTTGTTGCTATCACCATACAACAAAAATTTACAATGGAGATCCAAAATTTAAAAACATGAGATAAACTCCTAAAACAGACTCTAGACTTAGACATCTGTACTCTCTGCACAAAGAAATCATTCTTGACAAAAAGAGATCGTTAGATACCTCAAGAATATTTAGCATTCAAAACCTAACAGAGATAGAGTTTATGCTCACCATGACCTTGAGTGATTCAGATATATAAGATCACAATCAAACATTGACATATCTTCTAAGCAATAAAATTTCAAATGTCATAACTTTGCTTTGTTAGTAATCAAACACTTGTTAGTAATAATACATGTCCAAATAGTTAGTCGAATAGTTAGTAGAACATGCAACAAATCACAAGATAAAAACCAAGTGTGATACTTACCCTTCACCAAAGTCAAATTTGAAGG
>CM055060.1:9252110-9307910 GCA_029204045.2 Tillandsia leiboldiana
CACGTCTCGAATCCACGAACGTGTTACGGCTTTTTGGTATTGGCATATTTCGTGAGTCAGTCAGTGAGTTGAGTCGGAGTCCTAAGGGAGCAAATGTCAATCAGCAATCACAACTTAGAGAAGATTCACAAGAGCTCAAGTTTGACACCCAGTGTCTTGAGTCTTGAAGATTGAAGTTGAAGAATTGTTGATCAGTTACATCAATCTCAAGAAGAAGTATTCAAGAGGATCAGGTATGTTTTTAACTAAATAATTATGTGATCCGAATACTTTCTTATAGTGTAGAAACACTTGGAAGAATCTTTCATTGCATAAAAAATCAAAACTGGACTTGGGACATGTTCAGGATCCGATAGCTGTTGTTCGATCGGATCCCGAGGTGTTCGTTCATACCCGTTCAATCCGATCGTAGCTTCAATGATCCGGATCCCGAACGGTTAGTTACCATCTACCTTGAACGATCCGGATCATGCTTTCGCATCCGGATCCCGAACAGTTGTTTTTGGTGATACTGTATGACGATCCGATCGGGCAATGATCCGGATCCCGAACCATGTTATTTCTGGAATCGCCAATCTCGTTACGACGATCCGGATCGCAGCTAAGTCCTCCGGATCGCCGTCCGAAAATTTTCCAGATAAGGTATGTTTTTGATTTCTTATGCTCTGTTCCAAAGTGTTTCTAAAACTTAAATAGACTTAGGGATTGTTAGAGCGTGGACTATCCAACCGGTCAGCGCAAGGTCCGAAAAGCTGAAGGAGGGGTTTGAGTCCGTGGAGTCGGTAATCACCTTGTTATTCTTCTATTCTTAGTGGATTGTTATTGCGTGTTGGTCCCGGGGTTTTTCTCCTGGATTGGAGTTTCCACGTAAATCTCGGTGTGCTGTTTTTATTTCCGCATTGGTTTTTATTTTGCACTGAGATTGAGTTTTTAAGTATTACACCTATTCACCCCCCCTCTAGTTGTTTGATAGTACCTATTTAATCCTTGTGGATCCTATATAACCTACAATTGGTATCAGAGCGGGTTTTAGGTTATCTATCATGATGGGTGAAAGTGGTAATATTTATAGACCTCCTCTTTTTGATGGGACTAATTATGCTTATT
Organism: Tillandsia leiboldiana; assembly: GCA_029204045.2. Taxonomy (NCBI): domain Eukaryota; kingdom Viridiplantae; phylum Streptophyta; class Magnoliopsida; order Poales; family Bromeliaceae; genus Tillandsia; species Tillandsia leiboldiana. The sequence continues at coordinate 9,253,218 of CM055060.1, forward strand.
GGAAAGTGCGGATGAGAGCTTTTCTCATCGCAATTGATGAGCGGGTATGGCAATCCGTGGAATACGGTTGGGTGCATCCTGTTGAGGAAGTAGGAAATTCTACTACCCCAAAACCTCGCTCTAGATGGTCCAAAGAGGAATTTGAAAGATCTTCTTACAATGGGAAAGGTATGAACGCTTTATTTATTCTCTTTCCTCGACTGAGTTCACAAGAATTTCCGCGTGTGAAACCGCGAAGGAAATTTGGGATATTCTCAAAATTACACATGAGGGTACTAATCTTGTAAAAATTCAAAAGCTCCAGATGCTTACAAGTCAATTTGACTCTATTCATATGGAAGAGCATGAATTGTTTACAGATTATTACACTAGACTTCAAGATGTAATCAATACATGTGCTAATTTAGGAGAAAAGATCCCGGAGTCGAAAATTGTAAGAAAGATACTTCGGACTCTTCCGGAACGGTTTAGGGCAAAGGTTACCGCCATTGAAACCGTTAGTCATCCGGATGAGATGAGTGTAGAGGAATTAGTAGGTGCTTTGCAAACTTATGAAATGACTTTTCCTACTAATCAAGTTTCTTCCAAGTCTTCTTCTAAGCTTACAGTATTGCATTCAAATCAACAAAGGAAGAAGATAGCGAATCAAGTTCCGACGATGAAATCTCTTTTGCCGATTTTGAAGAACAATTGGCGCGGATCGTAAAGAAATTTCGTCGGAAGTTTTGGAAGAATCGAACCGATGGATCTTCATCCACGAAATCTTCTAAAGGATCATCGGGTTCTAAATCCTCTAACTCAAAAGCTTTGCAAAAACCTTCTAAATAAAAGAAAAAGGTGATTTCGAAGGGGAAATCCGATGCTATCGATGCAAAGGCTACGGCATTTTTCAATGGATTGTCCTTCTAAGATCATACAAAAAGGAAGGCTTTGCAAGCGAAAACTTGGGACGATTCTACTTCTAATTAATCGACCTCAAGTAAAGAGGAAAAAATCGTTGCTTCTCATGGCCTTCATTTTCCCTCTTCTAATAATTGTTTATCATCTTCAGTCACTGACTCTACTCCTTTGATTTTGTATGAAACATCAACAACGGCGGAGAAGTCCTCAAGTGAGGGGGAGTCGGACGAAGGAAGAACTCGTTGAGGCCTACCAACAACTTCTTGCGGAATCTAAAGTAAGATGGCCAACATATCAAGAGGTGAATGTTGAGAAAGCAACGACTTGAAGATCAAGACGAGAATCATGCTTTAAAGATAAAACTTCATGATCTCGAGGAGGAACGAGAACGTTTATTGGAAAAACAATAAATCCTCCAAGAAGAGCGAAACCAATCGGAGACAAACGCTAAATCATATATGGACAAGATTGGTTTTCTAGAAAAAGCAGTTTGAGGATATTCATGTCACCAATCAAGCTTTGACCAAGCAAGTTCATCAACTTAAATCCGACATACAAAGGCTTTCAACCGATTCCAAGAAACTAGATTGTATGTCCGGATTAGGTCAAACAAGCAAGGTTGGTTTGGGATTTAAAAAGGACCAAACTGTGCATGCTTCAAGTTCCACATTCAAATTGAAAGGAAGAACGTGTCACCTTTGTGGACTTGAAGGACATTTGGTGAAGAATTGCCCGAAAAAAGAGAAAGAAAAGTCTTTGGCAACTTCATCTACGGAGCGAACTCAACGGAATCAAAAGACACATCAAGTCAAAGGAGTTCACTCAACCCACCAAGGTCCGAGCCACAACATCAATCATACAAGTGGTACACTGCGAGGCAAAGGACCTAAGGTGGACCAACAGTCCAAAGCGGACAACCCCCGGCCACAACGAATCAAGACAACCCAAAATCCAGCGATTTTGGATTCGGAAAAGGTGATATCTTTCCTTGTCTTAAGTTCTAATTAGCTTATGACTGTATGTAATGCTTTGATTGATTTTCCCTTCATATCTATCTTAATCTTTGCATTACATGGTTGTCAATGCTCTTCGTTTTTATACTTTGGTTTTTGAACAAAAGGATTTTTAATGAACAAGTGCATTGAATAAAAGGGCTTCACGTTTAGTCACTCCAAATTAATTTATTTGGATTATCAACTTTACCTCCCTAATCATACTCTTGAAGATACTTCATTATAGGAGTTTTTGATATTATAAGCATCAAATTTAGAAATCATGTGTGATCTTTAGTGCTTAATCTATCTCGGTTGTGTGAATTCATTGTGATAAACGTGAGACAACCGATAGGCTAAAATTTGGGATTTAATTCTTTCACGTAAGAGATTGCCTTCTTACAAGGGTAAATAAATGATTTTTTAAAAGATGTGGAAAGAGTTACATCCGAAAGGAGTGTGAAAACTACCACCACATGTAGGACAAAGAGCTGCCACCCCGGTCGTCCGGGTTTGTGTGTGAAGCTACCACATGTTATGGATGCTTGATAGTATTTTATGAGAAAATCTTTAGTTGAAGGCATTTGGAGATTAATATGCAAAACTCTTATATTTGAACAATCTCCTGGTTGGTATAAGGTGGGATAGTTGATGAAAGATGCTCAAAGAGCCACCCTTAGGTATTTTAGTGCTTATCTCAAATTTGAAAGGGTAAGAAATCAAATTGATGTCATTTGGAAATCTCTGTAAGTCATCTTTGTAAATCCGTTACATCTTGATAGAGTTTGGATCTCAAGATTATTTTGATGACTTGTGTTTGATGATATACATGAAAAAACGGTTTATAATGTTTTAACTTTATTTTCATGATTTTGGAGTAAATCCTTTTAATTTTGTGAAATTAATTGGATTGAATGACATCTGTGTGAATTCACTGTTAAAGCACTTAAATTGATTTCTTGATGGAATACAAATCGGTATTTGAAAAGATTCTAAAATCTGGATTTGTTTCAACAAATTATTTGATTTTTGCTTTCTGGTATAGGTACGGAATCTGCATTTTTGTTATATACCAGAACTGAGTTTTTATTCTCTTTCTCTATGAACTAATATTGTTAGTGATTTACTTTTGTCTAGTATGTTCACTGTTTGACAATTTGTGACAAAAAGGGGGAGAAGAGAAATGATCGGAGATGAGATCATCAAGAGAGTACAAACGAAAATGGAAAAATGGGGGAGAACGGAAAATGATGATCGTATCACAAAGGGGGAGAACATAGATGCTCAAGAACATGGAGAACATGGGAAAACATGTTAGAGATGCTCAAGATAGGGGGAGACAAAGAAAAATTGAAAGAGCCGAAAAACAAAGAACCAAAAGGAAGACGGATCAAATGTAGGATTTTAATTCTAACAACTAACGTTTGATTTTGTTTGGAGTTTTGTTTTGCAGGAATTACATCACTTAAGACTCCAAGTCCTAAGTCTAGAGTATGTTCTAGGACTGTTTGGTTCAAATGTAATTTTGTATTTATTGGATCTTTCACGCAAAGAAAATCAATGTTTTGGTGATGACATTGAGTTTCGATTTTTTGGTTTAAGATGAGTGACTTGAGCGCTTTTATGTATTTTTGGGTTTTGTCACGAATTGCCAAAGGGGGAGATTGTTACGGCTTTTTGGTATTGGCATATTTCGTGAGTCAAGTCAGTGAGTTGAGTCAGAGTCTTAAAGGGATCAAATTGTCAATCAGCAATCAAAGACTTAGAGAAGATTCAACAAGAGCTCAGTTGACACCCAGTGTCTTGAGTCTTGAAGATTGAAGTTGAAGAATTGTGGATCAGTTACATCAATCTCAAGAAGAAAGTATTCAAGGGATCAGGTATGTTTAACTAAATAATTATGGTGATCCGAATACTTTCTTATAGTGTAGAAACACTTGGAAGAATCTTTCATTGCATAAAAATCAAAAACTGGACTTGGGACATGTTCAGGATCCGGATCAGGCTGTTCGATCCGGATCCCGAAGGTGGTTCGTTCATACATCGTCGCAATCCGGATCGTAGTCTCTTGATCCGGATCCCGAACGTTGAGTTTACCATCTACCTTGAACGATCCGGATCTTGCTTCGCCATCCGATCCCGAACGTTGAGGTTTGGTGAACTGTATGAACGATCGGATCGTAGTCACATGATCCGGATCCCGAACCATGGTATTTCTGGAATCGTCAATCTCGTTACGACGATCCGGATCGCAGTAATCCGATCCGGATCGCGTCCTGAAAATTTCCAGATAAGGTATGTTTTTGATTCTTATCTCTTTCCAAAGGTTTCTAAACTATAAATAGACGTTTAGGGTTTCTCAAGAACGTGGATATCCAACCGGTCAGCGCAAGGTCCGAAGAAGCTGAAGGAGGGGTTTGAGTCCGTGGAGTCGGTAATCACCTTGTTATTCTTCTATTCTTAGTGGATTGTTATTGCGTGTTGGTCCCGTGGTTTTTCTCCTGGATTGGAGTTTCCACGTAAATCTCGGTGTGCTGTTTTTATTTTCCGCATTGGTTTTTATTTTGCACTGAGATTGAGTTTTTAAGTATTACACCTATTCACCCCCCCTCTAGTTGTTTGATAGTACCTATTTAGATCCTTGTGGATCCTAATAATAACCTACAGAACGTACCTCGCTCCGAATCCACGAGAGCGGTAGCACCTTGAATCCACAAGGCCACGCGAGTCCACGCGCCGATTTTGGGGAAATCATTGTTTTTTGGGTGGTGATGATCCGCCGAATACTTAGATTAGAAATAGATCGGAAATACCATCTAAGTATTCATTGATTTGATTCTACTCAAAATCTGAGTATGAAACCCTAGAATCAAATCAATCAATATAGATGAAGAAACATAGGATTAAATCTATTGATTTCCTTTCTTCTCTATATGTGGATTTTTCTATTTTTGACCGTATTTGGATTGCCCTAGAAAATGAATCGTAGGGTCTATTTATAGGTTAGAAACCGTTGGAAGAGGATAAGAATCAAAAACTAACTTTTTCAGGAATTTTACAGGACGACGATCCGGATCGGATTTACGGCGATCCGGATTGTCGTAACGAAACAGACAATTGCCAGAAAACAGAGGTTCGGGATCCGGATTGAAATGCCTGATCCGGATCGTTCATACATTTCAGCAAAAACCAATGTTCGGGATCCGGATCAAAAGTGGCTTGGATCCGGATTGGATTTGCGCATGAAACAACACCCATCGGGATCCGGATTGCTGTGTCTGATCCGGATCCTGAACATGTCCCATGTCCAGTTTTTGATTTTTATGCAATTAAAAATTCATCCAAGTGTTTCTACACTATAAGAAGTATTTGGATCACCAAAAATAATTAGTTAAACATATCTGATCCTTTTGAATTCTTCTTTCTTGAGATTGAGTTATATAATACAAACTTCTTCATCTTCAATCTTCAAGACTCAATACTTTCACGAAATGCGCCAAAACAAATTCCTTAACAATCTCCCCATTTGGCGGTTTCGTGACAAAACACAAATCCACTTAAGAAAATTCAAAAAGATATTTTTGTTGCTATCACCATACAACAAAAATTTAGAATGGAGATCCAAAAATAAATACATGAGATAAACTCCTAAAACAGACTCTAAACTTAGACATCTGCACTCTTTGCAAAAAGAAATCATTCTTGACAAAAAAAGATCGTTAGATACCTCAAGAATATTTATCATTCAAAACCTAACAGAGATAGAGTTTATACTCACCATGACATTCACGAATTCAGATATGTAATAAGATCACAATCAACCAATGACATATCTTCTAAGCAATAAAATTCAAAATGTCATAACTTTGTTAGTAATCAAACAACTTGTTAGTAATATTACATGCCCAAATAGTTAGTCAAATAATTAGTCGAGACATGCATGCAATCACAATACAAAACCAAAAGTTGTGATACTTACCTTTCAAGTTTCTCAAAGTTGACAAACCATTGTTCAAAGTCAAAGTTTAAAAGTTTAACGTTCTCCTCACTCTCTCCCCCTTTTTGTCACTAAAGATAGCCAAAATTATAGAAGAAGGAAGAGTTAAAACAGTTTCAAAAGTTAGAGAGCTTAAGAGGGAATAACATAAAACCTGCAAAAAGAGAAGATTAGAATAACACATTATGCAGAGTCGTCAGAACTGATGCATCCTAGCTTCTGAAATATTTTCTTGATGCGCTTGTTCATTGAAGCTTGCTCTTTCTTAACCTATCTAAGATCCTCTTTCATCTGAACGAACTCGTTAGATATGCGTTCTTGCTCGTCGGAGAGACGCTGTTGTTCTTTATAGATTGAGGTAACCGATGCATCATCATCGGAAGTTGATGGAGGTGCTTGTTGTGCTGCTTGTGCTGGTTTGACTGGAGGTGTTGCCTGCGGTGCAGAGGTTGTTGCTTGTGGTTGTGCTCGTCGTCGGCGAGGAGGTGATGGGGGCTCATCTTGTTTCGTGGAGAGAGACTTCACTATTGTCGTTTCATTGATTGTACCTAGACTGTGCATGTAGGAGCTTGCACTTGTGTCGACTTTTAATTTCCGAAAGATGCGTATAATTATCATAGGATAGGGGAGTCTCTCTGAAGGGTGGGCATGTTCCACATAGCGTGCCATCCTTGACCAGATGAGGTAAGGAATGTTTAAATTTGCTCCCATTGCCGCTGTGGGGTTTCCAAGAAGATAAAGAAATAACATTCTGTCCCATCGAAGAACCTTTGTATTCATGTTTGGAAGAATGTTATAGCAAACAATGAAGTTCACATAGCGATACTCCGGTCGAAGCTCTTTTGAAAAGACGGAATTTCCTGTCGACAGAGTATCTGGAAGACAAATTCCATCAACTACCACTCTCCAGGAGTTGGTGGAGAAGATTTGACTTTTCAGATAATGAGGTCCATCAACTCTGGCCTTCATCCCTAACACCTCTCCAATCAGTTGAGGTGTGACTTTGATCTTGACATTTTTAACTGATGTTTGAAATTCCCGACGTCCGTCCTCCTGATCAATTAGACTTGAAGCATTTTGATAAAACATTCTTACGGAATGGAGACAATACCCAGTGGACTCAGGGAAACTGCAGATGGGGCCAAGACCAGTCTATTCATACAGAGTCCCAAAGAGTGTAGATCGTTCTTTTAGTGCTTTGATATTGACATGCCTTTCGCCAATGCACTCCCTTTTCTCAAAATCCTTGATCCTTGCTGAGCTAATTCTTCAATTGAAATGCCCCGAGCACTTCCTCTTTTTCTTGCAACGCTTTTGTTTGGGTTATATGTAATATAGATCTAAATAGGGGAAGAAACACCTAGAGGGGGGTGAATAGGTGTAAACGTATAAACACTCAAAAAATCGTTGCGATAAAAACCCAATGCGGAAATAAAAATAACACGCAAGATTTTTACGTGGAAAACTCCATCACCGGAGTAAAAAACCACGGGACCGATAACACGGCGAAATCCACTAGAATTAAAACACGTACAAGGTGATTTACCGTACACACTTACGACTCAACCTTTTCCATACGCTCCTAGAGGATCTTCTCCGCTCGCTCCACGACGCTTCTCGAATCCACGATCTGCGCCCAACGCCGAATCCACGGCGTCCAACGTCGAATCCACGACGTCCGACCGAATCCACGGTCTTCACCCAGTAGCACCCTTCGAATCCACGAACGTGCCTCGCTCCGAATCCACGAGAGCGGTTGAACCTTGAATCCACAAGGACACGCGAATCCACGCGCCGATTTTGGGGTAAATCGTTGTTTTTGGGTGGTGATGATCCGCCGAATACTTAGATCAAAGATAGATCGGAAATACCATCTAAGTATTCATTAGTTTGATTCAACTCAAGATGTGAGTATGAAAACCTAGAATCAAACTAATCAATATAGATGAAGAAACATAGAGTATTCTCTAATGATTTCCTTTCTTCTCTATATGTGGATCTAGGCCGTATAAAATGATATATGAATATGACGGCTCTATCTGGATTAACCCTAGAAAAAGAGTCATAGGGTCTATTTATAGGTTAGAAACATTTGGAAGGAGATAAGAATCAAAAACCTAACATTTCTGGAATTTTTACGGACGGCGATCCGGATCGGATTTGGGCGATCCGGATTGCAGTAGCAAGAAAGACGGTTTCCAGAAAAATAATCGTTCGGGATCCGGATCGGAATGCCTGATCCGGATCGTTCATACAATTCAGAAAACTCAACGTTCGGGATCCGGATCGTGAGATGCTGCGATCCGGATTGAAGTAATGTATGAAACAACAACCTTCGGGATCCGGACTGCTGGCTCTGATCCGGATCCTGAACATGTCCGAACACCAGTTTTTGATTTTTATGCAGTTAAAAATTCTTCCAGGTGTTTCTACACTACAAGAAGTATTCGGATCACCAAAAATCTTTAGTTAAACATACCTGATCCTTTTGAATTCTTCTTTCTTGAGATTGAGTTAAATGATCCAACCTTCTTCACCTTCAATCTTCAAGACTTGAACCTTTCACGAAACTACGCCAACTCAAATTCCGTAACAATCTCCCCCTTTGGCGGTTTCGTGATAAAACACAGATCCACTAAAGAAAATTCAAAAAGATATTTTTGTTGCTATCACCATACAACAAAAATTTACAATGGAGATCCAAAAATTTAAAAACATGAGATATAAACTCCTAAAACAGACTCTAGACTTAGACATCTGTACTCTCTGCACAAAGAAATCATTCTTGACAAAAAGAGATCGTTAGATACCTCAAGAATATTTAGCATTCAAAACCTAACAGAGATAGAGTTTATGCTCACCATGACATTGAGTGATTCAGATATATAATAAGATCACAATCAAACATTGACATATCTTCTAAGCAATAAAATTTCAAATGTCATAACTTTGCTTTGTTAGTAATCAAACAACTTGTTAGTAATAATACATGTCCAAATAGTTAGTCGAATAGTTAGTAGGAACATGCAACAAATCACAAGATAAAAACCAAAGTTGTGATACTTACCCTTCACCAAAGTCAAAGTTGAAGTGATACTTACCTTTGCTGTTCACACATTCACATCATCATTGTTCAAGTTCTCTCTAAACTCTCTCCCCCTTTTTGTCACAAACAAAGCCAAAATTATAAAAATTTAAGGAGAGTTAAATAGATCAGAATAAAGAAACGTGAGAGCTGAATAATAACAAAAACTTAAAAACCTGCAAAAGAAAGATTAGAAACAAAAGTTTATGCAGAGTCGTCGGAGCTGATACACCCAAGCTTCTGAAACATTTTCTTGATCCGTTTGTTCATAGAAGCTTGTTCCTTCTTAACTTCTTTGATATCCTCTCTCATTTCAGCGAAATCAGTAGCCATGCGTTCTTGCTCGTTTGAGAGTCGCTGTTGTTCCTTAAAGATTGAGCTAACCGACGCATCATCATCAGACGTTGATGGAGGTGCTGGTTGTGCTGCTGGTGTAGAGGTTGTTGCTTGTTGTTGTTGTGCTCGTTGGCGGTGAGGAGGTATTATGGGATCATCTGTCTTCGTCGAGAGAGACTTCACAATTGTCGTCTCATTAATGGTGCCCAAACTGTACATGTATGAGCTTGCGCTTGTATCGACTTTAAACTTTTTGAGAATGCGCATGATTATCATTGGGTATGGTAGTCTCTCCGTGGGGTGAGAGTGTTCCACATACCGCGCCATCCTTGACCAAATGAGATAAGGAATATTCAAGTTTGCTCCCATCAATGCGGCCGGGTTTCCAAGAAGATAAAGGAATAACATCCTGTCCCATCGAAGAACCTTCGTATTCATGTTGGGAAGAATGTTGTAGCAGACAATGAAGTTTATATACCGATACTCTGGTCGAAGCTCTTTCGAGAAAACAGAATTTTCGGTTGACAAAGTATTCGGAACACAAATTCCATTAACTACAACTCTCCAGGAGTTGTCGTTGAAGCTTTGAGTTTTTAGGTAATGGAGTCCATCAGCTCTGGCTGTCATACCTAGCACATCTCCAATCAGTTGGGGTGTGACTTTGATTTTTATATTTTTAACCAAAGTGTGAAATTCTCGACGTCCATCAACGTGATCAATCAGACTTGCAGCGTTCTGATAAAACATTCGAACTGAGTGTGGACAGTACCCAGTAGTCTCAGGGAAGTTGCAAATTTGAGCAAGACCAACTTGGTCAAACAAAATCCCAAAGACTGCAGATCGTTCCTTCATTGGTTTGACATTGACATGTCTCTCGCCAATGCATTCCCTCTTCTTAAAATCCTTGATTCTTGCGGAGCTGATGAAGTCTTGTGGAGAAGGCTGTCTAGCAACTGGTTGCTCGATGGAGATTCCTTGAGCACTGCCTCGTTTTCTTGCACCGATTTTTCTTTTTGTCCCAACTGGATTTGGATCCATAGGGGCTTTTCCTTTTTCAGCTGCAGAAGGCTTTGAAGCTTTTGATGTTTCCGCAGGAGCTTTTCCTTTCGAAGCAGTGGGCGTTGTTGCTTCAACCTGAAGCTCATCCCAATCAATTGATTCCGTTTCCGACTCTGTATCGGAATCATCTTTCGCTTTCTTTGCTTTCTTAGCCCTCTTGGGCTTGACAGTGTCCTTGACATGTACCATGGCAGCAAGTAGGAAAATAATCCAAGTGATCACCATTTTGATTGATAGTGAAAAATGTATCCTGTGAAGACCAACTCAAGAACACATGATAAATTGTTAATTTTCAAAGATTTGAAAAAAAATTATACCCAAACAACCATAATCATGTAGAGAGACTAAGAATCAAATTAGTTTTGCAAAAGGACTTTTAAAAATAGATCAATTGCATGATTTTCGAAAATCCTTATTATATGCCCTAAAACCGAAATTTTTAGAAATCGAAGCCTAAAAATCCGTTAATCAGGAGAATACCTAGCATATAATCAAAACTAATCTACCCAGAGTTCTTATTTCAAAAGAAATTTGACCAAAAACCATTCAAAAACAAAAAAGATAGAAAAATCTCATCACGTTTTGAAGAAAATAGAGAAAAACTGTGAAAAACGGGATTTTGATCAATAAAACTTACTTGTATTCGAAGAACTTGAGTTTGGAAAGCTCCAAGGTGCAATAGTTCTAGAGAGAGAGGCTCTAGAGACTTGAGAACAAAAGATTAAGGTATAAGAAATCAAAACCCTCTTGTTCTTATTAAAACCCTAGCCGTGATCCGGATCGGATCGAGATTTCGATCCGGATCGGCCAGCCGCAGGAAGAAGCCTGCGTTCGGGATCCGGATCAGCTTGCCCGATCCGGATCGGCTCCAACTTTTTCTTCAGAAAAATTTAGAAAAATTTCATAAGATCCAGAAAAAGTATGTAAGCACAATTGTGTATCAACTTTAAACAAAAAACATCGTTTCATACAACAAGAATTAGATTATGCCAAATCTATCAATAATATTCAAAAATGAAACGAGAATTTACAAAAATTAAATCCCTTAAAGTTGAACACCTTCAATTACATCTAACTTGATCTTATGAGTAATGCCTTTATCAAATCATCAATTCGGTAAAGAAAATGAAATACAAAGATCAATAGATGTTTGAAATCCCAAATATGGTAGATAATTTATCTAGACAATCTGTTGAAGAGAGTGGCTCTTTGAGCATCTTTCTTTAAAATCCCACCTTATACCAACCTTGAAATTTGACGGAGTCAAGTATTTCAACATGCATTTTACTTAATCAAAAATTGAACAACCATGCTTGGTATACATGTGGTAGCTGCACACAATACTCGGACGACCGAGGTGGTAGCTCTTTCCTCCATGTGGTGGTAGTTTTCACACTCCTCATTGGGATGTAACTCTTTCCACATCTTTTGAGCATTTTACATTTCTTTGACTCCCCCTCAATTGGCTATCAATTATTTAAGATATAAAGTATTCAACCAAAAATTGATCTCGATTTCATACTCGACTAAGCAGTCAAATAAGATAATGACTATACCAAGAGATCATTGAGAGAGAAATTGACTTTGATCACTTAGAAGATGATTTAATTAACATAAATGATCATTGCAACAGTGAAATATTATGATGGCAAAAGCATAATAAATTTCTAAATGTGCGAAAAGATGCAATTAAAGTCAATTATGATATATGCTCAATTAATGTCCTATGTACAAACATAGATAATGAACAAAACAAAACAAAAACAAAACCTATCCTAAGCAAAGGTTTCAAAAAGAAGTTTATTTCAAGGAAAGCATTCCAATTGCTTTTCGCAAATGAATAAAACGTTTTTGATCCAAAGGTTTTGTTAAAATGTCAGCTAATTGATCCTCAGTTGAAATATATGAAAGTTGAAGAGTATTTGATTCAACTAGCTCTCTGAGAAAATGATATCTAAGTTCAATATGTTTTGTTCTAGAGTGCAACACAGAGTTTTTAGAAATGTTAATTGCACTTGTGTTGTCACAAAGAATTGTTACCGAAGATGCTGAAATCCGGAAGTCGCTCAACACACTTTTCATCCAAATGAGTTGGGTTGAACAACTACCCGCTGAAATGTATTCCGCTTCGGCAGTCGAGAGTGCTATGCAATTCTACTTTTTACTGTGCCATGCAACAAGGCAATGGCCAAGATAGAAGCATGCACCACTCGTGCTTTTCCGATCATCCACTGATCCTGCCCAATCGGCATCTGAGTATCCAACAATATCCAAACTAGTTCCCATAGGATACCAAATTCCGAAATTAATTGATCCTTTGATGTACCGGATGATCCTTTTCACCGCTTTCAGGTGAACCTCCTTTGGTGCTGATTGATATCTCGCGCAAATCCCAACACTAAAGTGTTGGGTTATATGTAATAAGGATCTAAATAGGGGAAAAAACACCTAGAGGGGGGTGAATAGGTGTAAACGTATAAACACTCAAAAATCGTTGCGATAAAAACCCAATGCGGAAATAAAAATAATACGCAAGATTTTTACGTGGAAAACTCCATCACCGGAGTAAAAAACCACGGGACCGATAACACGGCAGAAATCCACTAGAATTAAAACACGTACAAGGTGATTTACCGTACACACTTACGACTCAACCTTTTCCATACGCTCCTAGAGGATCTTCTCCGCTCGCTCCGCGACGCTTCTCGAATCCACGATCTGCGCCCAACGCCGAATCCACGGCGTCCAACGTCGAATCCACGACGTCCGACCGAATCCACGGTCTTCACCCAATAGCACCCTTCGAATCCACGAATGTGCCTCGCTCCGAATCCACGAGAGCGGTTGAACCTTGAATCCACAAGGACACGCGAATCCACGCGCCGATTTTGAGAAAATCGTTGTTTTTGGGTGGTGATGATCCGCCGAATACTTAGATCAAAGATAGATCGGAAATACCATCTAAGTATTCATTAGTTTGATTCAACTCAAGATGTGAGTATGAAAACCTAGAATCAAACTAATCAATATAGATGAAGAAACATAGAGTATTCTCTAATGATTTCCTTTCTTCTCTATATGTGGATCTAGAGCCGTATAAAATGATATAGGAAAATGACGGCTATTTGGATTTTCGGCCTCCTATGAAAAAGAGTCATAGGGTCTATTTATAGGTTAGAAACCCTAGGAAGGAGATAAGAATCAAAAACCTAACATTTCTGAAAATTTTACGGACGGCGATCCGGATCGGATTAGCTGTGATCCGGATCGTCGTAACGAGTCAGGCAATTCCAGAAAAACGAAGGTTCGGGATCCGGATCGAAGTGCTTGATCCGGATCATTCATACAGTTCACCAAACATCAACGTTCGGGATCCGGATTGCGAAGCCTGATCCGGATCGTTCAAGGAAGATGGTAAACTCAGTGTTCGGGATCCGGATCAAGAGAGGCTACGATCCGGATTGAACTGGTGTATGAACGAACCACCTTCGGGATCCGGATCGAACAACCTGATCCGGATCCTGAACATGTCCCAAGTCCAGTTTTTGATTTTTATGCAATGAAAGATTCTTCCAAGTGTTTCTACACTACAAGAAGTATTCGGATCACACAAAATCTTTAGTTAAACATACCTGATCCTTTTGAATTCTTCTTTCTTGAGATTGAGTTAAATGATCCAACTTTCTTCACCTTCAATCTTCAAGACTTGAGACTTTCACGAAACTACGCCAACTCAAATTCCGTAACAATCTCCCCCTTTGGCGGTTTCGTGACAAAACACAGATCCACTTAAGAAAATTCAAAAAGATATTTTTGTTGCTATCACCATACAACAAAAATTTACAATGGAGATCCGAAAATTTAAAAACATGAGATAAACTCCTAAAACAGACTCTAGACTTAGACATCTGTACTCTCTGCACAAAGAAATCATTCTTGACAAAAAGAGATCGTTAGATACCTCAAGAATATTTAGCATTCAAAACCTAACAGGGATAGAGTTTATGCTCACCATGACATTGAGTAATTCAGATATGTAATAAGATCACAATCAAACATTGACATATCTTCTAAGCAATAAAATTCCAAATGTCATAACTTTGCTTTGTTAGTAATCAACAACTTGTTAGTAATAATACATGTCCAAATAGTTAGTCGAATAGTTAGTAGGAACATGCAACAAATCACAAGATAAAAACCAAAGTTGTGATACTTACCTTTCACCAAAGTCAAAGTTGAAATGATACTTACCTTGATGTTCACATCAATCATTGTTCAAGTTCTCTCTAAACTCTCTCCCCCTTTTTGTCACAAACAAAGCCAAAAATTACCAAAAATTGAAGGAGAGTTAAAAATTTCATAGAAAATGTTCCGAAATTTAAGAACTAGAACTAAAAGTAAGTCCTAAAAACTGAAAAACCTGCACAAAAAAAGGTTAAAAATCTGCAAAAGAATAAAAAGAAGGGAATCAGTCATCAGATTCGGAGTCTTCAGAGCTCGTGCAGCCCATCTTAGAAAACATCTTTTTCACCAGCTTGTTCATTGAATTGACCTTCTTAGTTATGGTAATGTGAGCTGCCGTAATGAGCTCGAGCTCATTGGAGATTCTCGTCTGTGCCTTCGAAATCTGTTCCTGCTCAACAGATAATCGTTGTTGTTCTTTGTAGATGGATGAGACTGATGCTTCATCCGCTGGTGTGGGTGCTGGTTGTGATGGTGACGCGGAAGTGCCGCTACTAGGTTTCGTTCCGCACGGAGGGACTGGAGTGACATGGGGCAATTTGTGAAGTGACTTCACAACGGTGGACTCATCGATCATACCCAAACATTGATGATAAGTCGGTGAGGTAATGTCAACCTGGAATTTCTTCAAGATCCTCATTATAATCAGTGGAAATGGAATTCTTTCTGTGGGATGAGGGTGCTCAACATATCTTGTCATTCTATTCCAAATAATGTATGGAATGTTGATATTCAATCCCATTGCCTCAGACGGATGTCCTAAGAGATACAAAAATAGCATTCGATCCCATCTCAAGACTTTAGTCTGCATATTTGGAAGGATATTGTAACAAGTGATGAAGTTTAGAAATCGGTACTCAAGACGAAGTTCCTTGGATCTGATCGATTTCTCTGTTGATTGCGTTCCTTCCAAACAAATTCCCTTTATAACCATTTGCCACACAGTGTTCGTCAAAACCTTTCCCTTCAAGTAATTAACTCCTGTCTTGCTGGCAGGCATTCCCAAAACCTCGCCAATCAATTGTGGAGTAATTTTGAATCTTGTGCCTTGGATGTTCGTGTAAAATTCCATTGGACCGTTTTCAATTTCACGAAGGTGCCGTGCATTTGTATAGAAGGCCCTTACAAGATGCAGACAGTATCCAAGCACTTCTGGAAATCGACAAACTTGAATAAGGTTTGCTTGTTCAATCAGAACGCCAAACTCAGGAGAGTGATCTCGTAGAGCCTCAATATTGACATGCCTCTCACCAATGCATTCACGATTCTCAAATGCCCTTAGGCGATCCACATTAACGAACACTTGTTCCTCCCGAGGTGGAGAATCCGGAGTAATCGGTTCGTTAGACATGAAACCTCGTGCTCGTCCAAACCGTCGAGCGAGTCGTTTCCTTTTCACCGAGATGGTTGGTGCAGTCATAGGTGCATTACCTTTGTCCATGGGTGCTTTTTCTTTCGATGCATCGGACGCTTTTCCTTTTGAACCATCAGACGCCTTTTGTTCAGGCAATGAGTCATCATCATCTGTCAATTCAGTCCAATCTACCTCGTGACAATCTACTTCTGTGTCGCTGATCACATGAAACTCACCCTTTTGTTGTGTTTTCTTAGCTCTTTTTAACTTGTTTGTGGCCCGAGTGTGCACCATAGTGACCAATAAAGAATGATCCATGAGAATCCCATTGATCCAAGTGCTTTAGGAAGATTAAAATCCTGTGAGCAACAACTCAAGAACACATGAGAAAATTGTTAATTTTCAAAGATTTGAAAAATTATACCCAAACAATCATAATCATGTAGAGAGACTAAGAATCAAATTAGTTTTGCAAAAGGACTTTTAAAAATAGATCAATTGCATGATTTTCGAAAATCCTTATTATATGCCCTAAAACCGAAATTTTAGATATCGAAGCCTAAAAATCCGTTAATGAGGAGAATACCTAGCATATAATCAAAACTAATCTACCCAGAGTTCTTATTTCAAAAGAAATTTGATCAAAAACCATCCACAAACAAAGTTGATCCAAGAAATTCATCACGTTTGAGGAGGAAGAAGAGAAAAACGGTGAAAAAACCGAGATTTTGATCAATAAAACTTACTTGGAGTTGAAGAACTTGAGTTTGAAAGCTTCCAGGAAGGATGAAATCTAGAGAGAGAGGCTCTGAAAACTTTGGAACAAAAGATTGGAGTAAAAGAAATCAAAACCCTTTTGTTCTTTATAAAACCCTAGCCGCGATCCGGATCAGTTCATGATTGCGATCCGGATCGGCTGCCCGCAGTGAGAAACTGCGTTCGGGATCCGGATCATCTTGCCCGATCCGGATCGGCTCCAACTTTTTCTTTAGAAAATTTCAGAGAAATTCAAGAAAAACCAGAAAAAGATTGTAAGCACAAATGTGTATCAACTTTAAACAAAAATCATCGTTTCATACAACAAGAATTAGATTATGCCAAATCTATCAATAATATCCAAAAATGAAACGAGAATTTACAAGAATTAAATCCCTTAAAGTTGAACACCTTCAATTACATCTAACTTGATCTTATGAGTAATGCCTTTATCAAATCATCAATTCAGTAAAGAAAATGAAATACAGAGATCAATAGATGTTTGAAATCCCAAATATAGTAGATAATGTATCTAGACAATCTGTTGAAGAGAGTGGCTCTTTGAGCATCTTTCTTTAAAAAACCCACCTTATACCAACCTTGAAATTTGACGGAGTCAAGTATTTCAACATGCATTTTACTTAATCAAAATTTGAACAACCATGCTTGGTATACATGTGGTAGCTGCACACAATACTCGGACGACCGAGGTGGTAGCTCTTTCCTCCATGTGGTGGTAGTTTTCACACTCCTCATTGGGATGTAACTCTTTCCACATCTTTTGAGCATTTTACTTTTTCTATGACTCCCCCTCAATTGGCTATCAATTATTTAAGATATAAAGTATTCAACCAAATATTGATCTCGATTTCATACTCGACTAAGCAGTCAAATAAGATAATGACTATACCAAGAGATCATTGAGAGAGAGAAATTGACTTTGATCACTTAGAAGATGATTTAATTAACATAAATGATCATTGCAACAGTGAAATATTATGATGGCAAAAGCATAATAAATTTCTAAATGTGCTGAAAAGATGCAATTAAAGTCAATTATGATCTATGCTCAATTAATGTCCTATGTACAATCATAGATAATGAACAAAACAAAAACAAATACAAAACCTATCCTAAGCAAAGGTTTCAAAAAGAAGTTTATTTCAAGGAAAGCATTCCAATTGCTTTTCGTAAATGAATAAAACGTTTTTGATCCAAAGGTTTTGTTAGAATGTCAGCTAATTGATCCTCAGTCGAAATATATGAAAGTTGAAGAGTATTTGATTCAACTAGCTCTCTAAGAAAATGATATCTAAGCTCAATATGTTTTGTTCTAGAGTGCAACACAGGGTTTTTAGAAATGTTAATTGCACTTGTGTTGTCACAAAGAATTGTTACCGAAGATGCTGAAATGCGGAAGTCGCTCAATACGCTTTTCATCCAAATGAGTTGAGTTGAGCAACTTCCAGCTGAAATGTATTCCGCTTCGGCAGTCGAGAGTGCTATGCAGTTCTGCTTTTTACTGTGCCATGCAACAAGGCAATGGCCAAGATAGAAGCATGCACCACTCGTGCTTTTCCGATCATCCACTGATCCTGCCCAATCGGCATCTGAGTATCCAACAATATCCAGACTTGTTCCCATAGGATACCAAATTCCGAAATTAATTGATCCTTTGATGTACCGGATGATCCGTTTCACCGCTTTCAGGTGAACCTCCTTTGGTGCTGATTGATATCTCGCGCAAATCCCAACACCAAAAGATATATCCGGGCGACTAGCCGTGAGGTAAAGTAGACTTCCAATCATACTTCGATACAGTTTCTCGTCTACATTCTCACTATGTGATTCACTTCCAAGTCCCTTGTGGCTAGTTCCCATTGGAGTTGGAAAATCTTTACAATTTTCTAGATCAAACTTTTTGACCAACTCCATTGCATACTTGGATTGACTCAAGTGAATACCTTCATTATTTTGTTTAATTTGCAATCCAAGGAAATAAGTCAATTCGCCTATCATGGACATCTCAAATTCGCTTTCCATGGTCTCCGCGAATTTAGAAGCATCATTATCTCTTGTTGCGCCAAATACAATGTCATCGACATAGATTTGTGCTACAATGAAATTGCTTTGATAATGCTTCACAAAGAGAGTCCTATCAGCTCCCCCTCGAGTATAGCTCTTCTCCAAAAGGTGCTTTGTTAACCTTTCGTACCATGCTCGCGGTGCTTGTTTCAGACCGTAAAGAGCCTTTTTCAAACGAAAAACATGGTTAGGTTGTTTATGATCTACAAAACCTTTCGGTTGAGCCACATAAACTTCCTCATTTAAAAACCCATTTAGAAATGCGCTCTTAACGTCCATTTGAAATAATTTGATTTTAAAATGACAAGCAATAGCAAATAGTATACGAATGGACTCGAGTCTAGCTACAGGGGCGAATGTTTCATCAAAGTCTATACCTTCTACTTGAGAGTAGCCTTGAGCAACTAATCGTGCTTTGTTCCTGATGATAGTACCATCCTCATTTTTCTTGTTCTTGAAGATCCATTTGGTACCTATCACATTGTGTTGCTTTGGAGGCTTCGTTAATTCCCAGACTTTGTTTCGCTCAAATTGATGGAGCTCTTCCTGCATTGCTTTAATCCAGTAGTCATCCTGAAGAGCTTCATCTATGTTCTTTGGTTCGATTAAAGATACGTAGCAAGCGAATCCACAAACCAACTGCCTCCGAGTTCTGACTCCTTCTTGTGGATCTCCAATAATATTCAATTCCGGATGATCCTTGGAGATTCGTAACGTTTGTTGAAACGGAGTACTCGGAGATACATGAGATGATTCCTGCACATCAGATAAACTTGAAGAACCATTAGATGCATCATTAATATTGGAAGTATTATTATGAGAAGATGCATTAGCAGGAGAATCATCATCTAGAGAGATATCGAGGGTAGATTTTCCAGATCCAAAGTGAAAAGCTTCATCTACTTTAACATATATAGATTCTACGATCGTCTTAGATTCAATGTTAATTACTCGATATGCTCTGCTATTCGTAGAATAACCCAAAAAGATCCCTTCATCACTTCGAGAGTCGAACTTTCCAAGATTTTCACGGTCACGTAAAATGTAACATCGACTCCCGAAGACACGAAAATATTTGATGTTGGGTTTTCTACTAAACCACAGCTCATATGGTGTATTTAAAGTTCCTGGGCGCAAGTAAACTCTATTAATGACATAGACAGCGGTGTTCACGGCTTCAGCCCAAAAATGTAGCGGTAAATTCCGGCTATGAAGCATCACACGCGCCATCTCTTGAACAACCCTGTTCTTGCGCTCAACAACACCATTCTGCTGAGGTGTATAGGGTGCCGAGAATTCATGTTTAATGCCATTTGAAGTGCAAAAATCAATGAATTTTGAATTTATGAATTCTCCACCTCTATCACTTCTAACACGAATGATCTTTTCATTCTTTTCAATCATAATACGATGGCAAATCTCATGAAAAGAGTCAAACGTATCAGCTTTCTCTTTTAAAAATGCTACCCAAGAAAACCGAGAGAAATTATCAACCAATAAAAAAATGTACCATTTACCTCCCAAAGATGGTTGACGGGTCGGCCAAAAGAAAAAGAAGAAAAGAAAGTAGTATACATAAACTACACAAGATTTAATCGAAGAACGATTAAAGACAAGGAGGGGTTTCACCTTTGCATACCCAAACCTTTTGAGTTTTGGAGTATGTTGGCAATGGTTGAGAAGTTTTCCTTGATGAAGACGTCTTGCAAGATTGGTCATTTTCTTTTGTCATCGTCTTGTTTGAAGTACTACCAATGTCCTTTTCTTTAGGAAAATCCTTCTTTGAATTCCATGGAGTGAACTTATTGGTAGCAGTTGCAAGATGTGGTTGATTTGATCTTTGAGCTCCAATCATGCAATTTCTTCCAATGTGCCCCGCAGAATTACAACGAAAACATACTTTTGTGCTTGACGATTCTGAAGAGGATGAAGTAGGTTTGTTGTCGTTAGTTGTCATGATTTCCGATGTCGGAGGAGGAGATACCGACTGAGGCACAAAGACTGTCCCAACCGAACTAAAATTGTCTTCAGTTCGATTGTATCCGAGGCCGAACTTGTTTGTTTGACCAAGACCAAGAAGTTTATCCAACTTACTCCTTCCTAAAGAAAATTGCTGTAAGTCATCCTTGAGTTGGCAAATGGTCTCTGTCATTTCCAATTTTTCCCGTCGGGCCTCGCCGTAGAGCTTCAAGAAATAGTTCGCTTTGTTCACCATATCTATATAGTTCTTCTCGAGTTGCTCATTGGACTCTTGAAGGGAAACATTTTCTTTTATCAGTTTATCCCTTTCCACTTCGAGAGCGTTTGAGAGAGAAGTCGCTCTTTTTGCTTCTTCTTCGAGATCATGCACTCTCCCTCTCAAACTCTTGTTTTGCTTAGCCACTTTCTTTGAGTCCCTCAAAAGTCTGTGGTAGGCTAGAGCAAAATCTTCACCTTCCGAATCATCCGATTCGTTGTCCGTTGCATTCTTTTCAACAGTTGTCACGCCCCGGGGGTTTGTTTTAGCGGAAACGGCATTTTTTTTTTTGAAAGGTCTCTTTCTTTCCCGGTGCGTGCCCAGACCCGCCGCACATACAGGATCTCTCTGCAAACGGACAGAGTCTCCCCTGTACGTGCACGGCGTGTGGTTGAATACATCTCCCAAGCAAACATAACCATTCAATCACAACATTCAATTTCATACAACCAGTATTCTAAATATTTAAGCGCATGGCCACTTCAACTTGAAAGGATAAATCCACGGTTTTTAAAGAGTGCCCACCCGGCACTTAAGTTTTGAAAACGAGTTTCGAAATCAGCATAAACCCCAGGGTTTTGAAAACGGTGCCCACACGACACTTAGATTTTGAAAACGGTTTTCGCAATCTTTTCTTTGTTTTTGTTTCGCTTTTCAAATGGCCAGTAGGAAATAAAGGAGAAGGTAGTGCATAAACAGAAAATCAAATACCGACATCTACGTCGACCCCACAAGGGTATCGGGAACCTCACACATGCCCACAATATAAATGAAAAGCCGAAAAGAAAAGGGAAGCATAAAGTTCAGGGTCTCCAACGGTCCCGCTGTGTCCGCCCCGTCCTCACCGCCACCTACCTCTCCCCTCGCCTGGGCCCTGTCACGAAGTGGGAAGTCAGTGACTAATAAACGCCGTGCAAGGGAAAATAATAAAAACAAACCGTGGCGACAACCGGAGCAACCACCCTTTTGGGAAGGGGGGGGGAAAAAGGTAACCTGTATATCTGCATCCTGTAATACCCGGCCGCGTCGGTCCACTACCGACGGCCCCATACCGTACCTGCAACACCGCGACCGCGCCGGACAACTAAACCGGCGGGTCGCTCCGCTCGCACCTAGGCGCCTCAACCCCACAACTAATAAGGGGCCCCCACTACGTCACCTCGTGGGTAAACACGGGTTCTACGACCTCTTTTCCGGAAAAGCGCACCCTCTGCGGTGGCCAAACCGCGGGTGCGCGTGTGGCAACCTCGAGCCCAGTAACCGTAACCACCATCATGTCAGTATCACAATAAGAATAATAAGAGTAATGAGGTAAATGAGGTAAATGAGGTAAAGTGCATAATCGAAAACAAGGTAATACTGCGCGCACTCGAAGGTGGCCCGCTGACATATAAGGGTTGAAAAAGAAGAACACCGTCGGCGATCGACGCTAGTCATTATAGCGAACCCACTAACATGCATAAGCTTTCACCCGTCATTACGTAACCCCAGTACACTTAGAATAGACCCCGTCCAATAAGATAGAATTTAGAGGCTAGGAATAAAGTAAAAACAACCCACCTGTCGCCAGTAGAAAAACCACGCTCGGCTCCCCGCGTCCCGGCGCGCTCCCCGAAGCTGCAAGACGGGATCCCCGGGCGGGGAGGTCAAGAACCTTTAAACGCGAAGTAAGGAAAAGCCCCAACACCGGCCGGCCCCCGACGGCAGCGACCGAACCCCCCACGCGCCGCCGTGCTGTCCGCGCGGCGCCTCGCATGTGCGGGCTGCCCCGCGGCCACCCCGCATGCGGGCGCCCCGCACGGCACCCCCGCATGCGCGGCCTGCACCGCGCGGTGCCCCCGCATGCGCGGGCTGCCCCGCGCGGCGCCCCGCATGCGGGTGCCCCGCACGGCACCCCCCCGCATGCGCGGGCCGCACCGCGCGGTGCCCCCGCATGCGCGTGCCCCGCACGGCACCCCCCGCATGCGCGGGCCGCACCGCGCGGTGCCCCCGCATGCGCGTGCCCCGCACGGCACCCCCGCATGCGCGGGCCGCACCGCGCGGTGCCCCCGCATGCGCGGGCTGCCCCGCGCGGCGCCCCGCACGCGGGTGCCCCGCACGGCGTCCCCGCATGCGCGGGCTGCGCCGCGCGGTGCCCCCGCATGCGCGGGCTGCCCCGCGCGGCGCCCCGCACGCGGGTGCCCCGCACGGCGCCCCCGCATGCGCGGGCTGCGCCGCGCGGTGCCCCCGCATGCGCAGGCTGCCCCGCGCGGCGCTCCGCACGCGGGTGCCCCGCACGGCGCCCCCGTGCGGCGGCACGCCCCTCTCCTTCCCTCTCCGACGAAGATCAAGAAACCCCCCCCCCTCCCCGCACGTGACGAGAAAAAGACAAGAAAAGAAAACGAAAACACGGCTCACCTTGTCTTGGTCGGTACCGGGCGAAGGAGAGGGATCGTCCTCTTCGCGTTCGTCGGATCTTTGCGGGGAGGCGATCGATCTCTTCTCTTCCACGCCGGCCGATGGAAAGGACGAGGGTTTTTGGGGACCGCTCCTCGTCCACGCTCGGATAATATACGCCAAGGAGGGGGAGGCGAGGTTTAGGAAACCTAATTCCCAAGGCCGACTACTTAGACGTTTTGGGCGTAGTGGATTTTGGACCCCAAAATTAATTTTAACCCCTCGGGTGAAAGGAAAACAAAAAGGGGTGGTCGAAACCCATACCTCAAACTGGTCGACTAAACTCGATCTGATTGCGGACCAGAGTTCGGTCCGCCCCCGGTAATTGTGTAAGTCACCTGGGCTACGGTACCAGCTTCCGGAATTTATTCTGGGAGAACCGGGGGTCGGAATCCAAAACCGATCGCGCCGCCGGTCTCCGTTTCGCGAGCTTTATTAACCAAAAATACCCGCGAGCCCCGACCGTCTGCCCAGAAAAATAAGGAAAAATTACCCTCGAACCCCTATTGTCAACCAGACGGTTCAATAAAAATCGACGGAAAGCCCCGAAAGGTAAAAATAAATCCGCGGTTATCACACCACTCACCTCAAAAAAACGAGTTTCGTCCTCGAAACTCAGACCCGGGTGGTGGTGAACAGGTTCGGGTAGTTCTCCCTCATTTTAGACTCCAGCTCCCATGTTGCTTCTCGCTCCTCGTGGTTGCTCCAGAGCACCTTCACGTAGGGGATGGCTCGATTCCGCAGTGATTTTGTTTCCCTTGCCAGGATCTTCACTGGGGTTTCTTCGAAGCTCAGGTCCTCCTTAAGTTCGAGTGCAGAGGTGTCCAGGACATGTGATGGGTCGGGGAGATATTTCCGAAGCATTGATACGTGGAACACATCGTGGACTCGGTCGAGGTTTGGTGGTAGGGCGAGGCGGTAAGCTACTGGGCCGATGCGCTCTAGAATCTCAAATGGCCCCACAAACCGTGGGCTCAGCTTGCCCCTTAGCCCGAAACGCCTGATTCCTCTGGATGGCGAGACCCGCAAAAACACATGTTCCCCCACCTGAAACTCCAAGTCCCGGCGCCTCTGGTCTGCGTAACTCTTCTGTCGACTCTGGGCGGTCAGCAAGCGCTGTCTGATAAGGCGCACTTTCTCTTCCGTTTCTTCCACTAAGTCGGGTCCCAAAAGTTTCCGCTCTCCCAAGTCGTCCCAGCAGATCGGGGATCGGCAGCGCCTTCCATACAGTGCTTCGTAGGGCGCCATCCGAATGCTGGCCTGGTAGCTGTTGTTGTAGGCAAATTCCACGAGAGGTAGGTAGCGTAACCATCCGATTCCCCAATCAAGCACACAGGCGCGGAGCAGGTCTTCTAGGGTTTGTATCGTGCGCTCTGACTGTCCGTCCGTCTGAGGGTGGAAGGCGGTGCTGAAATGTAGTCTGGTCCCCATGGCCTGCTGGAGGCTTTGCCAAAACTTCGAGACAAAGCGCGTGTCCCTGTCCGAGGTGATCGATGCCGGTACCCCATGTAGTCTCACGATCTCGCTGATGTAGACTTGAGCCAGCCGTTCGCGGGTCCAAGTGGTGTGAATTGGTAGGAAGTGTGCTGACTTGGTTAACCGGTCAACTACAACCCAGATCGCGTCGTGGCCCTGTTGTGAACGTGGGAATCCAGTAACAAAATCCATGGTGATCTGGTCCCATTTCCACTCTGGTACCGGTAAGGGCTGTAGCTTCCCTGCTGGTCGCTGGTGTTCGGCCTTTATCTGTTGGCATACTAGGCAGTGGGCTACGTATCGCGTCACGTCTTCTTTTAACTTAGGCCACCAGAACGTCTGTTTGAGATCCCTGTACATCTTCGTGCCCCCCGGGTGGGCCGCATAAGGGGCTCGGTGTGCCTCCGCTAGGATTTCATTCTTCAACTCTGGTAAATCCGGCACACAGACCCGCCCGCGGAAACATAGGGTGCCGTCGTCTTTCACCGCAAAGTCAATCTCTTGACCCTGGGGAATCTTGTCTCGTATACGCTGTAGGTGCAGATCGGTCTGCTGTCCCTCCTGGATCTTCTCGTAAAGCGTCGGCTTGACCACCAAGGCTAGGAGTTGCAGAACTGTGCCTGCAGGCACTACCTCCAACCGCATTCGCGCGAACTCCGCGACCAGGTGGTCCTGCTTCGTCAGCGCGCTCTCCGACGCCCCGTCCCGATGCCCTTTTCTGCTCAGTGCGTCTGCCACCACATTTGCCTTCCCGGGGTGATATTGGATCGTCACGTCGTAATCCTTCAGCAACTCGAGCCACCGTCTCTGCCGCAAGTTTAACTCTTTTTGGGTAAAAATGTACTTAAGACTTTGATGATCTGAGAAAACGTTGCAGTGGACTCCGAAGAGGTAATGCCTCCACAGTTTCAAAACGAAGACCACGGCGGCCAATTCCAGGTCGTGTATCGGATAGTTCCTTTCGTAGTCCTTCAGCTGCCTGGACGCGTAGGCGATCACCTTCCCCTGTTGCATCAGAACACCTCCAAGACCGATCCTTGACGCGTCGCAGTACACTTCATAATCCTCTCCGGGCGTCGGCAGCACTAGTATTGGTGCCTTAGTTAATCTCTTCTTGAGTTCCTCAAAACTCTCCTGGCACTTGGCCGTCCATATGAACTTCTCGCCTTTTCTGGTCAATCGGTTTAAAGGGGCAGCGATCTTTGCGAAGCCCTCAACGAAACGCCGGTAGTATCCTGCCAGCCCTAGAAAACTTCGCACTTCTGTCACCGACGTCGGCGGCCGCCAGTCTACCACTGCTTCTACCTTTTTGGGGTCCACAGCGATCCCCTGTGCCGAGATCACATGCCCTAGGAAGCCGACTTCCCGCAGCCAGAATTCACACTTCTTGAGTTTCGCGAACAACTTCTGCTCTCTGAGGGTTTGCAGGATCGTCCGTAGATGGTCCTCGTGCTCCTCGTCGGTAGTGGAGTAAATCAGGATGTCGTCGATAAAGACTACCACGAACCGATCCAAGAAGGGTCTGAAGATCCGGTTCATCATGTCCATGAAAACAGCGGGGGCGTTCGTAAGTCCGAATGGCATCACCGTGAACTCGTAGTGGCCGTATCGAGTCCGGAAGGCGGTCTTGGGGATATCTTCATTTCGAACTCGGAGTTGATGGTAGCCCGACTGTAGGTCAATTTTGGAGAAGACCGTCGCTCCCCGTAACTGATCGAAGAGGTCGTCGATTCTGGGTAGGGGGTACTTATTCTTCACCGTGACTTTGTTTATCCCTCTGTAGTCAATGCAGAGCCGCAGGCTTCCATCTTTCTTCCGTACAAAGAGTACCGGTGCGCCCCAGGGTGACACACTCGGTCGGATGAACCCTTTGTCCAAGAGATCTTCCAATTGTGCCTTAAGCTCCTTCAGCTCCGCGAAGGCCATTCGGTAAGGGGCCTTCGTAATAGGATGCGTGCCTGGTAGTAGCTCAATAGGGAACTCCACCTCCCTCTCCGGAGGCATCCCCGGCAACTCCGCGGGGAATACGTCAGGATAGTCCCTCACCACTGGGATATCTGCAAGTGTCGTCGAGGGTCGAATAGCCAAGTCCACCGATGCTAGATAGGCCACGCACCCCCCCTCAACCAGTCTTCTGGCCCGTGCCGCTGAAATAACCGCCGGGAAGGAGATGCTCTTGCCCATTATGTACACATGTTCGGGGAAGCCCGGTTCTTGTAGCCGCAATTGTCGCTTGTCGCAATCAATGAGAGCCTGGTACCTTGTGAGCCAGTCCATGCCCAACACCACGTCGTACTCCTTCAAAGGGATCACCGCCAAGTCCCAAGGGCAGGCCAACCGTCCCAACATAATCGGGCAGGCGGCCACAAAACTGGTCGCCTCCAGAGTCCCTCCCGCCGTTTGTACCGTCAAGGAGGCTTGGAGGGGTGTCTCCTCGAGGTTATGCGTGAAAACGAAATCACGAGAAATGAACGAGTGCGTTGCTCCGGTATCGAAAAGAGTTCTAGCACGGGAATTCAAAACGGAAGTAGTACCTGCAAGAGCGTCCTCCGGTGGATCAGTCCCTTGGCGGGTCATTGAGAAAACCCTCCCGCCTGGTTGTGGTTGCCGGTCCTCCTCACGCCGTGGTGCGGGGGGTCTGGAGGCCGACGCCATAGGAGCTTTTCCCCGCCCTGAGTGCTGTGGCCTGGGCGTAGGTGCTCCCATGGGCGCCGATCCCCCGCCTAAGGGGCAGTTGCGGCGGAAGTGCCCCCGTTTGCCGCACCTGAAACAATGGTCGTCTCTTTGGGGGCACTCTCCCGTCAGGTGTCCTCCCCCGCATATGATACAAGGCCTATTCCACGGCCTCGGCCCTCCTGTTGGCGCGCCCCGGGGCCCTGTCGGCGGTCTCCATCTTTTGGGGGGTCGGCTCCCGCTGGAAGAACCCTCCCCCCAGCCTTGCTGGTGTCGCTTCTGATCCCTTAGCCGCGCCGCGTTCTCCCTTCTGGCACGGGTCACAGCGAAACCCCGCTCCACCGTGGTGGCCTTGTCGACCACTCCCTGAAAGGTATGCAGGCCAGCCGCGTTCACCACCTCGAAGATGTCGCTTCGCAGGCCATCGACGAAGAGTTGTGCCTTGTGAGCCTCGTCCCGTGCGACGAACGGGACGCAATTTACTAGTCGGACGAATTCCCGTTGATATTCCATGACCGTCCGGTCCCCTTGTTGAATGTGGTTTAGGTCATCCTCCAACTTTTTCTTGACGCTGCTGGTGAAGAAGGCCTCGAACAGCTCCTTCTTGAAAGTTGTCCAGGACGGAAGAGCGGTACCCTTAGCAGGATCGGGGCGTATCGTCTTCCACCACAAGCGGGCATTCCCTTCCAAGCAATGGACGGCTAGGGGAACCCGCTCATGATCCTCCATAAGTAAGTCTTCAAAGAGTTTCTCCATTGACCCCACCCAGTTCTCCACGACCCACGGATCTGTCGTGTCCCCTTCGAACGTGGGCGGGTCGTGCTTCTTAAAGTCCTTCAAGTTGGCCCGCACTCGATCCCGTTCGGTCATCACAACCCCCCCTCCACTCGTGGCGGCGGCAGCCGCGATAGGGGTAGGCGTGACCACCGTTTCCTCCAGAATAACCCGGCTAGTTGTCCCTGGCGCCGGCCCCGTAGTCGCCGCTGGTGGTGGCGCTGTCGGCGGCGCCGCGGCCGGTGCTGTCGGCCCCGGCGGAGGGACAGGGGCGGCCGTCACAGGTGCGGCCTGCTGCTGCGTCATCTGGCGTACGTGATCGGTGAGGGTAGCCAATTGCCCCGCCATTTCCCGCAATTGTTGCCGCAGGAGTTGGTTCTCCGCGGCCGTCGACGTTGTCGCATCCGCCTCGGCGTCCCCCGCCGATGACCTTGTACGGGCCATATCTGTCACTCACAAGAAGGTCAAAATTAGACAGTAACTACAACCAGTGTACCCTTTTATGCGAGGAAAGATTCAAACTCCCGCCCCCCGTTCACTCACGTTCTAAAATCCTATGCCCCACCCATTTCATTTATTCGTAGGTATGTGAGGCATTCCCACGGATGTCGGCACGAGCTGTTGTGATTGAATGAAGTCTCTGATACCATCTTAATCTGTCACGCCCCGGGGGTTTGTTTTAGCGGAAACGGCATTTTTTTTTTTGAAAGGTCTCTTTCTTTCCCGGTGCGTGCCCAGACCCGCCGCACATACAGGATCTCTCTGCAAACGGACAGAGTCTCCCCTGTACGTGCACGGCGTGTGGTTGAATACATCTCCCAAGCAAACATAACCATTCAATCACAACATTCAATTTCATACAACCAGTATTCTAAATATTTAAGCGCATGGCCACTTCAACTTGAAAGGATAAATCCACGGTTTTTAAAGAGTGCCCACCCGGCACTTAAGTTTTGAAAACGAGTTTCGAAATCAGCATAAACCCCAGGGTTTTGAAAACGGTGCCCACACGACACTTAGATTTTGAAAACGGTTTTCGCAATCTTTTCTTTGTTTTTGTTTCGCTTTTCAAATGGCCAGTAGGAAATAAAGGAGAAGGTAGTGCATAAACAGAAAATCAAATACCGACATCTACGTCGACCCCACAAGGGTATCGGGAACCTCACACATGCCCACAATATAAATGAAAAGCCGAAAAGAAAAGGGAAGCATAAAGTTCAGGGTCTCCAACGGTCCCGCTGTGTCCGCCCCGTCCTCACCGCCACCTACCTCTCCCCTCGCCTGGGCCCTGTCACGAAGTGGGAAGTCAGTGACTAATAAACGCCGTGCAAGGGAAAATAATAAAAACAAACCGTGGCGACAACCGGAGCAACCACCCTTTTGGGAAGGGGGGGGGAAAAAGGTAACCTGTATATCTGCATCCTGTAATACCCGGCCGCGTCGGTCCACTACCGACGGCCCCATACTGTACCTGCAACACCGCGACCGCGCCGGACAACTAAACCGGCGGGTCGCTCCGCTCGCACCTAGGCGCCTCAACCCCACAACTAATAAGGGGCCCCCACTACGTCACCTCGTGGGTAAACACGGGTTCTACGACCTCTTTTCCGGAAAAGCGCACCCTCTGCGGTGGCCAAACCGCGGGTGCGCGTGTGGCAACCTCGAGCCCAGTAACCGTAACCACCATCATGTCAGTATCACAATAAGAATAATAAGAGTAATGAGGTAAATGAGGTAAATGAGGTAAAGTGCATAATCGAAAACAAGGTAATACTGCGCGCACTCGAAGGTGGCCCGCTGACATATAAGGGTTGAAAAAGAAGAACACCGTCGGCGATCGACGCTAGTCATTATAGCGAACCCACTAACATGCATAAGCTTTCACCCGTCATTACGTAACCCCAGTACACTTAGAATAGACCCCGTCCAATAAGATAGAATTTAGAGGCTAGGAATAAAGTAAAAACAACCCACCTGTCGCCAGTAGAAAAACCACGCTCGGCTCCCCGCGTCCCGGCGCGCTCCCCGAAGCTGCAAGACGGGATCCCCGGGCGGGGAGGTCAAGAACCTTTAAACGCGAAGTAAGGAAAAGCCCCAACACCGGCCGGCCCCCGACGGCAGCGACCGAACCCCCCACGCGTCGCCGTGCTGTCCGCGCGGCGCCTCGCATGTGCGGGCTGCCCCGCGGCCACCCCGCATGCGGGCGCCCCGCACGGCACCCCCGCATGCGCGGCCTGCACCGCGCGGTGCCCCCGCATGCGCGGGCTGCCCCGCGCGGCGCCCCGCATGCGGGTGCCCCGCACGGCACCCCCCCGCATGCGCGGGCCGCACCGCGCGGTGCCCCCGCATGCGCGTGCCCCGCACGGCACCCCCCGCATGCGCGGGCCGCACCGCGCGGTGCCCCCGCATGCGCGTGCCCCGCACGGCACCCCCGCATGCGCGGGCCGCACCGCGCGGTGCCCCCGCATGCGCGGGCTGCCCCGCGCGGCGCCCCGCACGCGGGTGCCCCGCACGGCGCCCCGCACGCGGGTGCCCCGCACGGCGCCCCCGCATGCGCGGGCTGCGCCGCGCGGTGCCCCCGCATGCGCGGGCTGCCCCGCGCGGCGCCCCGCACGCGGGTGCCCCGCACGGCGCCCCCGCATGCGCGGGCTGCGCCGCGCGGTGCCCCCGCATGCGCGGGCTGCCCCGCGCGGCGCTCCGCACGCGGGTGCCCCGCACGGCGCCCCCGTGCGGCGGCACGCCCCTCTCCTTCCCTCTCCGACGAAGATCAAGAAACCCCCCCCCCTCCCCGCACGTGACGAGAAAAAGACAAGAAAAGAAAACGAAAACACGGCTCACCTTGTCTTGGTCGGTACCGGGCGAAGGAGAGGGATCGTCCTCTTCGCGTTCGTCGGATCTTTGCGGGGAGGCGATCGATCTCTTCTCTTCCACGCCGGCCGATGGAAAGGACGAGGGTTTTTGGGGACCGCTCCTCGTCCACGCTCGGATAATATACGCCAAGGAGGGGGAGGCGAGGTTTAGGAAACCTAATTCCCAAGGCCGACTACTTAGACGTTTTGGGCGTAGTGGATTTTGGACCCCAAAATTAATTTTAACCCCTCGGGTGAAAGGAAAACAAAAAGGGGTGGTCGAAACCCATACCTCAAACTGGTCGACTAAACTCGATCTGATTGCGGACCAGAGTTCGGTCCGCCCCCGGTAATTGTGTAAGTCACCTGGGCTACGGTACCAGCTTCCGGAATTTATTCTGGGAGAACCGGGGGTCGGAATCCAAAACCGATCGCGCCGCCGGTCTCCGTTTCGCGAGCTTTATTAACCAAAAATACCCGCGAGCCCCGACCGTCTGCCCAGAAAAATAAGGAAAAATTACCCTCGAACCCCTATTGTCAACCAGACGGTTCAATAAAAATCGACGGAAAGCCCCGAAAGGTAAAAATAAATCCGCGGTTATCACAACAGTGGAGTTGGACAACGACTCGGATGTACTTGCCATAAAGCACATGAAGGGTGAAGATACGGACGCGTGGAATGCGGTGGAGCTCTTTTCTTCATCACTCGAAGACGACTCATTTGACGTTGAGTTGTCATCCCAAGTGACGACTTGCATCGCCTTCTTCTTTGCCGGATACTTGTTAGGACACTCCGTTGCAATGTGGCCGTAGCCTCGACATTTGAAGCATTGTAGTTGTCCTTCTGAACTTTTCTTATCCTTTGAGAAGTTCTCTTGCTTTCTTGACTTGTAACTTGAAGTACCCTTGCCTTTGTTCGACTTTCCGAAGGATGGAGATTTGCTTGAATTACCCCTCCGAAAGTTGCGGCGAAACTTCCTTGACAAGAGAGCGAGCTGCTTCTCAAATTCCTCCATAGAAAGGTTCTCGTCATCGTCTGAGGAGGATGTATCCGCGTCTTCTTCCTTAGTTGTTTTCAACGCATAACCTGAAGACTTAGAAGTGGATGCCTTTCCAGAAGAATTGTTAGTAGTAAATGTCATTTCATAAGTTTGTAATGAACCAACTAATTCTTCTACACGTATTTCGTCCGGGTGTTTAATAGTTTCAATGGCAGTAACCTTTGGGCGAAATCATTCAGGAAGAGTTCTTAAGATCTTTCTTACAATCTTAAATTCTGGAATCTTCTCTCCCAGATTAGCACATGAGTTTACAATGTCTTGCAATCGTGTATAGTAGTCCGTGAAAGATTCGTTTTCTGCCATTAAGATAGAGTCAAACTTGCTCGTAAGCATTTGCAGCTTCTGAATCTTCACGAGGTTAGTTCCCTCATGTGTAACCTGAAGAACATCCCAGATTTCTTTCGCAGTCTCACATGCCGAGACGCGAGAGAATTCAGTTTGAGATAAGGCATTAAAGATAGCATTAATTCCCTTGCCATTGTAAGAAGATGAATCTAACTCTTCCTTGGTCCATTTCGACCTAGGTTTTAAGGTGCGAACATCACCAATAAATTCAGTTGGATTAGACCATCCTAATTCAATTGATTGCCACACCCGTTCGTCGATGGAAATTAAAAAGGCTTTCATCCGTACTTTCCAGTACGCATAATTTGTTCCATCGAAGAACGGGGGTCGGTTGATGTTTCCACCTTCAACCATTGTTTACAACCCTATTCCCTCTCTGATACCACTTGTTGGGTTATATGTAATAAGGATCTAAATAGGGGAAAAAACACCTAGAGGGGAGTGAATAGGTGTAAACGTATAAACACTCAAAAATTGTTGCGATAAAAACCCAATGCGGAAATAAAAAATAATACGCAAGATTTTTACGTGGAAAACTCCATCACCGGAGTAAAAAACCACGGGACCGATAACACGGCAGAAATCCACTAGAATTAAAACACGTACAAGGTGATTTACCGTACACAATTACGACTCAACCTTTTCCATACGCTCCTAGAGGATCTTCTCCGCTCGCTCCGTGACGCTTCTCGAATCCACGATCTGCGCCCAACGCCGAATCCACGGCGTCCAACGTCGAATCCACGACGTCCGACCGAATCCACGGTCTTCACCCAATAGCACCCTTCGAATCCACGAACGTGCCTCGCTCCGAATCCACGAGAGCGGTTGAACCTTGAATCCACAAGGACACGCGAATCCACGCGCCGATTTTTGGGGTAAATCGTTGTTTTTGGGTGGTGATGATCTGCCGAATACTTAGATCAAAGATAGATCGGAAATACCATCTAAGTATTCATTAGTTTGATTCAACTCAAGATGTGAGTATGAAAACCTAGAATCAAACTAATCAATATAGATGAAGAAACATAGAGTATTCTCTAATGATTTCCTTTCTTCTCTATATGTGGATCTCGAGGCGTATATATGAAAATGACGGCTATTTTTATTTTCGGCCTCTTTTTGGATTAACCCTAGAAAAAGAGTCATAGGGTTTATTTATAGGTTAGAAACCCTAGGAAGGAGATAGAAATCAAAAACCTAACATTTCTGGAGATTTTACGGACGGCGATCCGGATCGGATTAGCTGTGATCCGGATCGTCGTAACGAGTCAAGCAATTCCAGAAAAACGAAGGTTCGGGATCCGGATCGAAGTGCTTGATCCGGATCATTCATACAGTTCACCAAACACCAACGTTCGGGATCCGGATTGCGAAGCCTGATCCGGATCGTTCAAGGAAGATGGTAAACTCAGTGTTCGGGATCCGGATCAAGAGAGGCTACGATCCGGATTGAACTGGTGTATGAACGAACCACCTTCGGGATCCGGATCGGACAACCTGATCCGGATCCTGAACATGTCCCAAGTCCAGTTTTTGATTTTTATGCAATGAAAGATTCTTCCAAGTGTTTCTACACTACAAGAAGTATTCGGATCACACAAAATCTTTAGTAAAACATACCTGATCCTTTTGAATTCTTCTTTCTTGAGATTGAGTTAAAAGATCCAACTTTCTTCACCTTCAATCTTCAAGACTTGAGACTTTCACGAAACTACGCCAACTCAAATTCCGTAACACATGGGGCCCCGCGGCCCTGCAGGCCGCGCGCTGGGCGCGCGGCCCTGCGGAGGTGCCGCGCGGGCGGCCCATGGGGCCGCGCGGCCCTGCAGGCCGCGCGCTGGGCGCGCGGCCCTGCGGAGGTGCCGCGCGGGCGGCCCATAGGGCCCCGCGGCCCTGCAGGCCGCGCGCTGGGCGCGCGGCCCTGCGGAGGTGCCGCGCGGGCGGCCCTGCAGGCCGCGCGCTGGGCGCGCGGCACTGCAGGGTGCCACGCGGGCAGCCCATGGGGCCGCGCGGCCCTGCAGGCCGCGCGCTGGGCGCGCGACACTGCAGGGTGCCGCGCTTGCAGCCCATGGGGCCGCGCGGCCCTACAGGCCGCGCGGCTGGCCGCCGCCGCGCGGGGCCGGGTTCTTTGGGCTGTTCGGCCGTGGGCTGCTCTGTGCCGTTGTCTTCGGCTCGACGGTGCGCCGCGGCGGGTGCGCGTTGGGCTTTCCGCGCAACGCCCGGCGTTTCTTCATGGGCGGTTGGGTTTGTATCGCCGTTTTGAGCGCGGTTTTGGGCCGCGGGTTTTTCTGACCCCTGTTTTCACCGTTTCCGCAGTGGTGTCTTAGCGCTAGCTTTCTACGTGACCGGTGGTGCACGTTTTGCCGCGAGGAGCTGCAGGATCGCTTCGGGACCTTCTTCTAGCGCGCGATGTGCGGGTTGAGCACAGGTGGGTTGTTTTATTTAAGAATCACGGAGTGCTCTACATTACTTCGAAATGCAAAGGTATCGCGTTCCTTTTTATTATTGCGCTTATCTGGTAACTGCCAGAAGTTGTTCTAAATCGCTGGGAACCCCTTGAGTGTATTGATCTCGTGCCAGGGGCCGAGAAAGGGGGATTCCTGGATTTTCTTGCTATACTCCAGAGTCTCAGGATGTTAGTAGCATTACCAGATTTAGTCGAGGGTTGGTTTTCCGACTTGATTGTGAGTAGAGTCGTTCGAGTTTTCCGAGCTGCTTGATCGAGGATTATAGCCTGCAGATGCCGCTTACTGAGATAGATGTGACTTGATCATTACCCGGTGGGGTCGCACCCCTCGGGTCACGCTCCGGACGCGTTGAGATATTGAGACCCCTGGCCATGCTACCAGGTGGGTACTCGCCCCTGGCCGTGCTACCAGGCGGCTACTAGAGAGAGATTGAGACAGTCGGACAGGACGCCCCACGTAAATCCCGTCCTCAAGTGGATGTGTGGTGGTGGGCAGGTGCGCTCCTAGTCGACAGGCGCAGGCTCGACTGGCCCCTATGTGGCAGTCGTAGAGATTTGGTGACATGAGTGGGTGGTTGTGGCATATGTTCTTAGATGGTTTTCCTTCGAGCATAGTGTTGAGGCATATAGTGGTAGATTCATTTCCTGCTTGCATATCTATCTATCTATCTATCTATCTATCTATCTATCTATCTATCTATCTATCTATCTATCTATTTTGCCTCCAGCAGACTTAGTGGGCGCACCGTGAGTTCTGGCAGCGGTACCCACTGAGATCTGTTTTTGCAGTTGATCTCACACCCGCTGCGTGTGACAGGTGTTCCTGAGGCGTCTTTTCCAGGCTCGGCTCGTGCGGAGTCCTCTGACCGAGGTAAGGGCGTCGCCGACTAGTTCCTACCCGAGTCGGTCGAGTCAGAGATAGAGTGACCTGTACCTTTTTGGTTTCCTCTTTTGTACTAGACAGTGGTACTGTACTTATGTTTTGGGAGATAGTGGACTCATGTATTTGGACTCTTTTATTTAGTTATTTCAGTTATTCTGTTTTCTTCCTTTTGCATAGCTCTTTTTTCGCTCTGATACTTGTGTAGCGATCGATCTCTTTGCAGGTTGGACGCTTCGTCTGTACGGCAGTTTCCGTACAGACGGCGGATCTGTTGGCGAGCCCGGGGCGTGATTCGACCCCCGGGGCGTGACATAATATATCTAGTCAATTTATTGTAGGGAGTGGCTCTTTGAGCATCTTTCAATAAAAATCCCACCTTATACCAACCTTGGAATTTGACAGAGTCAAGTGTTCCAAAAAGCATTTTATCTAATCAACAAGAAAAACCATGCTTGGTAACCATGTGGTAGCTGCACACAGTGTTAGGTTATATGTAATAATGGATCTAAATAGGGGAAAAAACACCTAGAGGGGGGTGAATAGGTGTAAACAATAAACACTCAAAAAATCATTGCGCAATAAAAACCCAATGCGGAAATATAAATGGACACGCAAGATTTTTACATGGAAAACTCCAAACCGGAGTAAAAAACCACGGGACCGATAACACGGTGAAATCCACTAGAATTAAACACGTACAAGGTGATATACAGTACTCACAGACGACTCAACCTTTTCCATACGCTCCTAGTTGATCTTCTCCGCTCGCTCCGCAACGCGTCTCGAATCCACGATCTGTGTCCAACGCCGAATCCACGGCGTCCAACGTCGAGTCCATGACGTCTGACCGAATCCACGGTCTTCACCCAGTAGCACGCTTCGAATCCACGAATGTACCTCGCTCCGAATCCACGAGAGCGGTTGCACCTTGAATCCACAAGGCCACGCGAGTCCACGCGCCGATTTTGGGGTAAATCGTTGTTTTTGGGTGGTGATAATCCGCCGAATACTTAGATCAAAGATAGATAGGAAATACCATCTAAGTATCCATTATATGCCCTAAAACCGAAATTTTTGAAATCGAAGATCAAAAATCCGTTAATCAAGAGAATACCTAGCATATAATCAAAACTAATCTACCCAGAGTTCTTATTTCAAAAGAGATTTGACCAAAAACCATCCACAAATGAAAAAGTTCCATGATTTCTACTCACGTTTTGAGCAAACAAGGAAAAACAGTGAAAAACCGAGATTTTGATCAATAAAACTTACTTGGAATCGAAGAACTCGAGTTTGAAAGGCTCAAAGAAGGATGAATTCTTGAGAGAGAAACTCTGGAGTCTTAAGAACAAAAGATTGGAATAAAAGAAATCAAAATCCCTCTTGTTCTAATAAAACCCTAGACGTGATCCGGATCGGATCGAGATTTCGATCCGGATCGGCTACCCGCAGGAAACACCTGCGTTCGGGATCCGGATCATTCATGTCCGATCCGGATCGGCTCCAACTTTTTCTTCAGAATAATTTAGAAAAATTCAATAAAATCCGGAAAAAGTATGTAAGCATTTTAGCACATCAACTTTAAACAAAAATCATCGTTTCATGTCAAGAGAAATAAATTATGTTAAATCTATCAATAACATTAAAATAATGACATGAAAATTTACAGAAATTAAAACCTTTAAAGTTGATCAAGTTCAAACACATCCATCATGATCTTATGAGTACGGCGTTTATCAAATCATTAAAATGGTAAAGAAAATGAATTACTAAGATCAATAGATGTTTGAAATCCCAAATAAATTATATAATGTATCTAGTCAATCTGTTGAAGAGAGTGGCTCTTTGAGCATCTTTCATTTAAAAAACCACCTTATACCAACCTTAAAATTTGACGGAGTCAAGTATTTCAATCATGCATTTTATTTAATCAAAAATTACAAACCCATGCTTGGTATACATGTGGTAGCTGCACACAGTACTCGGACGACCGAGGTGGTAGCTCTTTCCTCCATGTGGTGGTAGTTTTCACACTCCTCATTGGGATGTAACTCTTTCCACATCTTTTGAGCATTTTACTTTTCTTTGACTCCCCCTTAATTGGCTATCAATTAATTTAAGATATAAAGTATTCAACCAAGGATTGATCTCGAATTCATACTCAACCAAATAGTCAAATAAGATAAAAACAATACCAAGAGATCATTGAGAGAGAAATTGACTTTGATCAATTAAAAATGATTTAATTTAAATAAATGATCAATGCATCAACTGAATTATTATGATATCCAAAGCATAATAAATTTCTAATTATATGAAAGGATGCAAGTAAAGTCAATAATACACATGCTCAATTAATGTACTATGTATAAACATAGATAAAGAATAAAAACACAAAAACAAAACCTAACCTAAGCAAAAGTTTCAAAAAGAAGTTTATTTCAAGGAAAGCATTCCAATTGCTTTACGCAAATGAATAAAACGTTTTTGATCCAAAGGTTTTGTTAAAATGTCAGCTAATCGATCTTCAGTTGAAATATATGACAGTTGAAGAGTATTTGATTCAACTAGCTCTCTAAGAAAATGATATCTAAGTTCAATGTGTTTTGTTCTAGAGTGCAACACAGGGTTTTTGGAAATGTTTATAGCACTAGTGTTGTCACAAAGAATTGTTACCGAAGTTGCTGAAATCCGAAAGTCGCTCAACACACTTTTCATCCAAATGAGTTGGGTTGAACAACTACCCGCTGAAATATATTCTGCTTCGGCAGTCGAGAGTGCTATGCAGTTTTGCTTTTTACTGTGCCATGCAACAAGGCAGTGGCCTAAATAAAAACATGCACCACTCGTACTTTTCCGATCATCCACAGATCCTGCCCAATCGGCATCTGAGTATCCAATAATATCTAGACTTGTTCCCATAGGATACCAAATTCCGAAATTTATGGTTCTTTTAATGTATCGGATGATCCGTTTCACCGCTTTCAGGTGAACCTCCTTTGGTGCAGATTGATATCTCGCGTAGTGTCACGCCCCGGGTGTAAACCAGAACCCGGGCCCGTCTACAGATCCGCCGTGCATGCGGTATTTCCCACATACACGAAGCGTCGGTAACCTGCTCAGATAAGAAATAATAAAAAAAAGAGCATAATAATCAGAGCTAAACTAAAACTACTGTATCTCAGACAGAAGCTGGAAGTAAAAGAGTACAACAGTGGAATAAAATACAGATGCCTCTCCCAGCTCACCACTAAATACAAACAGCTGGCAAAGCCAGACCCAAAAAGAAATAAACAAAAGCTGTCTGAGAAGACCAGGTACCCAAAAGCTCCAGCTACAACCCTCGGGAGGCTCTCTATCTAGTCCGCGATGCGCTTGCCCCGATCAGTTGCTGACGGCCCAGCAACTCCCACAGAGGACTCTGCAAAACAAAGGGGAAGAAAGAAACAAGAAAAGACAATGGGGGGTAAGTACTACTATAAACAGTAGCCTCCCCTAGTGGGTAAAGCCTCAGCTCAAATATGCCCACCAGGTAATCAGAGGCAAAAGGGGAAGAAGAGAAAGGGGGGGGGGGGTGAAGCTATGAATGACAACTGATGAAGTGCTACCCCTAATATGCCTCTACATGGTAAACCAATAAGTATGGAAAAGTATGCATCAGTATCAAGAAGCCTGTCAAAATGACCCAATCTAACGCCAGTGGACACTGGCACTGCCTGCTAATCTCATCTGTGGGGATACTGACCGACTACTGCCTGATACGGTCATGTCCCCAACGTAAGTAACAGATCGGCCTCGGCCCGTCCGATCAAGCTCTAAAGTAATAACAGACCGGCCTCGATCCGTCCGGTCGCACACTCCGGAGTGGCACTCGAGGGGAGCGACCCACACGAGTAAGGAAATCACTATAACAAGCATCTCTGTAACCACTGTCTCATAATAGCAGGACTGGATCATGACTATGATCAAAGTGGAAAACTCCATCCACTAAAGAAAGCCCGATCCCCAAAACCCCCAATCTGATGCAACAGTAACAACCCGGTCAACCACCCAAGATCCGTGGTCGCCGCAACACCCTGCCAAAAGCCCAACCTGTCCCAAATCCCCAATACCTGGCTACACTGTCCAACACACGCTCGAACCTGAGCGACTATGCCGCAAGTCTATCGATAATAGGAGAAGAAAAGAATAAATGCATGGTTTCTCCTAAGTCAAGTCCCAAAAGATAGTGTAGCAATAAAAGATGTCAATATTTAAGTGACCCGTTTAATCATGCATTGTCTCAATATGTTGTCCATTTTCCAAGAGTAATCAGTTCAGAGTGACATAAGCTAAAGTGACAGTCTCATAGAATATTTAGCAATTTTAATATCCTCAACTATTATTTTAACCCTAAACATGCAGTCCAACAATTTCCACATGGATCAAATAACAATTTATCAAAGATCAATCAACCAATAATTAATTCCCTAGATCATGCAAGGTTACTAATAATACTTTGGGCCTCAAAAATGAGGGAACACTCTGATGTTCCTAGTGGGCATACCAAAGGAGAGGAGTACAACAACCACCCACCTGAAGTGCTAACTGTCCGGATCCGTACAGCAAGAAAATACCAAAACTCCAAATCCTTGCTCCCACAAATTTAGCACACCCGTAATATTCCTGGTACAATACAAAGCTCACTAATTACACTTAGGCTCCCAATTATTGCTCTTATAACCATCTACAACCTCGGATTCACAACTGTTAAATTATCACCTGCAGAAAGTGCCCAGAAAATTCCAAGAAAAATACCACAGCGATCCTCACGTCGATAGCTTCGCAACGGTACCTTGCACGCCCAAATCCGAGTTCGGTAAGTCAAGATAAAAATTCGGCAAGGGGGTACACTCATACAAAAATCTGTGCTAAAAACTGTGCACTGTTCACTGAGAAAACAGTAATTTCACCTCGAAATAAATCTCACAAAAATCCAATAAAAATACGAGCGTGTTCCTTGCGATCCGTAGATGAAAAAGTTGTATAAGCTCGTTTCCGTCTGATGCTCGTGCGCGAAGATATGGTCAAAATACCCCGCTGCTGTCAAGGAAGTCCACACAGAAAAAGGGGTCACTGTTTGCCTCGGGATCCGTGCCAAAACCTCGGAACGAGAAAGCGCGACCAAAACAAAAGATGAAGTCCTACCTCTTAGGAGTCTGCCGGCGCAAGAATCACAGAAAAGTGAGTTCGGGGTAGTCCAGGGGAGCCAAAACACTGTCGCTGCGCCGAAGAAGAACACTAGAAAGCAACGTCGCGCCGCGCCGTAAAATAGGGAACCTCGGGATTCGTGCCTCCTAAAATCCTAGAACTTGGCAGGAAGATCAAGGATTAAGAGGGGAAAATTTCACCAAGAGGAAGCTCGGGGAGATCTTGCACAGACAGAGAGAAAAAAGGCAGCAAAGAGGGCTCGGGCTGGCTATTTATAGGCTGAAGAAATCTTTTGGGAAAATACCCATCAGGTCCCAACTTTCGGGCGCCCGAAAGTTTTCGGGCGCACACAGTGCGGCCCGGCCCAGAACTTTCGGGCGCGCACAGTGCGGCCCAGCCCAAAATGCTCCGTCGGACGGGATCCTGGCTTCGTCCGACCCGCCCCGGCGCCCGCCACGTGTCGCCCGAACAGGCGGCAGCCATGCAAGCTGCCGCGGAGTGCGCCACGTGTCCCCCGCCCGCGTCAACGCGGTAGGTGGCGCCCGCGAATCAGCGGGCGCCACGTGGCGCTGCCCACGTCGCCGTACCTGCCCCGCGTACGGCCACCTGCCCGCGACCTGCCCCGCGCGCTGCGTGGACCGCGCGCACATGCGCCCGCCAACCGGGTGCTGCCACGTGGCGCGCCCCCGGTCCACGCCTCCCCGCGCTCGCCCGTGGACCAAGCGCGCGTGGGCCGCCCAATCCGGCGCTGCCACGTGGACACCCGCCGGTCCACGCGCCCCGCGGTGCACCCCGGTCACAGCCCAGACCTTCCGTGGACCCAGCCGCGTGCGCCGGCCAATCCGAGCCTGCCACGTGGCATCCCCGCCGGTCCACGGCTCCCCCATGCACCAAAAATCCAGTAAAACTTCCGGGAGTCCGTTTTTGGGCATCCGGACTCAGAATTTAGCAAACAAAAAGTCGTTTTCAAGCGTTTTTCCGCACTGAATCCAAATCCACCCTCTATTTGGCCAAATTCCTCTTCTAAAATTCGGCAAAAGCAGCCGAAGGCCAAAACAGCCAACCAAAGCTCACAGGGTCCATCTGTGGCATCCCTTTGATGCACCATGGGCCAGATACACCATCAACAGGTGTTTGCACAGTGGAT
Organism: Tillandsia leiboldiana; assembly: GCA_029204045.2. Lineage (NCBI taxonomy): Eukaryota > Viridiplantae > Streptophyta > Magnoliopsida > Poales > Bromeliaceae > Tillandsia > Tillandsia leiboldiana. The sequence goes on from CM055060.1 coordinate 9,295,564, forward strand.
TCATGGGAAAAAGCTGTAAGGAGTTTAGGGGCCCTACATCCTCCCCCACTAAAAAAAGTTTCGTCCCCGAAACAAAGAAAACAGAACAGACGTACCTCAAATAGAAGCCTCGAATAAGAAAGGGTAGGCATCCCTCATCACTGTCTCCAGCTCCCAAGTAGCCTCTCGCTCCTCATGATTGCTCCACAAGATCTTCACATAAGGAATGGTCCGGTTGCGCAATTCCCTCACCTCACGAGCAAGAATCCGCAACGGGCGCTCCTCGTAGACCAAGTCCTCGCCGATCTCCAACGAAGTGAAGTCAATCACGTGCGACGGGTCAAAAACATATCTCCTCAGAGCTGAGACATGAAAGACATCATGAACTCCGGCCAGGCGCGGGGGTAAGGCAACTCTGTATGCCACAGGACCAACTCTGTCTAGTACCTCAAAGGGTCCAATAAAGCGGGGACTGAGCTTTCCCCGTACTCCAAATCTCCGGACCTCTTTCGAGGGCGAGACCTTCAAGAAGACATGATCACCAACCTGAAACTCCAGGTCTCGCCGTCGAGTATCGGCGTAGCTCTTCTGACGACTCTGGGCTGTTTCAAGATGCCGGCGAATAATCCTGACTTTTTCCTCTGCCTCCAGAAGTAAATCCGGTCCCAAAGTCCTTCTCTCACCCACGTCACTCCAATATAAGGGAGACCGACACTTGCGTCCATACAACGCTTCAAACGGAGCCATCTGGATGCTCGCCTGATAGCTGTTGTTGTACGCGAACTCAACCAACGACAAGTGCCGGTACCACCCTCCTCCAAAATCCATAACGCACGCTCTCAACATATCCTCGAGGGTCTGTATGGTGCGTTCTGACTGTCCATCGGTCTGTGGGTGGAAAGCGGTGCTAAACCTGAGCTGAGTCCCCAATGCTGAATGCAAACTCCCCCAAAAGCGTGATACGAACCTCGGGTCACGATCTGACACAATCGAAGCAGGGATACCGTGAAGCCTCACTATCTCATCCAGATATAACTGTGCCAAACGCTCCAGTGACCAAGTCATCTGAACCGGTAAGAAGTGCGCCGACTTGGTGAGTCTGTCCACAATAACCCAGATCGCATCAGCCCCGCTCTGCGCCCTCGGCAATCCAGTGACGAAATCCATAGTGACGTGGTCCCATTTCCACTCGGGAATTGGAAGACTCTGCAACTTACCAGCAGGAACGCGATGCTCTGCTTTCACTTGCTGGCAAGTTAAACAATGAGCTACGAATCTCCCAATGTCCCGCTTCATCCCGGGCCACCAAAACTGTGCCTTGAGGTCCTTATACATCTTAGTACCTCCAGGATGGATGGTATAAGGTGTAAAATGGGCCTCTCTCAAAATCTGATCTCTAATCTCCTGATCCATAGGCACACACACTCGGTCCCTGTACCGCAGTACTCCCGAGCTATCCACAGAAAAATCCCCTGTCTGATCCGCCTGAAGCTGCGTCCTGATCCTCATCAAGTGGGGGTCCTCACTCTGAGCGTCCCTGATCCTCTCCAACAGAGTGGGCTGCAAGACCATAGACATGAGTCTAGCAGAGACCCCAGGGGATACTACCTCCAACTGTAACTGCCTCATCTGCTCGACCAACGGCGCCTGCTGCGAGATCAATAAGCTCAGACTCGTCCTCCTACTCAAAGCATCTGCCACGACATTGGCCTTGCCGGGATGGTAAAGGATACTCAGATCGTAATCCTTTAACAACTCCAACCACCGGCGTTGCCTCAAATTCAGCTCCTTTTGGGTGAACAGATACTTCAAGCTCTTGTGATCAGTATATATCTCGCAATGCTCTCCATACAAATAATGCCGCCACAGCTTCAGAGCAAACACCACCGCTGCCAACTCCAGATCATGAGTAGGGTAATTTTTCTCATAGTCCTTCAATTGCCGCGAAGCATAGGCAATTACCCTACCATGCTGCATCAACACACACCCCAGACCACTATGTGAGGCATCACTGTAGATCACAAATCCTTCCCCCATAACTGGGAGGGCAAGGATTGGAGCGGTCATCAACCTCTGCTTCAGCTCCTCAAAACAGCTCTGGCAAATCTCGCTCCAAACAAACTTAACCCCTTTTCTGGTCAGACGAGTGAGGGGAGAGGAAAGCTTCGCAAAGCCTTCCACAAAGCGCCGATAGTAGCCCGCCAATCCAAGAAAGCTCCGCACCTCGGTGATAGTTGTCGGCCTCGGCCAATCTCTAATAGCATCCACCCTTGGTCGGATCCACCGCCACTCCAGCAGCTGAAACCCACATGACCCAGAAAGGCAACCTCCCGGAGCCAAAACTCGCACTTTTTGAACTTAGCATACAACTTTTTCTCTCGCAGAAGCTGTAGCACGGTCCTCAAGTGCTCCTCGTGCTCCAGATCACTCCGGGAGTAGATCAGAATATCATCTATGAACACCACCACAAACCGATCCAAAAACGGCTGAAAAATCCTGTTCATCAAGTCCATGAATGCGGCAGGGGCATTAGTCAACCCCAAAGGCATCACAGTAAACTCATATGCACGTACCGCGATCTGAAGGCCGTCTTGGAGATGTCCTCGGCCCCTCACCCTAAGCTGGTGGTAACCGGACTGTAGATCAATCTTCGAGAACACGGATGCTCCCTGTAACTGATCAAACAATCATCTATCCGGGGGAGGGGATACTTGTTCCGGATGGTCACTTTGTTCAATTCCCCTATAATCCACGCACAATCGCAGTGATCCATCCTTCTTCTTAACAAACAACACAGGCGCTCCCCACGGAGAAACACTGGGTCTAATGAAGCCCCTATCCAAAAGATCCTGAAGCTGGGCTTTCAACTCCCTCAACTCAGCTGGCGCCATCCTCTAGGGTGCCTTTGAGATTGGTGCTAGTCCCAGGGACTACATCAATCACAAACTCCAATCTCCCTCTCCGGCGGCATCGTCGTCAACTCAGGTGGAAACACATCGGGGAACTCTCGGACGATAGGGATATCCTCGAGTCCCAGTGCCGTCGTAGGCACCTCCACCACGGTGGCCAAAAAGGCAGTGCAACCTCTACTCATCATCCTCCTAGCTCTCGCCGAGGAAATGGTCGCTGCGAACAGCGTGCTCTGGCAGCCTCTGAAGATGAACTCCTCCTGTCCTGGCTCGCGAAGAGTCACCGTCCTCTCTCTGCAGTCGATAGTGGCGGAGTACGAGATAGCCAATCCATCCCCAACACCAAGTCAAAATCATGGAGCTGCTGCAAGACAAGTAAGTTTGCAGGCAAAATCCAAGGCCCCAACTGCACCGGGCATGCCAAACAACGCTCCTCGACATGCAAAACGTGATCAGGAAACCCGCACCTCTAATGCACAAGACAATGACTCTACCTCTAGACCATGCAGGGATGCAAATGCTCGGCTAATGAAAGAATGAGATGCTCCAGTGTCGAAATAAAGAGGCGAGCCCCGAATACCAAAAAGTAGAGTAATACCTGCCACCACCTGGTCCTGGCCGCTGCGGAATCTGCTAATTGGGCGGCATTACACCCGCCCGCTCGGTGCTGGAGGTCGAGAATCTGAAAGATGGGAGGTGTGACGGCCTGCGTCGCTGGAGAATAAGGCCGCTGAGCTGATGGCTGCTGCTGCTGAGGGGGATATGGAGCCGACGCCGAAGAAGGTGCCGAAGAAGTATGCAAGGGGGCAAGTAGCTCGCACATGCCCCGGCTGTCCACAACGAAAGCATCGACCCCATCTCTGATCACATGTATCTGAGGGTGCTGCCCCCCTGCAGAAAAACACACCTATCAGATGGCCGGCATATGCCTCTGACTGCTGCTGCCTCGAGGACTGCTGTGAGATCTCTGCTGCCTCTGCTGCGATTTCTGCTGCTGGTGCTGCTGCTGATGCTCTGCTTGCGGTCTATGGGGGTCCACCAGGACCTCTCCTATCAGATCGCCACGTGCCGTAAGACTGGGACTGCGGCGGCCGTGGCGGTCTCCAAGAGCTGGCCTGTCCCCCGTCCTCTGGGGCTGGTCGCTCCTGTCGGAACCCTGCGCGACCGCGGCCCTCCGTCTGGCCACCTGCTGATCGCCTCTCTCCACCCACTGTGCGTGCTCTGCGGCTTGCCTCTAGAGTCTGAAATCTCTGTGCATGCACAAGCGTGAAAATCTCTGGACGGAGGCCTCCCTCGAACAACTCAACCTGGTGTGGACCGTCACGAGCGACGAAGGGCACACAGTTCAGCAACTCCATGAACTCCTGGAAATAGACATGGGCCGGTCGATCGCCCTGCTGCAGATTCTTCAAGTCGTCCTCCAACTTCTTTCTTCACACTGGTAGAAAATAGGTGTCCAATACCATCCGTTTGAACTCCTCCCAAGGCAACTGCCGAGTGATCCGGAACTCCAGTGGCTCAACTCGCTGCCACCAAAAATCAGCATCTCCATCCAAACAGTGCACCGCCATGTGCACTCGATACCTCGGGTCGATGAAGAAGTCCCGAAAAAAGCTTCTCCATCGCAGAAAGCCCATCTCCCAACAGCCGGGGCTGAGCATCCGCCCCGAGCAATCTAGGTGGTCCCCGCTTAACAACGCAGCGAGTTTGTCAGCAAATCCCGCTCCTCCTCCGCAGTCAAGGCTGAATAGCTCCAGGAGCCCCCGCTACTAGAAGATGGTTGCCGTCGGCACACAAGGTACAACAAGAGGCACAGGGGCCTCAGGAACAGCTGGGGGGTGGTGCCTCCCTCTGAGCAGCAGCTGCTCAATCCTCTGCTCCTGGCGGCGCTGACCCTCCGCCAACTGGGCCACCAAGGCCCGCAACTCAGTAAGCTCGGGGGGGGTAGGCTTGCTCTGGCTCAACAGGGGGTGAAGGGACCACCCGAGTGGGAATCCGACGTCGAGGAGGCATCCTGCCACAAGAAACCAATCATCAGCAACAAAACCCCACACGACCCCAATCTGGCGAAAGTCAAAAGACATCCTCCTATTTCTGTCACCTTATGTTGTCTGCAGCCAACATAATGGTCCAACAGAGATAGGCTATGTCGATCTCTCTTCACTCACAGGAAGAGTCAACTATAAAATCACCGACTTTCGCAAAAATGTTACGCCACTCACCGCCCTATCATACATAGGGTCTTGTCCAAAAAGCCTAGGGTTCCTAAGTCCCAACTGACCCTATCCCTAAGCTCTGATACCAACTTAATCTGTCACGCCCCGGGTGTAAACCAGAACCCGGGCCCGTCTACAGATCCGCCGTGCATGCGGTATTTCCACATACACGAAGCGTCGGTAACCTGCTCAGATAAGAAAATAATAAAAAAAGAGCATAATAATCAGAGCTAACCTAAACTACTGTATCTCAGACAGAAGCTGGAAGTAAAAGAGTACAACAGTGGAATAAATACAGATGCCTCTCCCAGCTCACCCTAAATACAAACAGCTGCAAAGCCAGACCCAAAAAGAAATAAACAAAAGCTGTCTGAGAAGACCAGGTACCCAAAAGCTCCAGCTACAACCCTCGGGAGGCTCTCTATCTAGTCCGCGATGCGCTTGCCCCGATCAGTTGCTGACGGCCAGCAACTCCCACAGAGGACTCTGCAAAACAAAGGGGAAGAAAGAAACAAGAAAAGACATGGGGGGTAAGTACTACTATAACAGTAGCCTCCCCTAGTGGTAAAGCCTCAGCTCAAATATGCCCACCAGGTAATCAGAGGCAAAAGGGGAAGAAGAGAAAGGGGGGGGGGGGGTGAAGCTATGAATGACAACTGATGAAGTGCTACCCCTAATATGCCTCTACATGGTAAACCAATAAGTATGGAAAGTATGCATCAGTATCAAGAAGCCTGTCAAAATGACCCAATCTAACGCCAGTGGACACTGGCACTGCCTGCTAATCTCATCTGTGGGGATACTGACCGACTACTGCCTGATACGGTCATGTCCCCAACGTAAGTAACAGATCGGCCTCGGCCCGTCCGATCAAGCTCTAAAGTAATAACAGACCGGCCTCGATCCGTCCGGTCGCACACTCCGGAGTGGCACTCGAGGGGAGCGACCCACACGAGTAAGGAAATCACTGTACAAGCAATCTCTGTAACCACTGTCTCATAATAGCAGGACTGGATCATGACTATGATCAAAGTGGAAAACTCCATCCACTAAAGAAAGCCCTATCCCCAAAACCCCCAATCTGATGCAACAGTAACAACCCGGTCAACCACCCAAGATCCGTGGTCGCCGCAACACCCTGCCAAAAGCCCAACCTGTCCCAAATCCCCAATACCTGGCTACACTGTCCAACACACGCTCGAACCTGAGCGACTATGCCGCAGTCTATCGATAATAGGAGAAGAAAAGAATAAATGCATGGTTTCTCCTAAGTCAAGTCCCAAAAGATAGTGTAGCAATAAAAGATGTCAATATTTAGTGACCCGTTTAATCATGCATTGTCTCAATATGTTGTCCATTTTCCAAGAGTAATCAGTTCAGAGTGACATAAGCTAACAGTGACAGTCTCATAGAATATTTAGCAATTTTAATATCCTCAACTATTATTTAACCCTAAACATGCAGTCCAACAATTTCCACATGGATCAAATAACCAATTTATCAAAGATCAATCAACCAATAATTAATTCCCTAGATCATGCAAGGTTACTAATAATACTTTGGGCCTCAAAAATGAGGGCACACTCTGATGTTCCTAGTGGGCATACCAAAGGAGAGGAGTACAACAACCACCCACCTGAAGTGCTAACTGTCCGGATCCGTACAGCAAGAAAATACCAAAACTCCAAATCCTTGCTCCCACAATTTTAGCACACCCGTAATATTCCTGGTACAATACAAAGCTCACGAATTACACTTAGGCTCCCAATTATTGCTCTTATAACCATCTACAACCTCGGATTCACAACTGGTAATTATCACCTACAGAAAGTGCCCAGAAAATTCCAAGAAAAATACCACAGCGATCCTCGCGTCGATAGCTTCGCAACGGTACCTTGCAAGCCCAATCCGAGTTCGGTAAGGTCAAGATAAAAATTCGGCAAGGGGGTACACTCATACAAAAATCTGTGCTAAAAAACTGTGCACTGTTCACTGAGAAAACATTAATTTCACCTCGAAATAAATCTCACAAAAATCCAATAAAAATACGAGCGTGTTCCTTGCGATCCGTAGATGAAAAAGTGTATAAGCTCGTTTCCGTCTGATGCTCGTGCGCGAAGATATGGTCAAATACCCCGCTGCTGTCAAGGAAGTCCACACAGAAAAAGGGGTCACTGTTTGCCTCGGGATCCGTGCCAAAACCTCGGAACGAGAAAGCGCGACCAAAACAAAAGATGAAGTCCTACCTCTTAGGAGTCTGCCGGCGCAAGAATCACAGAAAAGTGAGCTCGGGGTAGTCCAGGGGAGCCAAAACACTGTCGCTGCGCCGAAGAAGAACACTAGAAAGCAACGTCGCGCCGCGCCGTAAAATGGGGAACCTCGGGATTCGTGCCTCCTAAAATCCTAGAACTTGGCAGGAAGATCAAGGATTAAGAGGGGAAAATTTCACCAAGAGGAAGCTCGGGGAGATCTTGCACAGACAGAGAGAAAAAAGGCAGCAAAGAGGGCTCGGGCTGGCTATTTATAGGCTGAAGAAATCTTTTGGGAAAATACCCATCAGGTCCCAACTTTCGGGCGCCCGAAAGTTTTCGGGCGCACACAGTGCGGCCCGGCCCAGAACTTTCGGGCGCGCACAGTGCGGCCCAGCCCAAAATGCTCCGTCGGACGGGATCCTGGCTTCGTCCGACCCGCCCCGGCGCCCGCCACGTGTCGCCCGAACAGGCGGCAGCCATGCAAGCTGCCGCGGAGTGCGCCACGTGTCCCCCGCCCGCGTCAACGCGGTAGGTGGCGCCCGCGAATCAGCGGGCGCCACGTGGCGCTGCCCACGTCGCCGTACCTGCCCCGCGTACGGCCACCTGCCCGCGACCTGCCCCGCGCGCTGCGTGGACCGCGCGCACATGCGCCCGCCAACCGGGTGCTGCCACGTGGCGCGCCCCCGGTCCACGCCTCCCCGCGCTCGCCCGTGGACCAAGCGCGCGTGGGCCGCCCAATCCGGCGCTGCCACGTGGACACCCGCCGGTCCACGCGCCCCGCGGTGCACCCCGGTCACAGCCCAGACCTTCCGTGGACCCAGCCGCGTGCGCCGGCCAATCCGAGCCTGCCACGTGGCATCCCCGCCGGTCCACGGCTCCCCCATGCACCAAAAATCCAGTAAAACTTCCGGGAGTCCGTTTTTGGGCATCCGGACTCAGAATTTAGCAAACAAAAAGTCGTTTTCAAGCGTTTTTCCGCACTGAATCCAAATCCACCCTCTATTTGGCCAAATTCCTCTTCTAAAATTCGGCAAAAGCAGCCGAAGGCCAAAACAGCCAACCAAAGCTCACAGGGTCCATCTGTGGCATCCCTTTGATGCACCATGGGCCAGATACACCATCAACAGGTGTTTGCACAGTGGATTCATGGGAAAAAGCTGTAAGGAGTTTAGGGGCCCTACATTAGCCATGCCAAATCTCTATCTCCACATCTCAGTTCGGCTACTCTAAGCCAAACTCACTCTCTCTATCTCCACATCCCGATTCGGCTAATTTAAGTCGGACGGTCGCGGGAGTTTAACTGAGAAGAAACCAGCCGAGCGGATCTCTTATCGGGCCAATCGCTTGATCTACTGGCACGTGGCGCATCACATCTCGAGGATCAACCCGCCTGCGGGGCCGATCGCGATCTACGATTTTCGGCCCCAACAACTTTTTGGCACGCTCAAGTAACTTTTACCTTCTCCTACCGTCATCATGTTAGAAGACAACAGCCTGATTCTTAGGAGTAGAGTCGTTCTCAGACAAGTGGGAAATGACCAGGCCAGCAGCGCCGGGCACGCGGACAATCCACCACCGACGCTACTGGAGGCCCGGAGACCAGTGGGAGGTCTGCACCCCAGGAGCCGACCCTACCTCAATATTCGAGCAAATAGCCCGAATGTTGGATAACATCGAGAGGACGCATGTGTCCTCGAAAGAAACCGTTAGGCGCAAGACGCCCGGTTAGATTCTATGTTGGCCGCGATAGCGGCCCCAACGCAAATACGACTCAGTCGGGCAAGTCCCAAATGAGCCATACAGTGGAGGGAATTTCTCCACGGCACCCTAGTAATTGCTGACGTTAACGATCACGATGGCGCCGGCAATGCCGACAGTGAAACCATAATTTGCACCGCCGGCAGTTACTTATCAAGTGGCAAAGCCGTTGGGGCAATACAGCCGCAAGTGACCCCGTACTAGACGAGAGTGGGGTCGATGGGGCAGAACATCGACCATCAACAAGAAAGCTACTGGGGGGTTCCTCTACCTCCCCCACCACCGTCCTTCCAGCCTCGGCTGGGGGCAGGATCGGCGGACAGGTTCCTTCTCAGGGACCACCTCAACAACATGCTAGCCATTACGGGCCGCCACCTCCACCAGCACAGCCGGCGGCTTAGGTACCTCAGGCTGGGCATGCCGAAATTACTAGGGGCAGGAATGAGTGGCAGGTCCCTCCGCAGGGACCGCCTCAGAATCAGGTCGACCTGTATGGGCCACCACCTCCACCCGCCACCTCCACCAGCACAACCGGCGGCCCTAACACCTCTAGTGGGGCTCGCCGACATCCACACCTATGTAGAGAAAGTGATTCGCAATACCTTGGCACAGAGGCCAGGCCAGCAATTCGGCCAGTGTTCAGGTCTTTGTATCCCGCTCATATCAATACGGACTACCTGTACCTGGCTAACTGAAAGATGTCGAAGTTCAACAAGTTCTCGGGCGAAGAGAACGAGAATAGTGTTGAGCACATTGCTCAATTTACGGCCCAATGTCGAGAGGCGACCGCTAGCCCATTCCTTAAAATAAGGCTATTCAGTACGTCATTGACAAGACTGCGTTCTCGTGGTACACGAGCCTACCCTACAACTCCGTCCGAATTGGAACGAGCTCGAGGCCAAGTTCCACGAGCAATTCTATCGGGTAGTGCCCGAAATATCGGTTGCTGATTTAGCATCTTATCGGCAAAATGCCGACGAAGTGGTCGAGGAATACCTCAATCATTTCAAAACAGCAAGAAATCGATGTTTTGTGATGATGCCCGAGGCTGATTTTACGAAGATAGCGTTCAACGACCTTCACTTCAAGACCCGCGACCATTTTCGAGGATCGCCATTTTCCCAATCTCTTTGATTTGGAGTCCAGATTGTTCAATATGAGCAATTCCAGAAGAACAATAGAGAGGAGCAGCCGAAATGGGACCGCGGACAAGACTGGAGGAAGCCGAAGGAATATAATGTTTCCTTCATGGAACGCGGCTCAGCTCACAGAGAGCCGAGCGAAGCAAGTGTAGACGAGTCTTCGGCTGAAGAGGCCAAAGTATGCGCGCCCGAAATGATTGGGCCGCGAGCCTTACACATTGCAAGTTCCTCAAGCCGAGTAAGGCCCGAGAGCTCGAGGCTTGGGCATCGGCTAACGTCTTCAAATTCAACATGTCTAAGACCGATCAAATATTCGATCGGTTGTACAAGAACAGTCGAATCAAGCTCCAGGAGGGTCAGTCGATCCCTCCATATGAGGAGCTGAGGCGACGTAAATACTGCAAGTGGCACCATTCCTGAAGCCACCGAACAGGCGAATGCTTCGCCTTTAAGAAGCAAATTCAAAAGAAAATCGATGAGGGCAAGCTAATTTTTGCAACCACGAAAAAGAGAAAGACATGGAGGTCGACACTAAACCCCTTTCCTACGAGGGTGAACATGGTCAACCCCAAGGGAAAGAAGCTGATGCATGAGCCCTCTGCGAAAAGGGAATCGGCCCAGAACACGTTTCGGCTCTACATCCGCTGCAAGGCCGAAATGACAGAGAGAGATTGGGATGCTCTCCTCCTTGTCGTATCCGAGGAGGTAAAGAAACGGTTCACCATCATCGACCGCGGTAAAGACGCGAACTACCACAATCACTGGCAAAACTTACGTTCGACGGAAGGATCTAACGATCCGAGGAGGAGGAGATAGAGAAAGGCAAAACCTTCCCATCCGGAGGGTCTCGCGGGAGCTCTACGGCCGAGAGGGGCCAAGGCTGATCCTGGTCGGCCGAAAGGGCCACGCGCCCCATCGCAACACCAAGGCCCCCCACCCGGCTTCAACAAAAGCCGGGTCCAGTCACTTCCTCGTAATAAGTATGTCTACTTCAGATCACTTCTTGGTGTATGCAACTTTGAATCAAGGGGGAGTGTTGAACATGTAAATATGTAATTCAAAGTGGTATAGAATTTAGGAGTTGTGGTTTATGGACATGTTCTCCATGATCTAGTTAGTGGAGTATTTTTAGGTGTTAATTTTTACTTTGTAGTAAGTTGCGTTAGTGGGTTGTTAGTAATGAGAACATGAATCATGGAACTAAAAATATGGCAACATGATTTGCCAACAATGTCTATAAAAGAGGCATTTGTATTTCAGTTTTTTCAGGCAATTAATGAAATTGTCCACTTCCAAAAACTAGTTTTGCCTATTCTTCTCATGGTCTATGAGTTTAGTTGCATAGAAATTAATCCTACCTCCTATCCCACAGGGCACCACCTCCGTCATTCCGTGGCGACATTAATTGCGTGGATCGATGGTAGATTAGAGGTGTACTTTGCCGATCGAGGGTATTTAATGCACAAAGAACACGACATATCATTCCGCCGCTCCCAGCCACGTGTAGGAGGGAGAGGCGCATAGAGAAAGATGAGAAAATGACAGGTTAGAAAAGAGAGAAGATAGGAAGGAAAAGGGACCTACAAAAACAAAATAATATTTGAACCGCCAAGGTCCGAAACACGGAGCGAGAGAAGGAACGCGAGAGAGTGAGACAAAAAAAGATAAGACAGGAGTAGAAAGTAGAGAGAGAGAGAGGAGAGGTAAGGAAAGATGGCCCCCAGAGAAGAGAAAGAAAAATTCTCCGAGAGACCCACAGGCCGAAAATACGAAGAAATGGTTGAGGCTTTACCCTTTAATATAGTTTGCATTGATAATAGATGAGAATACTTGATTGCCGAAAATACGAAGAAAGGGTTGAGGCTTTACCCTTTAATATAGTGCATTGATAATAGATGAGGAATGCTTTGATTTCAGTTCTCTATTGTAACTTTTAGTGTTGTGTATATAAATGCACCAATAGTCTCTAGTGCCCCATGTGCTTCTTTTCTTAGAGGATGATGGGCCTACTGTACTGTGATGGCCTAAGTATCTATATGGCCCTACAAGCGGTGTATCTATACACCTTATGCTTCCAAACAAAATTTCCCA
>CM055060.1:9308010-9349427 GCA_029204045.2 Tillandsia leiboldiana
GATACTTACCTTTCACCAAATCCATTGAAATGATACTTACCTTGATGTTCACATCAATCATTGTTCAAGTTCTCTCTAAACTCTCTCCCCCTTTTTGTCACAAACAAAGCCAAAAATTACCAAAAATTGAAGGAGAGTTAAAAATTTCATAGAAAATGTTCCGAAATTTAAGAACTAGAACTAAAAGTAAGTCCTAAAAACTGAAAAACCTGCACAAAAAAAGGTTAAAAATCTGCAAAAGAATAAAAAGAAGGGAATCAGTCATCAGATTCGGAGTCTTCAGAGCTCGTGCAGCCCATCTTAGAAAACATCTTTTTCACCAGCTTGTTCATTGAATTGACCTTCTTAGTTATGGTAATGTGAGCTGCCGTAATGAGCTCGAGCTCATTGGAGATTCTCGTCTGTGCCTTCGAAATCTGTTCCTGCTCAACAGATAATCGTTGTTGTTCTTTGTAGATGGATGAGACTGATGCTTCATCCGCTGGTGTGGGTGCTGGTTGTGATGGTGACGCGGAAGTGCCGCTACTAGGTTTCGTTCCGCACGGAGGGACTGGAGTGACATGGGGCAATTTGTGAAGTGACTTCACAACGGTGGACTCATCGATCATACCCAAACATTGATGATAAGTCGGTGAGGTAATGTCAACCTGGAATTTCTTCAAGATCCTCATTATAATCAGTGGAAATGGAATTCTTTCTGTGGGATGAGGGTGCTCAACATATCTTGTCATTCTATTCCAAATAATGTATGGAATGTTGATATTCAATCCCATTGCCTCAGACGGATGTCCTAAGAGATACAAAAATAGCATTCGATCCCATCTCAAGACTTTAGTCTGCATATTTGGAAGGATATTGTAACAAGTGATGAAGTTTAGAAATCGGTACTCAAGACGAAGTTCCTTGGATCTGATCGATTTCTCTGTTGATTGCGTTCCTTCCAAACAAATTCCCTTTATAACCATTTGCCACACAGTGTTCGTCAAAACCTTTCCCTTCAAGTAATTAACTCCTGTCTTGCTGGCAGGCATTCCCAAAACCTCGCCAATCAATTGTGGAGTAATTTTGAATCTTGTGCCTTGGATGTTCGTGTAAAATTCCATTGGACCGTTTTCAATTTCACGAAGGTGCCGTGCATTTGTATAGAAGGCCCTTACAAGATGCAGACAGTATCCAAGCACTTCTGGAAATCGACAAACTTGAATAAGGTTTGCTTGTTCAATCAGAACGCCAAACTCAGGAGAGTGATCTCGTAGAGCCTCAATATTGACATGCCTCTCACCAATGCATTCACGATTCTCAAATGCCCTTAGGCGATCCACATTAACGAACACTTGTTCCTCCCGAGGTGGAGAATCCGGAGTAATCGGTTCGTTAGACATGAAACCTCGTGCTCGTCCAAACCGTCGAGCGAGTCGTTTCCTTTTCACCGAGATGGTTGGTGCAGTCATAGGTGCATTACCTTTGTCCATGGGTGCTTTTTCTTTCGATGCATCGGACGCTTTTCCTTTTGAACCATCAGACGCCTTTTGTTCAGGCAATGAGTCATCATCATCTGTCAATTCAGTCCAATCTACCTCGTGACAATCTACTTCTGTGTCGCTGATCACATGAAACTCACCCTTTTGTTGTGTTTTCTTAGCTCTTTTTAACTTGTTTGTGGCCCGAGTGTGCACCATAGTGACCAATAAAAGAATGATCCATGAGAATCCCATTGATCCAAGTGCTTTAGGAAGATTAAAATCCTGTGAGCAACAACTCAAGAACACATGAGAAAATTGTTAATTTTCAAAGATTTGAAAAATTATACCCAAACAATCATAATCATGTAGAGAGACTAAGAATCAAATTAGTTTTGCAAAAGGACTTTTAAAAATAGATCAATTGCATGATTTTCGAAAATCCTTATTATATGCCCTAAAACCGAAATTTTAGAAATCGAAGCCTAAAAATCCGTTAATGAGGAGAATACCTAGCATATAATCAAAACTAATCTACCCAGAGTTCTTATTTCAAAAGAAATTTGATCAAAAACCATCCACAAACAAAGTTGATCCAAGAAATTCATCACGTTTGAGGAGGAAAAGAGAAAAACGGTGAAAACCGAGATTTTGATCAATAAAACTTACTTGGAGTTGAAGAACTTGAGTTTGAAAGCTTCCAGGAAGGATGAAATCTAGAGAGAGAGGCTCTGAAAACTTTGGAACAAAAGATTGGAGTAAAAGAAATCAAAACCCTTTTGTTCTTTATAAAACCCTAGCCGCGATCCGGATCAGTTCATGATTGCGATCCGGATCGGCTGCCCGCAGTGAGAAACTGCGTTCGGGATCCGGATCATCTTGCCCGATCCGGATCGGCTCCAACTTTTTCTTTAGAAAATTTCAGAGAAATTCAAGAAAAACCAGAAAAAGATTGTAAGCACAAATGTGTATCAACTTTAAACAAAAATCATCGTTTCATACAACAAGAATTAGATTATGCCAAATCTATCAATAATATCCAAAAATGAAACGAGAATTTACAAGAATTAAATCCCTTAAAGTTGAACACCTTCAATTACATCTAACTTGATCTTATGAGTAATGCCTTTATCAAATCATCAATTCAGTAAAGAAAATGAAATACAGAGATCAATAGATGTTTGAAATCCCAAATATAGTAGATAATGTATCTAGACAATCTGTTGAAGAGAGTGGCTCTTTGAGCATCTTTCTTTAAAAAAACCCACCTTATACCAACCTTGAAATTTGACGGAGTCAAGTATTTCAACATGCATTTTACTTAATCAAAATTTGAACAACCATGCTTGGTATACATGTGGTAGCTGCACACAATACTCGGACGACCGAGGTGGTAGCTCTTTCCTCCATGTGGTGGTAGTTTTCACACTCCTCATTGGGATGTAACTCTTTCCACATCTTTTGAGCATTTTACTTTTTCTATGACTCCCCCTCAATTGGCTATCAATTATTTAAGATATAAAGTATTCAACCAAATATTGATCTCGATTTCATACTCGACTAAGCAGTCAAATAAGATAATGACTATACCAAGAGATCATTGAGAGAGAGAAATTGACTTTGATCACTTAGAAGATGATTTAATTAACATAAATGATCATTGCAACAGTGAAATATTATGATGGCAAAAGCATAATAAATTTCTAAATGTGTGAAAAGATGCAATTAAAGTCAATTATGATCTATGCTCAATTAATGTCCTATGTACAAACATAGATAATGAACAAAACAAAAATAAATACAAAACCTATCATAAGCAAAGGTTTCAAAAAGAAGTTTATTTCAAGGAAAGCATTCCAATTGCTTTTCGTAAATGATAAAACGTTTTTGATCCAAAGGTTTTGTCAGAATGTCAGCTAATTGATCCTCAGTTGAAATATATGAAAGCTGAAGAGTATTTGATTCAACTAGCTCTCTAAGAAAATGATATCTAAGTTCAATATATTTTGTTCTAGAGTGCAACACAGGGTTTTTTGAAATGTTAATTGCACTTGTGTTGTCACAAAGAATTGTTACCGAAGATGCTGAAATGCGGAAGTCGCTCAATACGCTTTTCATCCAAATGAGTTGAGTTGAGCAACTTCCAGCTGAAATGTATTCCGCTTCGGCAGTCGAGAGTGCTATGCAATTCTGCTTTTTACTGTGCCATGCAACAAGGCAATGGCCAAGATAGAAGCATGCACCACTCGTGCTTTTCCGATCATCCACTGATCCTGCCCAATCGGCATCTGAGTATCCAACAATATCCAGACTTTTTCCCATAGGATACCAAATTCCGAAATTAATTGATCCTTTGATATACCGGATGATCCTTTTCACCGCTTTCAGGTGAACCTCCTTTGGTGCAGATTGATATCTCGCGCAGATCCCAACACCAAAAGATATATCCGGGCGACTAGCCGTGAGGTAAAGTAGACTTCCAATCATACTTCGATACAGTTTCTCGTCTACATTCTCACTTTGTGATTCACTTCCAAGTCCCTTGTGGCTAGTTCCCATTGGAGTTGGAAAATCTTTACAATTTTCTAGATCGAACTTTTTGACCAACTCCATTGCATACTTGGATTGACTCAAGTGAATACCTTCATCATTTTGTTTAATTTGCAATCCAAGGAAATAAGTCAATTCGCCCATCATGGACATCTCAAATTTGCTTTCCATGGTCTCCGCGAATTTAGAAGCATCATTATCTCTTGTTGCGCCAAATACTATGTCATCGACATATATTTGTGCTATAATGAAATTGTTTTGATAATGCTTCACAAAGAGAGTCCTGTCAGCTCCCCCTCGAGTATAGCCCTTCTCCAAAAGGTGCTTTGTTAACCTTTCGTACCATGCTCGCGGTGCTTGTTTCAGACCGTAAAGTGCCTTTTTCAAACGAAAAACATGGTTAGGTTGTTTATGATCTACAAAACCTTTCGGTTGAGCCACATAAACTTCCTCATTTAAAAAACCATTTAGAAATGCGCTCTTAACGTCCATTTGAAATAATTTGATTTTAAAATGACAAGCAATAGCAAATAATATACGAATGGACTCGAGTCTAGCTACAGGGGCGAATGTTTCGTCAAAGTCTATACCTTCTACTTGAGAGTAGCCTTGAGCAACTAATCGTGCCTTGTTCCTGATGATAGTACCATCCTCATTTTTCTTGTTCTTGAAGATCCATTTGGTACCTATCACATTATGTTGCTTTGGAGGCTTCGTTAATTCCCAGACTTTGTTTCGCTCAAATTGATGGAGCTCTTCCTGCATTGCTTTAATCCAGTAGTCATCCTGAAGAGCTTCATCTATGTTCTTTGGTTCGATTAAAGATACGTAGCAAGCGAATCCTGTGACACCCCCGGAATTTGGATTAGTCCTCTATATAAATGATATAATAGGACTAAAATCTCTAACCCGGCTATAGCATTTTGGATGGTAGCAAGATCCAAGAGGAACATGAGAGTTAAGCGTGCTAGAGCTAGAGTAGTTCTAGGATGGGTGACCCCTGGGAAGTGGGGCGTCTCAGTTGGTATCAGAGACATTCACCAGCCGGAAATGTGAGATGAGTCTTGGCTGAGCCAGGGTTATATAGCGGGTAGAGCGAGGCTCCCCGGCTAATGACTGTTGTGAGTGGAGTGCAGCTCCTCACAAGGTCGGCTAAGGCTAGCGAGACGAGTCTCACATCGCCTGGTGCTTGTGAATGTGCTTGAGCCTGACGTGGACGTCAGGGCTTAAACGGGGGAAGAATGTGACACCCCCGGAATTTGGATTAGTCCTCTATATAAATGATATAATAGGACTAAAATCTCTAACCCGGCTATAGCATTTTGGATGGTAGCAAGATCCAAGAGGAACATGAGAGTTAAGCGTGCTAGAGCTAGAGTAGTTCTAGGATGGGTGACCCCTGGGAAGTGGGGCGTCACAAATCCACAAACCAACTGCCTCCGAGTTCTGACTCCTTCTTGTGGATCTCCAATAATATTCGATTCCGGATGATCCTTGGAGATTCGTAGCGTTTGTTGAAACGGAGTACTCGGAGATACATGAGATGATTCCTGCACATCAGATAAACTAGAAGAGCCATTAGATGCATCATTAATATTGGAAGTATTATCATGAGAAGATGCACTAGCAGGATAATCATCATCTAGAGAGATATCGAGGGTAGATTTTCCAGATCCAAAGTGAAAAGCTTCATCTACTTTAACATTTATAGATTCTACGATCGTCTTAGATTCAATGTTAAATACTCGATATGCTCTGCTAATCGTAGAATAACCCAAAAAGATCCCTTCATCACTTCGAGAGTCGAACTTTCCAAGATTTTCACGGTCATGTAAAATGTAACATCGACTCCCGAAGATACGAAAGTATTTGATATCCGGTTTTCTACTAAACCACAGCTCATATGGTGTATTTAAAGTTCCTGGGCGCAAGTAAACTCTATTAATGACATAGACAGCGGTGTTCACGGCTTCAGCCCAAAAATGTAGCGGTAAATTCCGGCTATGAAGCATCACACGCGCCATCTCTTGTACAACCCTGTTTTTGCGCTCAACAACACCATTCTGCTGAGGTGTATAGGGTGCCGAGAATTCATATTTAATGCCATTTGAAGTGCAAAAATCAATGAATTTTGAATTTATGAATTCTCCACCTCTATCACTTCTAACACGAATGATCTTTTCATTCTTTTCAATCATAATACGATGGCAAATCTCATGAAAAGAGTCAAACGTATCAGCTTTCTCTTTTAAAAATGCTACCCAAGAAAACCGAGAGAAATCATCAACCAATAAAAAAATATACCATTTACCTCCCAAAGATGGTTGACGGGTCGGCCCCATTAAGTCCATGTGCAAAAGTTCCAAGGGTCGTTTTGTACCAACGTGGTTCAAGTTCTTGTGTGCAGTCCTAGACTGTTTTCCCTTTTGGCAACCACCACACACAACGTTTTGTTTAAATAAAAGTTTTGGAACCCCCTTGACCACGTCCTTGTTTGAAATTCTAGTAAGTTCCTTAAAATTTAAGTGACCTAGCCTTTCATGCCAAAGAGTTTCATTATTTAAAACGGCTAAGTTACAATTTTCAGAAAATTTATTAGGAACAACATAACAATTGTTTTCAGATCTAACCCCTTTTAAAAAGAAGACATGGTCCTTATCAGTTACAACGCATTCAACAGATGAAAAGTTAACTGAAAAACCATTGTCGCAAAGTTGACTTATGCTTATGAGGTTAGTCTTAAGGCCATCAACAAATAAGACGTTTTTCAAAAACGGGCCATCTGGAATAGCTACCGTCCATTTTCCAACAATTTTGGAAGATTGACCGTCTCCGAAAACAACAAGTCCTCCGGAGATTTTCTCAAGATTTTGAAAACTATTTTTGTCACCGGTCATGTGACGGGAACAACCGCTATCCAGATACCAAGACGAACTATCATATGCATGCAAGGAAACATTGGTAACAAGACAAGGGTAAATTTCACCTTTGCGCACCCAAACCCTTTTGGAGTGCGTCGGTAATGGTCGTGAGGTTATTCTCCTAGGTGAAGGCGTCTTGTCAGATCGATTGCCGCTCCTTGATGATGTCGTCTTGCGCGGTGAACTACCAAGGCTCTTTTCTTTTGAAAGGTTTTGCTTTGATTTCCGGGGAGGCGCCTTTTTGGTAGTCGTTGCAAGAGGTGATTGAGGTGAGCGTTTGACTCCCGTCTTGCAATTTCTTCTTATGTGCCCTGAAACACCACAACGAAAGCATACCTTAGATCTTGACGATCCCAAAGAGGATGAAGTAGGTTTGTTGTCGTTGTTTGTCTTGAATTCCGGTGTCGGAGGAGGAGATACCGACTGAGGCACAAAAACTGTCCCACTCGAACTTGGACTGTTTCCAGTTTGAGTGTATCCGAGGCCGAACCGATTTGATTGACCAAGACCAAGAAGTCTATCCAACTTGCTCCTTCCTGAAGAGAATCGCTGTAAGTCATCCTTGAGTTGGAAAATGGTCTTTGTCATTTCCAGGTTATCCTGTCGAGCCTCGTTGTAGAGCTTTGAGAAGTGATTCGCGTTATCCACCAGATTTGTATGTTCCTTCTCAAGTTGTTCATTGGACTCTTGAAGGGAAACATTTGCTTTTATCAGGTTTTCCCTTTCCACTTCAAGAGCGTTTGAGAGAGAAGTCGCTCTTTTTGCTTCTTCTTCGAGATCATGCACTCTCCCTCTCAAACTCTTGTTTTGCTTAGCCACTTTCTTTGAATCCCTCAAAAGTCTGTGGTAGGCTAGAGCAAAATCTTTACCTTCCGAATCATCCAATTCATTGTCCGTTGCATTCTTTTCAACAGTGGAGTTGGACAACGACTCGGATGTACTTGCCATAAAGCACATGAAGGGTGAAGATACGGACGCGTGGAATGCGGTGGAGCTCTTTTCTTCATCACTCGAAGACGACTCATTTGACGTTGAGTTGTCATCCCAAGTGACGACTTGCATCGCCTTCTTCTTTGCCGGATACTTGTTGGGACACTCCGTTGCAATGTGGCCGTAGCCTCGACATTTGAAGCATTGTAGTTGTCCCTCTGAACTTTTCTTATCCTTTGAGAAGTTCTCTTGCTTTCTTGACTTGTAACTTGAAGTACCCTTGCCTTTGTTCGACTTTCCGAAGGATGGAGATTTGCTTGAATTACCCCTTCGAAAGTTGCGGCGAAACTTCCTTGTCAAGAGAGCGAGCTGCTTCTCAAATTCCTCCATAGAAAGGTTCTCGTCATCGTCTGAGGAGGATGTATCCGCGTCTTCTTCCTTAGTTGTTTTCAACGCATAACCTGAAGACTTAGAAGTGGATGCCTTTCCAGAAGAATTGTTAGTAGTAAATGTCATTTCATAAGTTTGTAATGAACCAACTAATTCTTCTACACGTATTTCGTCCGGGTGTTTAATAGTTTCAATGGCTGTAACCTTTGGGCGAAATCGTTCAGGAAGAGTTCTTAAGATCTTTCTTACAATCTTAAATTCTGGAATCTTCTCTCCCAGGTTAGCACATGAGTTTACGATATCTTGCAATCGTGTATAGTAGTCCGTGAAAGATTCATTTTCTGCCATCAAGATAGAGTCAAACTTGCTCGTAAGCATTTGCAGTTTCTGAATCTTCACGAGGTTAGTTCCCTCATGTGTAACCTGAAGAACATCCCAGATTTCTTTCGCAGTCTCACATGCCGAGACGCGAGAGAATTCAGTTTGAGATAAGGCATTAAAAATAGCATTAATTCCCTTGCCATTGTAAGAGGATGAATCTAACTCTTCCTTGGTCCATTTCGACCTAGGTTTTAAGGTGTGAACATCACCAGTAAATTCAGTTGGATTAGACCATCCTAATTCAATTGATTGCCACACCCGTTCGTCGATGGAAATTAAAAAGGCTTTTATCCGCACTTTCCAGTACGCATAATTTGTTCCATCGAAGAACGGGGGTCGGTTGATGTTTCCACCTTCAACCATTGTTTACAACCCTATTCCCGCTCTGATACCACTTGTTGGGTTATATGTAATAAGGATCTAAATAGGGGAAAAAACACCTAGAGGGGGGTGAATAGGTGTAAACGTATAAACACTCAAAAATCGTTGCGATAAAAACCCAATGCGGAAATAAAAATAATACGCAAGATTTTTACGTGGAAAACTCCATCACCGGAGTAAAAAACCACGGGACCGATAACACGACAGAAATCCACTAGAATTAAAACACGTACAAGGTGATTTACCGTACACACTTACGACTCAACCTTTTCCATACGCTCCTAGAGGATCTTCTCCGCTCGCTCCGCGACGCTTCTCGAATCCACGATCTGCGCCCAACGCCGAATCCACGGCGTCCAACGTCGAATCCACGACGTCCGACCGAATCCACGGTCTTCACCCAATAGCACCCTTCGAATCCACGAATGTGCCTCGCTCCGAATCCACGAGAGCGGTTGAACCTTGAATCCACAAGGACACGCGAATCCACGCGCCGATTTTGGGGAAATCGTTGTTTTTGGGTGGTGATGATCCGCCGAATACTTAGATCAAAGATAGATCGGAAATACCATCTAAGTATTCATTAGTTTGATTCAACTCAAGATGTGAGTATGAAAACCTAGAATCAAACTAATCAATATAGATGAAGAAACATAGAGTATTCTCTAATGATTTCCTTTCTTCTCTATATGTGGATCTAGAGCCGTATAAAATGATATAGAAAAATGACGGCTATTTGGATTTTCGGCCTCCTATGAAAAAGAGTCATAGGGTCTATTTATAGGTTAGAAACCCTAGGAAGGAGATAAGAATAAAAAACCTAACATTTCTGAAAATTTTACGGACGGCGATCCGGATCGGATTAGCTGTGATCCGGATCGTCGTAACGAGTCAGGCAATTCCAGAAAAACGAAGGTTCGGGATCCGGATCGAAGTGCTTGATCCGGATCGTTCATACAGTTCACCAAACATCAACGTTCGGGATCCGGATTGCGAAGCCTGATCCGGATCGTTCAAGGAAGATGGTAAACTCAGTGTTCGGGATCCGGATCAAGAGAGGCTACGATCCGGATTGAACTGGTGTATGAACGAACCACCTTCGGGATCCGGATCGAACAACCTGATCCGGATCCTGAACATGTCCCAAGTCCAGTTTTTGATTTTTATGCAATGAAAGATTCTTCCAAGTGTTTCTACACTACAAGAAGTATTCGGATCACACAAAATCTTTAGTTAAACATACCTGATCCTTTTGAATTCTTCTTTCTTGAGATTGAGTTAAATGATCCAACTTTCTTCACCTTCAATCTTCAAGACTTGAGACTTTCACGAAACTACGCCAACTCAAATTCCGTAACATAAAGGATATATCCGGGCGACTAGCCGTGAGGTAAAGTAGACTTCCAATCATACTTCGATACAGTTTCTCGTCTACATTCTCACTATGTGATTCACTTCCAAGTCCCTTGTGGCTAGTTCCCATTGGAGTCGGAAAATCCTTCGAATTTTCTAAGTCAAACTTTTTAACCAACTCCATTGCATACTTGGATTGACTCAAGTGAATACCTTCATCATTTTGTTTAATTTGCAATCCAAGGAAATAAGTCAATTCGCCCATCATGGACATCTCAAATTCGCTTTCCATGGTCTCCGCGAATTTAGAAGCATCATTATCTCTTGTTGCGCCAAATACAATGTCATCGACATAGATTTGTGCTACAATGAAATTGCTTTGATAATGCTTCACAAAGAGAGTCCTGTCAGCTCCCCCTCGAGTATAGCCCTTTTCCAAAAGGTGCTTTGTCAACCTTTCGTACCATGCTCGCGGTGCTTGTTTCAGACCGTAAAGAGCCTTTTTCAAACGAAAAACATGATTAGGTTGTTTATGGTCTACAAAACATTTCGGTTGAGCCACATAAACTTCCTCATTTAAAAACCCATTTAGAAACGCGCTCTTAACGTCCATTTGAAATAATTTGATTTTAAAATGACAAGCAATAGCAAATAGTATACGAATGGACTCGAGTCTAGCTTCAGGGGCGAATGTTTCATCAAAGTCTATACCTTCTACTTGAGAGTAGCCTTGAGCAACTAATCGTGCCTTGTTCCTGATGATAGTACCATCCTCATTTTTCTTATTTTTGAAAATCCATTTGGTACCTATCACGTTATGTTGCTTTGGAGGCTTCGTTAATTCCCAGACTTTGTTTCGCTCAAATTGATGGAGCTCTTCCTGCATTGCTTTAATCCAGTAGTCATCCTGAAGAGCTTCATCTATGTTCTTTGGTTCGATTAAAGATACGTAGCAAGCGAATCCACAGACCAACTGCCTCCGAGTTCTAACTCCTTCTTGTGGATCTCCAATAATATTCGATTCCGGATGATCCTTGGAGATTCGTAGCGTTTGTTGAAACGGAGTACTCGGAGGTATATGAGATGATTCCTGCACATCAGATAAACTTGAAGAACCATTAGATGCATCATTAATATTGGAAGTATTATTATGAGAAGATGCAATGGCAGGTGAATCATCATCTAGAGAGATATCGAGGGTAGATTTTTCAGATCCAAAGTGAAAAGCTTCATCTACTTTAACATTTATAGATTCTACGATCGTCTTAGATTCCAAGTTAAATACTCGATATGCTCTACTATTTGTAGAATACCCCAAGAATATCCCTTCGTCACTTCAAGAGTCAAACTTTCCAAGATTTTCACGGTCACGTAAAATGTAACACCGACTCCCGAAGATGCGAAAATATTTGATGTTGGGTTTTCTACCACACCATAGTTCATATGGTGTATTTAACGTTCCCGGGCGCAAATAAACTCGATTAATTACATAGATTGCAGTGTTCACAGCTTCAGCCCAAAAATGTAGCGGTAAATTCCGGCTGTGAAGCATAACACGTGCCATCTCTTGAACAACCCTGTTTTTGCGCTCGACAACACCATTCTGTTGAGGTGTATAGGGTGCAGAGAATTCATGCTTAATACCGTTTGAAGTGCAAAAGTCAATGAATTTAGAGTTAACGAATTCTCCACCTCTATCACTTCTAACACGAATGATCTTTTCATTCTTTTCAATCATAATACGAAGGCAAATCTCGTGAAAAGAATCAAAAGTATCAGCTTTCTCTTTTAAAAATGCTACCCAAGAATATCGAGAGAAATCATCAATCATCAAGAAAATATACCATTTACCTCCCAAAGATGGTTGACGAGTTGGCCAAAAGAAAGAAAAATAGTCTACATAAACTACACAACATTTAATCGTAGAACGATTAAAGACAAGGAAGAATTTCACCTTTGCATACCCAAACCTTTTGAGTTTTGGAGTATGTTGGCAATGGTTGAGAAATTTTCCTTGATGAAGACGTTTTGTATGATTGATCTTTTTCTTTTGTCATCGTCTTGTTTGGAGTACTACCAATGTTCTTTTCTTTTGAAAAGTCCTTCTTTGAATTTCGGGGAGTGAACTTATTGGTAGCAGTTGCAAGATGTGGTTGATTTGATCTTTGAGCTCCAATCTTGCAATTTCTTTCAATGTGCCCTGCAAAATTACAACGAAAACATACCTTTGTGCTTGACGATTCCGAAGAGGATGAAGTAGGCTTGTTGTCGTTGGTTGTCGTGAATTCCGGTGTCGGAGGAGGAGATACCGACTGAGGCACAAAGACTGTCCCAACCGAACTAAAATTGTCTTCAGTTCGATTGTATCCGAGGCCGAACTTGTTTGTTTGACCAAGACCAAGAAGTTTATCCAACTTACTCCTTCCAGAAGAAAATTGCTGTAAGTCATCCTTGAGTTGGAAAATGGTCTCTGTCATTTCCAATTTTTCCCGTCGGGCCTCGCCGTAGAGCTTCAAGAAGTAATTCGCTTTGTTCACCATATCTATATAATTCTTCTCGAGTTGCTCATTGGACTCTTGAAGGGAAACATTTGCTTTTATCAGATTATCCCTTTCCACTTCAAGATCGGTCGAGAGAGAAGTTACCCTTTTTACTTCTTCTTCGAGATCCTGCAATCTCCCTCTAAACCCCTTGTTTTGCTTAGCCACTTTCTTTGAATCCCTCAAAAGTCTGTGGTAGGCTAGAGCAAAATCTTCACCTTCCGAATCATCCGATTCGTTGTCCGTTGCAATCTTTTCAACAGTGGAGTTGGACAATGACTCGGACGTACTTGCCATAAAGCACATGAAGGGTGAAGATGTGGACGCGTGGAATGCCGTGGTGCTCTTTTCTTCATCACTTGAAGACGACTCATTTGACGTTGAGTTGTCATCCCAAGTGACGACTTGCATCGCCTTCTTCTTTGCCGGATACTTGTTGGGACACTCCGTTGCAATGTGGTCGTAGCCTCGACATTTGAAGCATTGTAGTTGTCCCTCTGAACTTTTCTTATCCTTTGAGAAGTTCTCTTGCTTTCTTGACTTGTAACTTGAAGTACCCTTGCCTTTGTTCGACTTTCCGAAGGATGGAGATTTACTTGAATTACCCCTTCGAAAGTTGCGGCGAAACTTCCTCGTCAAGAGAGCGAGCTGCTTCTCAAATTCCTCCATAGAAAGATTCTCGTCATCGTCTGAGGAGGATGTATCCGCGTCTTCTTCCTTAGTTGTTTTCAACGCATAACCTGAAGACTTAGAAGAGGATGCTTTTCCAGAAGAATTGTTAGTAGTAAATGTCATTTCATATGTTTGTAATGAACCAACTAATTCTTCTACACGCATTTCGTCCGGGTGTTTAATAGTTTCAATGGCTGTAACCTTTGGGCGAAATCGTTCAGGAAGAGTTCTTAAGATCTTTCTTACAACCTTAAATTCTGGAATCTTCTCTCCCAGGTTAGCACATGAGTTTACGATGTCTTGCAATCGTGTATAGTAGTCCGTGAAAGATTCATTTTCTGCCATCAAGATAGAGTCAAACTTGCTCGTAAGCATTTGCAGTTTCTGAATCTTCACGAGGTTAGTTCCCTCATGTGTAACCTGAAGAACATCCCAGATTTCTTTCGCAGTCTCATATGCCGAGACGCGAGAGAATTCAGTTTGAGATAAGGCATTAAAAATAGCATTAATTCCCTTGCCATTGTAAGAAGATGAATCTAACTCTTCCTTGGTCAATTTCGACCTAGGTTTTAAGGTGCGAACATCAGAGATAATTTCAGTTGGATTAGACCATCCTAATTCAATTGATTGCCACACCCTTTCGTCGATGGAAATTAAAAAGGCTTTCATCCGTACTTTCCAGTACGCATAATTTGTTCCATCAAAGAAAGGGGGTCGATTGATGTTTCCACCTTCAACCATTGTTTACAACCCTATTCCCGCTCTGATACCACTTGTTTGGGTTATATGTAATATAGATCTAAATAGGGGAAGAAACACCTAGAGGGGGGTGAATAGGTGTAAACGTATAAACACTCAAAAAATCATTGCGATAAAAACCCAATGCGGAAATAAAAATAACACGCAAGATTTTTACGTGGAAAACTCCATCACCGGAGTAAAAAACCACGGGACCGATAACACGGCGAAATCCACTAGAATTAAAACACGTACAAGGTGATTTACCGTACACACTTACGACTCAACCTTTTCCATACGCTCCTAGAGGATCTTCCCCGCTCGCTCCACGACGCTTCTCGAATCCACGATCTGCGCCCAACGCCGAATCCACGGCGTCCAACGTCGAATCCACGACGTCCGACCGAATCCACGGTCTTCACCCAGTAGCACCCTTCGAATCCACGAACGTGCCTCGCTCCGAATCCACGAGAGCGGTTGAACCTTGAATCCACAAGGACACGCGAATTCACGCGCCGATTTTGGGGTAAATCGTTGTTTTTGGGTGGTGATGATCCGCCGAATACTTAGATCAAAGATAGATCGGAAATACCATCTAAGTATTCATTAGTTTGATTCAACTCAAGATGTGAGTATGAAAACCTAGAATCAAACTAATCAATATAGATGAAGAAACATAGAGTATTCTCTAATGATTTCCTTTCTTCTCTATATGTGGATCTAGGCCGTATAAAATGATATATGAATATGACGGCTCTATCTGGATTAACCCTAGAAAAAGAGTCATAGGGTCTATTTATAGGTTAGAAACATTTGGAAGGAGATAAGAATCAAAAACCTAACATTTCTGGAATTTTTACCGACGGCGATCCGGATCGGATTTGGGCGATCCGGATTGCAGTAGCAAGAAAGACGGTTTCCAGAAAAACAATCGTTCGGGATCCGGATCGGAATGCCTGATCCGGATCGTTCATACAATTCAGAAAACTCAACGTTCGAGATCCGGATCGTGAGATGCTGCGATCCGGATTGAAGTAATGTATGAAACAACAACCTTCGGGATCCGGACTGCTGGCTCTGATCCGGATCCTGAACATGTCCGAACACCAGTTTTTGATTTTTATGCAGTTAAAAATTCTTCCAGGTGTTTCTACACTACAAGAAGTATTCGGATCACCAAAAATCTTTAGTTAAACATACCTGATCCTTTTGAATTCTTCTTTCTTGAGATTGAGTTAAATGATCCAACCTTCTTCACCTTCAATCTTCAAGACTTGAACCTTTCACGAAACTACGCCAACTCAAATTCCGTAACAGCTTTTTCGCTTGGTTTTGGTTGGACTAGGTTCCATTGGAGCTTTTCCTTTTTCAGGAGCAGTAGGTGGAGCCTTTGCCTTTGATGTTTCAGCAGGGCTTTCCCTTTCGAAGTAGTAGGTGCAGTTGCTTCTACCAATAATTCATCCCAGTCAATGGATTCAGTTTCTGAATCCGAATCCGAGTCTTTTCGACTTTTCTTAGCTTTCTTGGGCTTCTTAGTTGCTCTTGTGTGCACCATAGCAGCCAGAAGAAAGATTATCCAAGTGATCACCATTTTGCTATTGTTTGTGAAGAGGAGAATCCTGTGAGCAACAACTCAAGAATACGACAAGAATTGTTTATTTTCAAAAATTTGAAAAATTGTACCTAAACAATCATTATCATGTAGAGAGACTAAGAATCAAATTAGTTTTGCAAAAAAAATTTAAAAAATAGATCAATTCCATGATTTTTAAAAATTCTCATTATATGCCCTAAAACCGAATTTTTAGAAATCGAAGCCTAAAAATCCGTTAATCAGGAGAATACCTAGCATATAATCAAAACTAATCTACCCAGAGTTCTTATTTCAAAAGAAATTTGATCCAAAACCAATTCAAAACGAAAAAGATATAAGGTTTTCATCACGTTTTGAGGAAGAACATGAAAAAACTGTGAAAAACTGAGATTTTGATCAAGAAAACTTACTTAAAATCGAAGAACTTGAGTTTGGAAGCTTCCAAGATGGATGAATTCTAGAGAGAGAAGCTCTGGAGACTTAGAAACAAAAGATTGAAGTAAAAAGAAATCAAACCCTTTTGTTCTATATAAAACCCTAGCCACGATCCGGATCAGATCGGGAATCCAGTCTGGATCGGCTACCCGCAGGAAATACCTGCGTTCGGGATCCGGATCGGCTTGTCCAATCCGGATCGGCTCCAACTCAGAAAAATTCCACAAAATCCAGAAAAAGTATGTAAGCACTTTTGTGTATCAACTTTAAATGAAAATCATCATTTCATACAACAAGAAATAGATTATGTCAAATCTATCAATAATATCCAACAAATGAAACGAAAATTTATAAAAATTAAATCCCTTAAAGTTGAACAACTTCAATCACATCTAACATGATCTTATGAGTAATGCCTTTATCAAATCATCAATTTGGCAAAGAAAATGAAATACCAAGATCAATAGATGTCTGAAATCCGAGATAAGTTAGATAATATATCTAGTCAATTTATTATAAGGAGTGGCTCTTTGAGCATCTTTCAATAAAATCCCCACCTTATACCAACCTTGGAATTTGACAGAGTCAAGTATTCCAAAAAGCATTTTATTTAATCAACTCGAACAACCATGCTTGGTATACATGTGGTAGCTGCACACAGTACTCGGACGACCGAGGTGGTAGCTCTTTCCTCCATGTGGTGGTAGTTTTCACACTCCTCATTGGGATGTAACTCTTTCCACATCTTTTGAGCATAACACTTTTTCTTTGACTCCCCCTCAATTGGCTATCAATTATTTAAAATATAAAGTATTCAACCAAAAATTGATCTCGATTTCATACTCGACTAAATAGTCAAATAAGATAAAAACTATACCAAGAGATCATTGAGAGAGAAATTGACTTTGATCAAAACAAAGATGATTTAATTGACATAAATGATCATTGCATCAAATGAATTAATATGATATCCAAAGCATAATAAATTTCTAAATAGACGAAAAGATGCTGTTAAAGTCAATAATACACATGCTCAATTAATGTTCTATGTCTAAGCATAGATAATGAACAAAAACACAAAACAAAACCTAACCTAAGCAAGAGTTTCAAAAAGAGGTTATTTAAAAGAAAGCATTCCAATTGCTTTACGCAAATGAATAAAATATTTTTGATCCAAAGGTTTTGTTAAAATGTCAGCCAATTGATCTTCAGTTGAAATGTAGGAAATTTGAAGAATATTTGATTCAACTAGCTCTCTTAGAAAATGATATCTAAGTTCAATGTGTTTTGTTCTCGAGTGCAACACAGGGTTTTTAGAAATGTTTATAGCACTTGTGTTGTCACAAAGAATTGTTACCGAAGTTGCTGAAATTCGGAAGTCGCTCAACACACTTTTCATCCAAATGAGTTGGGTTGAACAACAACCTGCTGAAATATATTCCGCTTCGGCAGCCGAGAGTGCAATGCAGTTTTGCTTTTTACTATGCCATGCAACAAGGCAATGGCCAAGATAAAAACATGCACCACTCGTGCTCTTCCGATCATCCACAGATCCTGCCCAATCGGCATCTGAATATCCTATACTGTCAAGCGTTGTTCCCATAGGATACCAAATTCCGAAATTCAAAGTTCCTTTGATGTACCGGATGATCCTTTTCACCGCTTTCAGGTGAACCTCCTTTGGTGCTGATTGATATCTCGCGCAAATTCCAACACTAAAGGATATATCCGGGCGACTAGCCGTGAGATAGAGTAGACTACAAATCATACTGCGATAGAGCTTCTCGTCTACACTCTCACTTAGTGAATCACTTCCTAATCCCTTATTGCTAGTTCCCATAGGAGTCGAAAAATCTTTAGAATCTTCTAATCCGAATTTATTCACCAACTCCTTTGCATACTTGGATTGACATAGATGAATGCCTTCTTCATTTTGTTTTACTTGCAATCCAAGAAAATATGTCAGTTCCCCCATCATGGACATCTCAAATTCGCTTTCCATGGTTTCAGTGAATTTAGAAGCATCATTGTCTCTAGTTGCACCAAATACAATGTCATCGACATAGATTTGTGCTACAATGAAATTATCTTGATAATGCTTCACAAAGAGAGTCCGGTCTGCTTCCTCTCGAGTGTAGCCCTTTTCCAGTAGGTGCTTTGTTAGCCTTTCGTACCATGCTCGCGGTGCTTGTTTTAGACCGTAAAGAGCCTTTTTCAAACGAAAAACATGGTTAGGTTGTTTATAGTCTACAAAACCTTCCGGTTGAGCCACATAAACTTCCTCATTTAAAAACCCATTTAAAAATGCGCTCTTAACGTCCATTTGAAAGAGTTTTATTTTAAAATGACAAGCAATAGCGAATAATATACGTATTGACTCGAGTCGAGCAATTGGGGCGAACGTCTCATCAAAGTCTATTCCTTCTATTTGAGAGTAGCCTTGAGCAACTAAGCGTGCTTTATTCCTGATGATGGTACCATCCTCGTTCTTCTTATTCTTGAAAATCCATTTAGTACCAATCACATTGTGTTGCTTCGGAGGCTTTGTTAATTTCCAGACTTTGTTTCATTCAAACTGATGGAGCTCTTCCTGCATAGCTTCAATCCAATAGTCATCCTGAAGAGCTTCATCGATGTTCTTTGGTTCAATCATGGAGACGTAGCATGCGACTCCACAAACCAACTGTCTCCGAGTTCTAACTCCTTCTTGTGGGTCTCCAATAATGTTAGATTCCGGATGATCCTTGGAGATGCGTAACGTTTGCGGTAACGGAGTAGTCGGAGGTACATGTGATAATTCCTGCACATTAGATACACTTGAAGAACCATTAGATGCATCAACTTTATTGAAAGAATTATTACGAGAAGATGCATTTACAGGAGTATCATCATCTAGAGACATATCAAGGGTAGATTTTTCAGATGCAAAGTGGAAAGCTTCATCTACTTTAACATTTATAGATTCTATCATCGTTTTAGATTCCAAGTTAAATACCCGATATGCTCTACTGTTAGTAGAATAACCCATGAAAATCCCTTCGTCGCTTCGAGAGTCGAACTTA
Organism: Tillandsia leiboldiana; assembly: GCA_029204045.2. Classification (NCBI taxonomy): domain Eukaryota; kingdom Viridiplantae; phylum Streptophyta; class Magnoliopsida; order Poales; family Bromeliaceae; genus Tillandsia; species Tillandsia leiboldiana. The sequence continues at coordinate 9,327,418 of CM055060.1, forward strand.
CCAAGGTTTTCGCGATCACGCAGAATGAAACATCGACTCCCAAAGATATGAAAATATTTGATATTCGGTTTTCTACTAAACTGTTACGGCATTTTGGTGTTGGCATATTTCGTGAGTCAAGTCAGTGAGTTGAGTCGGAGTCTTAAAGGGATTAAATTGTCAATCAGCAATCAAAGACTTAGAGAAGATTCAACAAGAGCTCAAGTTGACACTCAGTGTCTTGAGTCTTGAAGATTGAAGTTGAAGAATTGTGGATCAGTTACATCAATCTCAAGAAGAAAGTATTCAAGAGGATCAGGTATGTTTAACTAAATAATTGTGGTGATCCGAATACTTTCTTATAGTGTAGAAACACTTGGATGAATTTTTAATTGCATAAAAATCAAGAACTGGACATGGGTCATGTTCAGGATCCGGATCAGACAGTCCAATCCGGATCCCGAAGGGTGATTGTTCATTGGCAAATCCGATCCGGATCATGGCCATTTCGATCCGGATCCCGAACATGGGTATTTGCTGGAATACATGAACGATCCGGATCAGGCTTTTCAATCCGGATCCCGAACCCTTGTTTTTCTGGAATTGTCTAACTCGCTACGACGATCCGGATCGCAGTAAATCCGATCCGGATCGCCGTCCTGAAAATTTCTAGATAAGGTAAGTTTTTGATTCTTATCTCTTTCCAAAGGTTTCTAAACTATAAATAGACATTTAGGGTTTCTCAAAAACGTGGGTTCTCTACCGATTAATTAATTAAACACTTGAGAGCAATCCTAGAGGCTAGGTTTTTATCGTTCTTCTTTATAGCCTCTTTTAGGTCAATTCGACGGTTCTTCCAAGATCTATCTTTTGTCGAATTGATCTAATCTTTGCTTAGAGATTTCTTTTACGGTTCCTCAATGAGAATCTAAGCAAAGGATCACCATCGAAGCCAATATTCTTACCGGCTGAGTTTGCGTCGTGGATTCGACGTGGCATCGTGGATTCGGTGTGCTAAAGGCGTTTCGTGGATTCGGTGTGCTAAATGCGTTTCGTGGATTCGAAATGTGTGCTCGTGGATTCGAGTGGCGTTCGTGGATTCGAACGTGTGCAGTGGACGTGCAATCGGTGAGCGCAAGGTCCGAAGAAGTTGAAGGAGGGGTTTGAGTCCGTGGAGTCGGTAATCACCTTGTTATTCTTCTATTCTTAGTGGATTGTTATTGCGTGTTGGTCCCGTGGTTTTTCTCCTGGATTGGAGTTTCCACGTATATCTCGGTGTGCTATTTTTATTTTCCGTATTGGTTTTTATTTTGCACTGAGATTGGTTTTATAAGTATTACACCTATTCACCCCCCCTCTAGTTGTTTGATAGTACCTATTTAGATCCTTGTGGATCCTCATATTATAAAAACCTACAATTGGTATCAGAGCGGGTTTTAGGTTTATCTATCATGATGGGTGAAAGTGGTAATATTTATAGACCTCCTCTTTTTGATGGGACTAATTATGCTTATTGGAAAGTGCGGATGAGGGCTTTTCTCATCGCAATTGATGAGCGGGTATGGCAATCCGTCGAATACGGTTGGGTGCATCCTGTTGAGGAAGTAGGAAATTCTACTACCCCAAAACCTCACTCTAGATGGTCCAAAGAGGAACTCGAAAGATCTTCTTACAATGGGAAAGGTATGAACGCTCTTTTTAACTCTCTTTCCTCGACTGAGTTCACAAGAATTTCCGCGTGTGAAACCGCGAAGGAAATTTGGGATATTCTCAAAATTACACATGAGGGTACTAATCTTGTAAAAATTCAAAAGCTCCAGATGCTTACAAGTCAATTTGACTCTATTCATATGGAAGAGCACGAATTGTTTACAGATTATTACACTAGACTTCAAGATGTGATCAATACTTGTGCTAATTTAGGAGAAAAGATCCCGGAGTCGAGAATTGTAAGAAAGATACTTCGGACTCTTCCGGAACGGTTTAGGGCAAAAGTTACCGCCATTGAAACCGTTAGTCATCCGGATGAGATGAGTGTAGAGGAATTAGTAGGTGCTTTGCAAACTTATGAAATGACTTTTCCTACTAATCAAGTTTCTTCCAAGTCTTCTTCTAAGCTTACAGGTATTGCTTTCAAATCAACAAAGGAAGAAGATAGCGAATCAAGTTCCGACGATGAAATCTCTTTTGCCGATTTTGAAGAACAATTGGCGCGGATCGTAAAGAAATTTCGTTGGAAATTTTGGAAGAATCGAACCGATGGGTCTTCATCCACGAAACCATCTAAAGGATCATCGGGTTCTAAATCCTCTAACCTCAAAAGCCTTGCAAAACCTTCTAAGGAAAAAGATGAATTCGAAGGGAAAATCCGATGCTATAGATGCAAAGGCTACGGCCATATTTCAACGGATTGTCCTTCTCCGAAATCATATAAAAAGAAGGCTTTGCAAGCGAAAACTTGGGACGATTCTACTTCTAATGAATCGACCTCAAGTAAAGAGGAAAAAGTCGTTGCTTTTCATGCCTCTCAAATTCCCTCTTCTAATTTGTGTTTATCATCTTTAGTCACTGACTCTACTCCTTTGATTTTGTATGAAACATCAACAACCGGCGGTGAGTCATCAAGTGAGGGGGAGTCGGACGAAGAAGAACTCGTTGAGGCATATCAACAACTTCTTACGGAATCAAAGAAGATGGCCAAACATATTAAGAAGTTGAGGAAGCAACGACTTGAAGTTCAAGACGAGAATCATGTTTTAAAGATCAAACTTCATGATCTCGAGGAGGAACGAGAGCTTTTATTGGATAATAATAAAATCCTCCAAGAAAAGATAAATCAATCGGAATCGGTCGTTAATTCCCACATTAACAAGATTGATTTTGTAGAAAAACAGTTTGAGGAAATTCATGTCACCAACCAAGCTTTGACCAAGCAAGTTCATCAACTTAAATCCGACATACAAAGACTTTCAACCGGTTCCAAGAAATTTGATTGTATATCCGGATTAGGTCAAACAAGCAAGGTTGGTTTGGGATTTAAAAAGAACCAAACTGTGCATGCTTCAAGTTCCACATTCAAATTGAAAGGAAGAACGTGTCACCTTTGTGGACTTGAAGGACATTTGGTGAAGGATTGCCCGAAAAAGAGAAAGAAGAATTCTTCGGCAACTTCATCTACGGAGCGAACTCAACGGAATCAAAAGACACATCAAGTCAAAGGAGTTCACTCAACCCACCAAAGGTCCGAGCCACAACATCAATCATACAAGTGGATCACTACGAGGCAAAGACCTAAGGTGGACCAACAGTCAAAGCGGACAACCCCCGGCCACAACGAATCAAGACAACCCAAAATCCAGCGATTTTGGATTCGGAAAGGTGATATCTTTCCTTGTCTTAAGTTGTAAATAGCTTATGACTGTATGTAATGCTTTGATTGGTTTTCCATTCATATTTTTCTGAATCTCTGCATTACATGTTTTTCAATGCTCTTCGTTTTTTATACTTTGTTTTTGAACAAAAGGGTTTTTACTGAACAAATGCATTGAATAAAAAGGGCTTCACGTTTATTCACTCCAAATTAATTTTATTTGGATTATCAACTTTACTCCATAATCATAATCTTGAAGATACTTCATTATAGGAGTTTTTGATATTATAAGCATCAAATTTTAGAAATCATGTGTGATCTTTAGATGCTTAATCTATCTCGGTTGTGTGAATTCATTGTGATAAACGTGAGACAACCGATAGACTAAAATTTGGGATTTAATTCTTTCACGTAAGAGATTGCATTCTTACAAGGGTATTGAAATGATTTGCAAAAGATGTGGAAAGAGTTACATCCGAAAGGAGTGTGAAAACTACCACCACATGTTGGAAAAAGTTGCCACATGTTTTGGATGCTTGAAAAATATTTTATGAAATTTTGTTTAGTTGAAGCATTCGGAGATTCATATTCAAAGTTCTTATATTCTGAACAATCTCCTGGTTGGTATAAGGTGGGATAGTTGAAAGATGCTCAAAGAGCCACCCTTAGGTATGTTAGTGCTTATCTCAAATTTGAAAGGGTAAGAAATCAAATTGATGTCAATTGGAAATCTCTGTAAGTCATCTTTGTACATCCGTTACATCTTGATAGACTTTGGATCTCAAGATTATTTTTGATGACTTATGTTTGATGAATATAACATGAAAAACGGTTTATAATGTTTTACCTTTATTTTTCATGATTTCGGAGTAAATCTTTTTAATTTTTGTAAAATTAATTAGATTGAATGACATCTATGTGATCTCATATTATTTTCAAGCACTTAAATTGTTTTCTTGGTGGAATACAAATCGGTAATTCAATTATTTCAAAATCTGGATTTGTTTCAAGAAATTATTTGATTTTTGCTTTTCGGTACAGGTACGCAATCTGCATTTTTGTTATATACCGGAACTGAGCCTTTATCTCTCTTTCTCTATGAACTAATGCTGTTAGTGATTTCCTTTTGTCTAGTATGTTCACTGTTTGACAATTTGTGACAAAAAGGGGGAGAACAGAAAATAATGATCGTATCACAAAGGGGGAGACATAAATGCTCAAGACAGGGGGAGAACATGGAGAACATGGAGAACATGTTAGAGATGCTCATGATAGGGGAAGATAAAGAAAAGATTGAAAGAGCCGAAAAACAAAAGAACCAAAAGGACGAATCAAATGTAGGATTTTAATTTCTAACGACTAACGTTTGATTTTGTTTGGAGTTTTGTTTTGCAGGAATTACATCACTTTAAGACTCCAAGTCCTAAGTCATAGAGTATGTTCTAGGACTGTTTGGTTCAAATGTAATTTTGTATTTATTGGATCTTTCACGCAAAGAAAACCAATGTTTTGTTGATAACATTGAATTTCGACTTTTTGGTTTAAGATGAGTGACTTGAGCGCTTTTATGTATTTTTGGGTTTTGTCACGAAATTGCCAAAGGGGGAGATTGTTACGGCATTTTGGTGTTGGCATATTTCGTGAGTCAAGTCAGTGAGTTGAGTCGGAGTCTTAAAGGGATCAAATTGTCAATCAGCAATCAAAGACTTAGAGAAGATTCAACAAGAGCTCAAGTTGACACTCAGTGTCTTGAGTCTTGAAGATTGAAGTTGAAGAATTGTGGATCAGTTACATCAATCTCAAGAAGAAAGTATTCAAGAGGATCAGGTATGTTTAACTAAATAATTGTGGTGATCCGAATACTTTCTTATAGTGTAGAAACACTTGGATGAATTTTTAATTGCATAAAAATCAAGAACTGGACATGGGTCATGTTCAGGATCCGGATCAGACAGTCCAATCCGGATCCCGAAGGGTGATTGTTCATTGGCAAATCCGATCCGGATCATGGCCATTTCGATCCGGATCCCGAACATGGGTATTTGCTGGAATACATGAACGATCCGGATCGGGCTTTTCAATCCGGATCCCGAACCCTTGTTTTTCTGGAATTGTCTAACTCGCTACGACGATCCGGATCGCAGTAAATCCGATTCGGATCGCCGTCCTGAAAATTTCCAGATAAGGTAAGTTTTTGATTCTTATCTCTTTCCAAAGGTTTCTAAACTATAAATAGACATTTAGGGTTTCTCAAAAACGTGGGTTCTCTACCGATTAATTAATTAAACACTTGAGAGCAATCCTAGAGGCTAGGTTTTTATCGTTCTTTTTTATAGCCTCTTTTAGATCAATTCGACGGTTCTTCCAAGATCTATCTTTTGTCGAATTGATCTAATCTTTGCTTAGAGATTTCTTTTACGGTTCCTCAATGAGAATCTAAGCAAAGGATCACCATCGAAGCCAATATTCTTACCGGCTGAGTTTGCGTCGTGGATTCGACGTGGCATCGTGGATTCGGTGTGCTAAAGGCGTTTCGTGGATTCGAAACGTGTGCTCGTGGATTCGAGTGGCGTTCGTGGATTCGAACGTGTGCAGTGGACGTGCAATCGGTGAGCGCAAGGTCCGAAGAAGTTGAAGGAGGGGTTTGAGTCCGTGGAGTCGGTAATCACCTTGTTATTCTTCTATTCTTAGTGGATTGTTATTGCGTGTTGGTCCCGTGGTTTTTCTCCTGGATTGGAGTTTCCACGTATATCTCGGTGTGCTATTTTTATTTTCCGCATTGGTTTTTATTTTGCACTGAGATTGGTTTTATAAGTATTACACCTATTCACCCCCCCTCTAGTTGTTTGATAGTACCTATTTAGATCCTTGTGGATCCTCATATTATAAAAACCTACATAAACCACAGCTCATATGGTGTATTTAAAGTTCCAGGGCGCAAATACACTCGATTAATTACATAGACAGCGGTGTTCACAGCTTCAGCCCAAAAATATAACGGTAAATTTCGGCTATGAAGCATCACACGCGCCATCTCTTGAACAACCCTGTTTTTGCGCTCAACAACACCATTCTGCTGAGGTGTATAGGGTGCTGAGAATTCATGTTTTATCCCATTGGAAGTGCAAAAATTAATAAATTTAGAATTAATGAATTCTCCGCCTCTATCACTTCGAACACGAACGATCTTTTCATTTCTTTCATTCATAATACGATGACAAACCTCATGAAAAGAGTCGAAAGTATCCGCTTTCTCTTTTAGAAAAGTTACCCATGAATACCTAGAGAAATCATCAACCAAAAGAAAAATATACCATTTACCTCCCAAAGATGGTTGACGAGTCGGCCCCATTAAATCCATATGCAGTAATTCCAAGGGCCGTTTGGTACCGATGTGGTTCAAGTTCTTGTGTGCAACTCTTGATTGTTTTCCCTTTTGACAACCACCACACACAATGTTTTCTTTAAATAAAAGTTTAGGAACCCCCTTAACCACGTCCTTATTTGAAATCCTTGCTAGTTCTTTAAAATTCATGTGACCTAGTCTTTCATGCCAAACAGTTTTATTATCCAAAGAAACTAGGTTACATTTTTCAGAAATTTTATTAGAAACAACATAGCAATTATTTTCCGATCTAACCCCTTTTAAAAAGAATACCTGGTCCTTATCAGTTACAACACATTCTACAGAAGAAAAATTAACTGAGAACCCATTGTCACTAAGTTGACTTATACTAATGAGGTTAGTCTTAAGGCCTTCTACAAATAAAACATTGTTTAGAACCGGGCCATCAGGAATAGCGATTGTTCCCTTTCCAACAATTTTGGAAGAACGACCGTCTCCGAAAACAACATGTCCTCCGGAGATTTTCTCTAAAGTTTGAAAACTGTTTTTGTCACCGGTCATGTGACGGGAACACCCGCTATCCAGATACCAAGACGAGTTGTCATAAGCATGTAATGAAGTATGAACAACAAGACAAGGGAAGATTTCACCTTTGCGTACCCAAACCTTTCGAGTTTTGGTGTACGTCGGAAATGATTGTGAAGTTGATACCTTTGGTGAAAGCGTCTTGATTGATCCATCGCTTTTCCTTGACGTCGTCGTCTTGTTTGATGTGCTACCAATGTTCTTTCCTTTTGAAATATCCTTCTTTGATTTGCGGGAAATGAACTCATTGGTAGTAGTTGCAAGATGTGCTTGATTTGATCTTTGTGCTCCATTCTTGCAATTTCTTCTTATGTGCCCTGCATAACCACAACGAAAACATACCTTTGTTCTTGACGATCCCGAAGAGGGGGAAGTAGGTTTGTTGTCGTTGTTTGTCGTCAATTCCGGTGTCGGAGGAGGAGAAACCGACTGGGGCACAAAGACTGTCCCAACCGAACTAAAATTGTCTTCAGTTCGATTGTATCCGAGGCCGAATTTGTTTGTTTGACCAAGACCAAGAATCTTATCCAACTTACTCCTTCCAGAAGAAAATTGCTTTAGATCATCCTTGAGTTGGAAAATGGTCTCCGTCATTTCCATTTTTTCCTGTCGAGCCTCGCCGTAGAGCTTCAAGAAGTAGTTCGCTTTGTTCACCATATCTACATAATTCTTCTCGAAATGCTCATTGGACTCTTGAAGGGAAACATTTACTTTAATCAGATTATCCCTTTCCACTTCAAGAGCGTTTGAGAGAGAAGTTGCCCTTTTTGTTTCTTCTTCGAGATCCTGCAATCTCCCTCTCAAACTCTTGTTTTGCTTTGCCAGTTTCTTTGAATCCCTCAAAAGTTTATTGTAGGCAAGAGCAAAGTCTTCACCTTCCGAATTATCCGATTCATCGTCCGTTGCAATCTTTTCAACAGTGGGGTTGGACAGTGAGTCGGATGTACTTGCCATTAAGCACATGAAGGGTGAAGATGTGGACGCGTGGAACGCCGTTGCGTTGTTCTCTTCATCACTTGAAGATGACTCATTTGTCGTTGAGGTGTCATCCCAAGTGACGGCTTGCATCGCCTTCTTCTTGGACGGATTCTTATTTGGGCACTCCGTTGAGATATGGCCGTATCCTCGGCACTTGAAGCATTGGACTTGTCCTTCTGAGCTTTTCTTATCCTTTGAGAAACTTTCTTGCTTTCTTGACTTTTGGCTTGAAAAACCTTTGCCTTTCTTCCACTTTCCGGAGGATGAAGTTTTACTTGAATTACCCCTTCGGAAGTTTCGGCGAAAATTTCTTGTCAAGAGAGCAAGCTGCTTCTCAAAGTCCTCCATAGATAGGTTCTCGTCGTCGCCTGAGGAGGATGAATCCGCGTCTTCTTCTTTTGTAGTTTTCAACGCAAAACCTGAAGACTTAGAAGTAGATGCTTTTCCAGAAGAATAGTTAGTAGGAAATGTCATTTCATATGTTTGTAATGAACCAACTAATTCTTCTACACGGATTTCGTCCGGGTGTTTAATAGTTTCAATGGCCGTAACCTTGGAACGAAATCTTTCAGGAAGAGTTCTTAAGATCTTTCTTACAATTTTAAATTCTGAAATCTTCTCTCCCAAGTTAGCACATGTGTTTACGATGTCTTGCAATCGTGTATAGTAGTCTGTGAATGATTCATTTTCTGCCATGAAAATAGAGTCAAATCTGCTCGTAAGCATTTGCAGCTTTTGAATCTTCACAAGGTTAGTTCCCTCATATGTAACTTGAAGAACATCCCAGATTTCTTTCGCAGTCTCACATACTGAGACGCGAGAGAATTCAGTTTGAGACAAGGCATTAAATAAAGCATTGATTCCTTTGCCATTGTAAGAAGATAAGTCTATCTCGTCCTTGGTCCATTTCGACCTAGGTTTGATGGTGTGAACATCAACAATAACTTCAGTTGGATTTGACCATCCTAACTCGATAGATTGCCACACCCGTTCGTCGATGGAAATAAGAAATGCTTTCATCCGTACTTTCCAGTACGCATAATTTGTTCCATCGAAGAACGGAGGTCTGTTGATGTTTCCACCTTCAGCCATTGTTTACAACCCTATTCCCGCTCTGATACCACTTGTTGGGTTATGTATAATATGGATCTAAATAGGGGAAAAAACACCTAGAGGGGGGTGAATAGGTGTAAACGCTTAAACACTCAAAAATCGTTGCGCAATAAAACCCAATGCAGAAATAAAAAATAATACGCAAGATTTTTATGTGAAAAACTCCAAACCGGAGTAAAAAAACCACGGGACCGATAACACGGTGAAATCCACTAGAATTATAACACGTACAAAGGTGATATACCGTACTCACAGACGACTCAACCTTTTTCCATACGCTCCTAGTTGATCTTCTCCGCTCGCTCCGCAACGCTTCTCGAATCCACGATCTGCGTCCAACGCCGAATCCACGACGTCTGACCGAATCCACGGTCTTCACCCAGTAGCACGTCTCGAATCCACGAACGTACCTCGCTCCGAATCCACGAGAGCGGTAGCACCTTGAATCCACAAGGCCACGCGAGTCCACGCGCCGATTTTGGGGAAATCGTTGTTTTTTGGGTGGTGATGATCCGCCGAATACTTAGATTAGAAATAGATCGGAAATACCATCTAAGTATTCATTGATTTGATTCTACTCAAAATCTGAGTATGAAACCCTAGAATCAAATCAATCAATATAGATGAAGAAACATAGGATTAAATCTATTGATTTCCTTTCTTCTCTATATGTGGATTTTTCTATTTTTGACCGTATTTGGATTGCCCTAGAAAATGAATCGTAGGGTCTATTTATAGGTTAGAAACCGTTGGAAGAGGATAAGAATCAAAAACTAACTTTTTCAGGAATTTTACAGGACGACGATCCGGATCGGATTTACGGCGATCCGGATTGTCGTAACGAAACAGACAATTGCCAGAAAACAGAGGTTCGGGATCCGGATTGAAATGCCTGATCCGGATCGTTCATACATTTCAGCAAAAACCAATGTTCGGGATCCGGATCAAAAGTGGCTTGGATCCGGATTGGATTTGCGTATGAAACAACACCCTTCGGGATCCGGATTGCTGTGTCTGATCCGGATCCTGAACATGTCCCATGTCCAGTTTTTGATTTTTATGCAATTAAAAATTCATCCAAGTATTTCTACACTATAAGAAGTATTCGGATCACCAAAAATAATTAGTTAAACATACCTGATCCTTTTGAATTCTTCTTTCTTGAGATTGAGTTATATAATACAAACTTCTTCATCTTCAATCTTCAAGACTCAATACTTTCACGAAATGCGCCAAAACAAATTCCTTAACAGCCATCACCGCCGCCGCCGCGCGATCCGGGGCGCTGCCGCCGGTGGCGCGCGCCGAGCGGGGCGCCACCCGCGGGCGGCGGCGCCCGCACGGGAAGGCGCCGCGCGGGCGCCACCCGCGGGCGCGCACCGCTCGGCTCCATGCCGCGCGGGGCGCCCGCGGGCGGGCGGGCGCCGCGCGGGCGTCACCCGCGGGCGCGCACCGCGCGGCTCCATGCCGCGCGGGGCGCCCGCGGGCGGGCGGGCTGTCACGCCCCGGGGTCGAAACTGCGACCCGGGCTCGCCAACAGATCCGCCACCTATGCCAAACCTGCATAGGCGAAGCGTCCTACCTGCAAGAAAAGTACTACAGCTAAACAGATATCAAAGCTACAAATAAAAGTCTGCTGTAAAACTAAAATCAACCGCTGTACAACTGGAAATAATACAACAATGTCCATCTCCCAAAATGATAATCATACAATATCCTCATATACAAAACTCAGAACTCAACAGGGAGGTATCTCCACTACATACATCAGTGTACAGGCTCTCAATACATATCATATCCTCACTACATCAGTCTCTCAAAAGAGGAAAAGAAACAACTAAGCTACTGAAGCTCTCCTCTGTAGGGGTACCGCTACTCTCCAATGATGGGTAGGGATCTAGCACGCGACTCCCTCGCCTCGATCAACAACCGCAGAATCAGCAACACCCGCTAAGACTCTGCAAAACAAAGGAGAGAAAAGAAGGGGAGGGGGAAAACCCCCAACGGGTGTGAGAACTACACCAAGAAAGGGAGTCCTCAGTGGGTACCGCCACCAGGCCCGACGATCTGCCCACTAAGTCCACTAGAGGCATAAGATAACCAAAGCAGTAAAGACTGAAATAAGGAAGCTGGAGACTCTCAACAGCTACTATGCCTCTTTCTAAATGCTCAAATGGGGAAAAAGTTTGATAAAAATATGCAACACTCGCACACGAGGTGCTCAATCGACCCAATCGAGCTGACTGCCACATCGGGTCTAGTCAAACCTGCGCCCACCTACAACCACCTCCCGCTGACGGGCAGGAATTACGTAGGGCGTCCAAACGGACTAACTCGCTATCGAGTAGTGGCTCATGCAGGCTATAGTCAAAATCCACGCTCTCTCTCTCAGAACGGATAGACTCCAAATCACCAAGCCTCTCGCACAACGGTCAACAACTCACAATAACCACGGGACCACCATCAATCCCCAAACGGTTCCTAACAACACTAGCACTGGTCTAAACACAGCTACTAGACTCCACTCGGTTCCCCCGGGACACGAGTGCAACAAGAAGGTAAATGCCGGTAATAAGCCAATCTTGTGCCACCAGTAAAACTGGCATTGCCTGCTCAACGGAATCTGCACACATGGCTCGAAACCGCGGGACCGGCCCACATGGCTCGCATCCCAAAGTAAGTAACAGATCGGCCTCGGACCGTCCGGTCGCACACTCCGGAGTGGCACTCGAGGGGAGCGACCCACACGAGTATAGTATCTCTGTAGCAAGTATCTCTGTATAGCAGGACTTTGATCACAACTCTGATCAAAGTGGGAAAACTCAACCACTAAAGAAAGACCCGACCTCAATCGGATGCAACTAAACGATAAGTGGGAAACTCCATCCACTAGAGGAAACTGATACCCAATCCGATGCATAAGTAAATATCCGGTCAACCGCCCAATATCCGCGGTCGCCGCAGAGCCCCACAACTAATCCAACCTGTCCAAGACACAAAGTCCCGACTACACTACCCAGACCCCTGCTCGAACCCGAGCAACACTGACCGCCTGACTAACAAAGAAGGAGAAAGGAAAAGCATGGTTTCTCCTAAGTCAAGTTCCAATAAGTAGTGTAGCAATAAAAGGGGGCCTAACTATATGTCCATACAAGCATGCATTTGTCCTCAAGAAAGATATAAGAAGGTAAACCACATGCCTACACCTGACCATAATCCTCGATCATAATAACTCCTCAGAGTAAAAATCCGCACATAGCTACAAAATCCTGCCCCAACGCATAGACCAACCACATAAAAGGCTATGTGCTAACATGGCATGTTACATAATCACATAGGGTAACATTATCCTAGGTAAGCTTACACTATTCACCACATAAACATCCAAATCATGCAAGTCCTCAGTATACATCATAAATGCTATTCTTGCAATCACTTATACAATTATCATTATCAAACTTACCTACCTTACAAATATAAACCATGTACCCTAAACATGCATGCATTCTAACATACAGAATTAGAGAACCGTCCACCGGTTCTGGAAACAAAGCACCCACCTGAAGCGCTTTCCGCAGGCAAAGCTGAAGTCGGTGAAGTGTGTAGACGCTCATAATCCAAAATCCACCAAAATTGCACCCTCGGTACATATCGCGCAAGCCTCGGCTCCAAATAGCTGAAAATACCCCGAAATCAAAGTCTCCAGATCCAACGGGTCCAGCAACACTTGCAAACACCCCTGGGTACAACAATAAGGTCCAACATTACACTTAATCCAAAATATTCCAAGTATACACAATCTGCGAAAATAGCCTCAAAGATGTGAAATTTCCACCTGCAGAACGGACTCGGAAATATCCAACAAAACTACTACTGCGATCCTCGCGTCGAGACCTTCGAAACGGGTACCTGCACGTCAAATTCCGAGCCCCGTAGGCCGAGTTACAATTTCCACAACACAGGGTGCGCAAAACCTCGCAGCAACACAACTGTAATACTCAGCACAGTAAAGGGGAAAAAAGTATACCTTCGGGCAAGTCTCAAAAAAATCCCAGAAAAATACGGTGATAATCCTCACGTCGAGTAGATGAAAATAATGTATAGGCACGTCTCCACCCGAAGCCTGAGCGCGGAGATAAAAATCTGGCAAGGTGTCGCTGTCCAGAAATTCCATCAGCGGGAAAGGGGGTGAAAAACGTACCCGGAACCCCAAACAAAGCTCAAAACTGAGAAAAGTAGACAATACAAGAATCATAGATCTACCTCTCATGAATCCAACGCCATGAGAATCGTCCAAAAACACTGTCGGGGTAGCTCTGTGAATCTCTTAGACCAAAATGCGATGATAATGGGCCTTCGATGAAGGAATGTCGCTCTGCGCTACAATGCCGAAGTTGTCGATGCCGCGCTCTCCAAAAATTCCGAGCTTCCTCCACAAGATGCACGACAAGGTGAGCAACAAATTTGGTGAAGGGTCCTCTGGCCAGAGAGCTCGGGAAAAGCCCGAAAAGGCAGTGCAAAGGGCCTATTTATAGGCCTAAACTCGAAAACTCCCGAAATTGGGCTTTTGGGCCCAAATCCGGGCGCCCGCACGAATCGGGCTGCTACAGTGTTGGGCCCGGCCCAACACTGTGCACGCCCGAAACGCCCACAGGCTGCCACGTCGACACCCGAACAGCGGACAGCCACACCGGCCATCCGTTGCTTGACACGTGGCGCGCTGTGGCGGCGACACGTGGGGCGCACTCAGTCAACCGACCGCGCCCACGTGCACGCCTGCGCCGCCGCCTGCCACCCTGCACGCACGCGCCCCGAGGCGGCCTGCACTCGCTCCGTGGACCGCGCGCATGTGGACCCGCCAACCAGTGGCCGCCACGCGTCCACCCTCCGGTCCACCGTACACCCGCTCATTTTCCCCATGGACCGTGCCCACAACACCAACAAGTCACAAGCTACCACGCGTCCTGCCTCCGGTGCACGCCGGCCAGTGGACCGCGCGCCTGCCCGAGCGCCCGCGCGCCTGCCCGCCCTCGCGCGCCTGCCCGCGACCCTGCTCCGCCGCTGCGCCGCTGCGCTCCGCCGTGCTCCGCCGCTCGCCGCTTGCCGCCGGTCGCCGGAACAGTTTTTCTGGTGGCCGGAGTTACTGTTCCGGTGTGAACAGTACATTGGTGCCGAAAACAAGTAAATAGTCCATTTTGATCGTTTTCGCGCGCTGAGTCCAAATCCACCGTCCGTTTCTCCAAATTCTCATCCGAAATTTTGCCAAAAGCCCCCTGAAAAGCCCACTTGATTCGATTTTCGCACCGGGTCCATTTCTGAGGTCCGATTTTGATACTACAAGCTCCAATACACTGTGTAAGCTTCCTTTAGTCGCTGTTAACGCTGCAAAAAAATCTCTATGGAAGTCCGGATCATCACACGGGCGCCGCGCGGGCGCCACCCGTGGGTGCGCGCCGTGCGGCCGCCACCCGCGGGCGCGCGCCGCGCGGCGGGCACCATCCGCGGGCGCGCACCGCGCGACCTCATGCCGCGCGGGGAGCCCGCGGGCGGCGGCATCCGCACTGGTAAACGCCTTACGCACGTCATTACGGGGTTTTCGTCGCAATGATGAGTTTTGGGTTTTCGTCGCAATGATGAGTTTTGGGTTTTCATCGCATAGCTTAATCTTGGATTTTCGTCTTTGCGGTATTGGTGCGTTATATTGATTGTCGTTTTGGGGACTTCTTTAGGTCCAAGTGCGCAGCGCGAGTGTGTCAAAGATCCAGTTGTTTCGATCTTCCCGCAACCAGGTGGGTAACTTTGCAATAAGTGCTGTATGATATCATAACAAGTAAAATAACATGTCTAATAAAGTAGATGAGGTGTATCAGCTGTTTAAACCTATTCGCATGAGTGTTTTCCGTTTCTTTTATAACTAATTGTGGCTACTGAGTGTCGCGGTGATTGTTACACGCCGATTTCGGCAAGTTATGTATTTAAATGCTCACACGCACACCAGCGGTTTGGCCATCGAAAGGGTATACTTTTTCGGAATTGTGGTACGTTGACCCATGTACCCCACAAAAGTGAAAGTGTCGAGTGGGGACTCCTTCACGCCAGCTAAAAGTGTGGCACTAGCACCGTGAAGGGGTTAAAAGCATTACGCAAGCAAAGTGGTTGTTCACGAGGGAGGTCATTAGACCTCCCGGCAGGTATCATGCAAATAAATCAAGTGGTATGGACTCGTGAGGGAAACAGTGAAAGGTTCCGGTGTTTTCGGTTTGTTTTAAAAGTACTTAAATTGTTTGGATCATCTACTTTATTTATCACTGACTTTCCCACACTGTGACAGGCTCGTCTAGATGTAGTAGTCGGGACGATGGTAAGGCAGCGTCTAAAGGACATTAGCCACGGAGGCTTTATTTCCGTCATTCTTGCTCTTGGGTTATCTCATCTCTTTTTCTTTTAAGCTTTTAAGTTTCAATTGTTTGGATGTGGAACGTTACGGATGTTGGTTCGAGAGTAATCTGATATCGTAGACTGTGAACTTTAATATGCTTGATTTGATTGAAATGCGGCATGTTTTTACCAAACAAAAAGGTTTCAAAAATATTTTCCAAAACCAAGTGTCGTGTGGGCACTGCTTTGTAAACCCCTGGATTTATCCTTTCAAAAGATGTGGCCCCCTTACCGTGACTTATGTAAATATTTTGGAAAACTGGGCGTCGTGTGGACACCGTTTACAAACTGTAGTTTTACCTCTTGGTGTCGTGAATGAAAATTGTGATGTGAATGAATAGTATTACTCTCTCTTGTTGTGTTCACTGTGACTGTGTGGTTAACGAAGTTATTGTAAAAGTGACGCCGTGCATATACAAAGGAGACTCTGCCCGTTTTCAGAGTGAATTTGTATATGTGGCGGGTCGGACGCGCACCGGTAGGCGAGGTTGTTTACAAAAAAAAATACATATGCTTTTTCGCTGATCCTTAGACCTCCGGGGTGTGACAGATCCGGAACCTTGTACCGCGAGGGACGGGACCGGATCATCCTCGCTGAAACCTCGAGGTGAGCATTGCTTGTTTCTTGGGTTTTCTCTTTGTTGTTTTAGAGTCGTGTTGCCCTAGCCACGGCCTTCGCCGCCACCGCTGTCGCGCTGCCGCTGCCGTCGCTGCCGCTGTTGCTGCCGCGCCACGCCCGCGCGGGGCTCTGCTGCCGTTGCCGCCGCGCCGCGCCCGCGCGGGGCTTGTGCCCGCGCGGGGCTTGTGCCCGCGCGGGGTTCTGCCTCCGCGCCGCGCCCGCACGGGGCTTGTGCCCGCGCGGGGCTCTGCCGCCGCGCCCGCGCCCGCGCGGGGCTCTGCCGCCGCGCCGCGCCCGCGCGGGGCTCTGCTGCCTCTGCCGCCGCGCCGCGCCCGCGCGGGGCTCTGCTGCCGCTGTCGCCGCGCCGCGCTTGCGCGGGGCTTGTGCCCGCGTGGGGCTCTGCCGCCGCACCGCGCCCGCGCAGGGCTCTGCTGCCGTTGCCGCCGCGCCTCGCCTGCGCGGGGCTTGTGCCCGCGCGGGGCTCTGCTGCCGCTGCTGCCGCGCCGCGCCCGTGCGGGGCTTGTGCCCGCGCGGGGCTCTGCCGCTGCGCCACGCCCGCGCGAGGCTCTGCCGCCGCGCCGCCCCCGCGCGGGGCTTGTGCCCGCGCGGGGCTCTGCTGCTGCTGCCGTCGCGCCGCGCCCGCGTGGGGCTTGTGCCCGCACGGGGCTCTGCTGCCGCTGCCGCCGCGCCGCCCGAGTCGGCCTGCGCCCGCGCGGGGCCCTGCCGCCGTGCCGCCCGCGTGGGCATGCGCCCGCGCGGGGCTCGCTGTAGCCGCTGCTGCTACTTCTGCTGCCGCGGCCCTGCTGTGTCGCCGCCGCTCGACTCCGTTCGTGTTCCCGCCGTGTGCGTTCGTGTCCCGGCTGTCACCTAATTACTGTGGAGCCGTTCGTGTGTAGTGTCTTCGCACTAATCTGCGGTCTTAACTGTTGGTTTATCTGGGGACTCCGTAGGTCGGGATGTCGTTCGGGGGTTGTGAGTCAACTTCGGGTGTTCCGACCAAACGCTGTTCAGGTGGGTGCCCCTTCAATTCCTAACATTTATGATATATGGTAATGTTTCGTGTATGCATGAATATAATAATATTGACATTATGATCTCATCTAACCCCTGTTTTACATAAGCATGTTATTATTAATGTCTCTGGCGACTGCGGGTCGCTCTGGTTTATGATACACACAATTATCACGATATGAGCCCAAGGTTGCTTGCACGCACACCGACGGTTTGGCCACCGCACTGGTGTATTTTTTCGGAAAGATGGCGCGTTGGCCCGTGTACCCCGCAAGGCACTTGGTGGGGACCCCTCGCGGCTACTCAGGGGCCACAGCGAGCGCCGTGGAGGGGTATAAGCAATCATGAGAGGCAAGTGCACATGTTTGATTGTTACAGGAGCAAGTGCACATGTTTGACGGTTACAGGAGCAAGTGCACATGTTTGACGGTTACAGGAGCAGGTGCACATGTTTGATTGACACAGGAGCAAGTGCACATGTTTGATTGTTACAGGAGCAGGTACACATGTCTGATTCGTTACAGGGTACCGTGGCTCTCTTGGGAGGGGGTAAACACGGACACGCTGGTGGCTCGGTTTGCATTATTTTCAGTTTCTCAATCATCGCATATATTGTTTACCCTGGTTTATGTTGCTCCCTGGTAGTGTCACTGACTCCCCACTCTGTGACAGGTTGGTCGGGCGCGGGCACGGGACGGATGTGAGGACGGTTTACGTGGATGTATCGTTTGTTTTGGTAATTCTATGAGTGTCATTGCTAGGTCTTATTCATGATTATCTGCTTAGTTTGTCGTGCTGTGTGAGTGGGTTCGACTGTGCTGTGGTGTGGATGTTCAAATTACTGTGGTGACCATGTTTGCTTTCATACTCTGTAGTTTTCGGCCTATTTTCAAACCAGGAAAAATGTTTGCGAAAACGGCTTTTAAAACAACGAGTGTCGTGTAGGCACCGATTTGAAAACCCATGGATTTATCCTTTCGAAATATCGATGGCCGTGTTAAGTAGTTATAGTACTCTCGCTTACTATGGTGAACGATGATTGTGGTTAAAGTGTGAACGAGATTACATGCGGGTTGGTATGCCTATCTAAGTTGAAACCGCCGTGCACGTGCAAAGGAGACTCCGCTCTCGGGGTCGAGAAATTTGCACGTGTGGCAGGTCTGGCGCCCACTAGGGGACCCTGTAAAGAAAAATTTTAATATTTCACGTTTTTCGCTTAACCGAAAAACCCCCGGGGCGTGACACGAGAGAGCAATGCAGTTTTGCTTCTTACTATGCCATGTAATAAGACAATTTTGGGAAATCCACAAGGCCACGCGAATCCACGCGCCGATTTTTGGGAAATCATTGTTTTCTTGGTGATGATAATCCGCCGAATGCTTAGATCAAAGATAGATAAGAAATTACTATCTAAGTATTTTTCAATTTGATTCTACAAAAAATATGAGTTTGGAAACCCTAGAATCAAATTGAACAATATAGACGAAGAAACATAGATTAGATCATGTTTTTCTTTCTTCTCTATATATGTGGATTTTTTATATTTTCTCCGGTTTCATTCGGTTACCCTAGGTGTGAAATTAGGGTTTATTTATAGGTTAGAAACTTTTGGAAAGAAATAAGAATAAAAAACTACCTTATCTGGAATTTTCCCGCTCGGCGGTCCGGACTGGATTAAATCTGATCCGGACTGTCGTCTTTAGACAAAGTTTTTCCAGAATAACAAGTTCGGGGTCCGGACTGGAATTCCCTGATCCGAACTATTCATGCGATTTTAGCAAACACATAGTTCGAGGTCCGGACTGAGCAGAGACTGTTTCGGACTGGAATTCCGCATGAACTAAACTATGTTCGGGGTCCGGACTGGAATGGTCTGATCCGGATCCTGAACATCCAACTTGTCCAGTTTTTGATTTTTATGCAATGAAAAATCTTCCAAGTGTTTCTAAACTACAAGAATGTATTCGGATCACCAAAATTATTTAGTTAAACGTACCTGATCCTTTTGAATTCATTCTTCTTGAGATTGATGTATATGATCCACAATTCTTCATCTTCAATCTTCAAGACTTAAAACACTTCACAAAATATGCCAACACAAAATCCTTAACAAAGATAACTCTGGGGGAAATACATCCGGATACTCATGGACAATAGGGACGTCCTCGAGTCCGGGCATCGCCGTAGGCACCTCCACTACTGTCGCTAGAAAAGCGATACAACCACGACTCAACATCTGTCGAGCTCTGGCGGAAGACACAGTCGCTACGAACAAAGTGTTCTGGCATCCTCTATAAACATACTCCTCCTAACCCGGCTCACGGAGGGTCACCGTCCTCTCTCTACAATCGATGGTAGCGTAATACCGGGATAACCAATCTATACCCAAAACCACATCAAAATTTCGGAGCTGTCGTATGACCAACAAATCAGTAGACAGGATCCAAGGTCCTAACTGCACTAGGCAGGACCAACAACACTCATCTACATGCAATATGTGATCAGGAATCTGAACCTCTAATACACAAGTCAACGGTCCTATCTCTAGCCCATGCGATGATGCAAATGCTCTACTGATGAATGAATGCGATGCTCTAGTATCAAGCAATGCTCTAGCACGAGTAGAAGAAATCAGAATCATACCTGCTACCACCTGGTCAACGGCCAAAGAATCCTCCACCTGAGCGGCGTACACTCGCCCTGAGGGGGTCGTCTGTCTGACTATCGCGATGACGTGGCTCGATCCGCCTGGCCAAAACTCAGGGAAGCTCCTACTACCTGCGAAGGCAAGGGAGGTGTCGATGGTGCCGAAGGTGCTAACGAACCTGCTCTTGGGAAAGACGACGCGATATGTCCTGGCTGGCCACAACGAAAACACCGGCCCTGTCGCTGCTCGCATTGCGGGGGTGCATGAGGCCCGCCGCAAATAACACATCGGTTGAGGCGCCTCTGCTGTTGTGGCTGGTGCTGTCTCGGCTACCAAAAACCTCCAGGTCTCTGTCTCCTCTGAGACCCACGACCCTAAGACTGGAATCGTGGCGGTCTCGGGGGTCTCGATCTACTCGACTGTCTAAAATCAGATGGCACTGGACGCTTCTCTCCGGAGCTGGTCCCTAGCGCTCCATCCCTCTCGGACATGATCACAGATCCTCGGTCCACCCACCGAGCATGCTCAATTGCTGCATCTAGCGTCGGCGCTCACTATGACTACACAAAGTGGTAGATATCCTGATGCAATCCTCTCTCAAACAGATCAACCTTCTGGGCCTCATCCCGAGCAACATGAGGCACACTGTGCAGTAATCGTAAAAACTCGCGGACATACTCTTGAAGAGGTCGACTCCCCTGCTGTAGGCGTCTTAAGTCCCCTTCTAGTTTCTGCTTTGCACTGCCGGGAAAGAAGGCCCCGAGCAGTAAAACACGAAAGTCAATCCAAGTCATCAACTGGACCCCAAGTGGTCCAACAGGTCGAACTCGACTCCACCAAGTCTCGGCGTCCTTCTCCAAAACGTGTGTAGCCAAATGCACCTGATGCTTCTCCTTGATAAACAAGTTTTCGAACAACTTTTCCATAGTAGCGATCCAGTTCTCGGCCTCCCAAGGCTCCACACTCTGCCCCGAGAACTGCGGGGGACGGAACTGGCTGATGTAAGACAACTGATCAGTAAGCTCTCGCTGCTCCTGCACTGTCAACGGTGCAATCTGGGTCGAAGTCGACGATGTCGCGGCCGGAGGTACTGCTGGTGGAACCACAGGGGATGCTCTCTTCTCGAGCATGCGCATCATGCGCTCCATGTTCTCATCCTGGCGCCTCATCGCCTCCTCCTGGCGCCTAGCGGTCTCCTCTTGGCGCCTTATCGCCTCAGACATCTGGGCTACCTGGGCCCGCAACTCTCGGACCTCACTCTGCTCAGTCCGCCCAGCCTCCCGCTGCTCGGGCTCCTCCTCCACGGCAGGATGCGCCCTAGTCGCTGCACGACGTCTCAGAGGCATCGTAGACCCTACAACCAAAACCAAACATTAAGACCAAGAAATCTCTCGACCCAATTAAGCGAAAGTCTAAAACATGCTACTTATGCTAAGGCATTATGTCGTCTGCAGCCGACATAACTACCTTAGAGAATAAACATGTAAAATCACTAACCCCACTCCTCTAGGGGAGGTACAGACTCAATCAGGACTCTCGCTAAAGTCACGTCTCTCACGATAGTCATCCTACTGTCCAACCAATAGCCTAGGCTTACTAAGTCCTCAACGACCTATATACCTAGGCTCTGATACCACCCTAATCTGTCACGCCCCGGGGTTGAAACTGCGACCCGGGCTCGCCAACAGATCCGCCATCTACACGAAAATCTCTGTACAGACGAAGCGTCTACCCTGCAAGTCAGATCTATAGCTAAACATGTATCAGAGCTGTAATAAAACTAGTGGCTACAGAAATCATAAACTGAACATCTGCATAAACATAAATCCAAAAAGTACAAAGTCACTCAGCTATAAAAGTAAATATATACAAATCTCTCAGACTGTCCAGTATAAAAGAGGAATCTCAAAATACAGGGTGCCTC
>CM055060.1:9349437-9469437 GCA_029204045.2 Tillandsia leiboldiana
CCAGTGTTGGGGCTTTTCCTTACTTCGCGTTTATGTCCTTGACTCACCCGCCCGGGGAGCCGGTTTTGGCAGCTTAGAGGAGCGCGCCGGGACGCGGGGAGCCGGGCGTGGTTTTGCTACTAGCGACAGGTGGGTTGTTTTTACTTTATTCCTAGCCCCTAAATTCTATCTTGTGGACGGGGTCTATTCTAAGTTGTACTGGGGTTCATAATGACGGGTGATAGCTTATGCATGTTAGTGGGTTCGCTATAACGACTAGCGTCGATTGCGACGGTGGTTAGTTTCTTTTTCAAACCCTTATATGTCAGCGGGCCACCTTCGAGTGCGCGCCAGTATTGCCTTGTTTTCGATTATGCACTTTACCTCATTTACCTCATTACTCTTATTATTCTTATTGTGATACTGACATGATGGTGGTTACGGTTACTGGGCTCGAGGTTGCCACACGCGCACCCGCGGTTTGGCCACCGCAGAGGGTGCGCTTTTCCGGAAAAGAGGTCGTAGAACCCGTGTATACCCCACGAGGTGACGTAGTGGGGGCCCCTTATTAGTTGTGGGGTTGAGGCGCCTAGGTGCGAGCGGAGCGGCCCGCCGGTTTAGTTGTCCGGCGCGGTCGCGGTGTTGCAGGTACGGTATGGGGCCGTCGGTAGTGGACCGACGCGGCCGGGGTATTACAGGATGCAGATGTACAGGTTACCTTTTTCCCCTTTTCCGAATGGGGGGGTTGCTCCGGTTGTCGCCACGGTTTGTTTTTATTATTTTCCCTTGCACGGCGTTTATTAGTCACTGACTTCCCACTTCGTGACAGGGCCCAGGCGAGGGGAGAGGTAGGTGGCGGTGAGGACGGGGCGGACACAGCGGGACCGTTGGAGACCCTGAACTTTATACTTTCCTTTTCTTTTCAGCTTTTCATTTATATTGTGGGCATGTGTGAGGTTCCCGATACCCTTGTGGGGTCGACGTAGATGTCGGTATTTGATTATCTGTTTATGCACTACCTTTCCCTTTATTTCCTACTGGCCATTTGAAAAGCGAAACAAAAACAGAGAAAAGATTGCGAAAACCGTTTTCAAAGTCTAAGTGTCGTGTGGGCACTGATTTCAAAACCCTGGGGTTTATGCTGATTTCGAAACTCGTTTTCAAAACTTAAGTGCCGGGTGGGCACTCTTTAAAAACCGTGGATTTATCCTTTCAAGTTGAAGTGGCCATGCGCTTAAATATTTAGAATACTGGTTGTATGTAATTGAATGTTGTGATTGAATGGTTATGTTTGCTTGGGAGACGTTTTCAACCACACGCCGTGCACGTACAGGGGAGACTCTGTCCGTTTGCAGAGAGATCCTGTATGTGCGGCGGGTCTGGGCACACACCGGGGAAGAAAGAGACCTTTCAAAAAAAAATAAATCCGCGGTTATTACAACACTATCCTACAATCCTGCTCAACCCGAGCAATACCACAAGTATCACAAAGAAAGGAGAAGAGGTGCCAACATGGTATCTCCTAAGTCAAATCCCAATGAGAGTGTAGCAGTAAATAGTGGCCTATCTAGATGTCCATACAAGCATGCAAATGTCCTCACCTAGAATAGAAGAAAAACGTCCACCAGTGCTCTCACAAGTAATAAATCGTAATGTCCCAAAATACTAATCTATTTCACATGAATAGTTATGATATAGCAACGAGCTCCAACACTAATGTCTCAAAGTGATGATCCCTTTTTGCATAATCACTAAGTACTAACATACAACTGATCATGCTGTTCCAGATAAATATATACTTTAACAGGAGTGATTATGGCATAGTGATCATGTTCAAATACCAATGTCTCAATTACATGGATAGGCTATCAATTATTTGGTTCCTTTTTGTATGCAAGGTTTATCAATATTTTGTTCAGCATTTTCTAACATCGGGATATTATGATGTTCCTAGTGAGCATACCAAAAGAGAGGGATACAACAACCACCCACCTCGAAAAGCATGAACAACGACAATAAGAGATTCCCCGTTGTCCAAGATCCTCAATCCCCGCAAACCTCCAAATCAGTGAACTACTGCAAAATAGATCGCACCCGGTGTAACTAATAACATCCAAAAATAGCATTTGCTATTTTTCCAAACAGCACGGAAAACGAGGAAATTCACCTCAGTACAGTCCTTAGATAAATCTGGGAAAACCACCGTTGCGATCCTCGCGATGAGTAGATGAAAAACGAGTACTTACTCGTCCCATTCCGACACCTGTAGGCCAAGATACAAATTAATCATCGCAGTACACGCGAAACTTCCAATGATGAAAAGTTAGCAGTACTCAATCCAGAAAAAGTATAATTTTCACCTTCGAAGCAACCTCAGAAAAATCCAGGAAAAATACGATGATGTTCCTTGCGACGCGTAGATATAAATCGAGTATTTGCACTCCTCGTTCCGACTCTCGGTTGCTGAGAAAACCCATAAAAACCCCGTTGCTGTCCATAATCCATCACAGGATAAGAGGTCACAGAAAAGATCCGAAAAGTCCAAGAAAACTTCAAAATACGGAGAAGCTAAAAGTACATAAGTCGTAGCCCTACCTGTCGTGAAAACGTGGGCGCAAGAATCACCCAAAAATTCCTTCGGGGTAGCCCAGGAGAGTCCTCGGACCGAAACGCGACGGAAAGGGCAAACAAGGAAGGTGCGCGCCGAATCGCAGTAGACGTCGAAGTAGCGTCCTCCAAAAATTTTGGAACTTCTCCACAAGATGCACAACAGAAAGAGGAAGAAATTCCCTAAAGGGCTCTCCCAGCGAAACAGCCCAGAAAACTCAGAAAAGAAGCCCCAAGGGGCCTATTTATAGGCCCAAGCCCAAAGTGCACTATTTCCGGATTCGGGAGCACCTTTTCGGGCGCCCGAATCCAATAGTCGCACGAAAGCCGCGCTGCCACCCGTCCGACCAGCGCCCGAAATGCCCTGCACGTGACACGTGTCCCGAACAGGGAACAGCCAGTGCAGGGCCGCTCGGGTGCTGCCACGCGTCGCGCAAACGGTCAAAGGGATGGTTGGCGCCCGCCAATGGCCGGGCGCCATGTGGCTAGCCCGCGCGACCTGCCGGCCGGTCGCGCGCCTCGCTGGCCGCGCCGCCTGCCCCCCACGCGCGCATGCATCCCGAGGCACTGGCATGCACCCCCGTGGACCGCACCGCGTGAGCCCGCCAATCACCTGATGCCACGTGTCCCCGCGCCCGGTCAATGCACCCGCGCGGGGTTTCCGTGGACCGCGCATCGCGCGCCGGCCACTCCTGGGGCACCACGTGTCCACGCGCCGGGTCCATGCGCCACTCGGCGCTGCTATGTGGACCACGCTCAGTAAACCGGCCAATAATAGGCCCCACGTGGCACCCAGCCGGTCTACGGCCTTCCCCATGCATCAGAATCCACTAAAAACTTTCGGAAGTCCGTTTTTGGGCATCCGGACTCAGAATTAAACAAGCAAATAACCGTTTTCAAGCGTTTTTCCGCACTGAATCCAAATCCAACCTCTGTTTGTCCCAAAACCTTTTCTAAAATTCAGCAAAGGCAGCCGAAGTCCAATCTAGCTATCGATACCTCACAGGGTCCATCTGTGGCATCCCTTTGATGCACTATGGGCCAGACACACCATCAATAGGTGTTTCACAAGTGGATTCACAGGAAAAAGCTACATGAGGTTCTGGGGCCCTACAACACCAACACGTAGTTCACAGTGGGTACTGTCGCCAATATCCACGGTATGCCCACTAAGTCTACTGGAGGCAAAATAAATAGGTATGCTGATAATAATAAAGCTGGAATGAAACTACTGCTAATATGCCTCAAGTATCATGCTCAAAGGAAAACTTAACTATGAACATGCTATGCAACCATTCGCTCATATCAACCCAATCTCCGTGACTGCCAAATCTGGTCCAGTCAAGCCTGCGCCCCCTAGTGTATCAACTAGGGTCCTTCGTGTATCAACGAAGGGTGTCCCATCGAACTAACATAGTACCACGCAAAGCAGCCTCATCAGGTGCATCACCATCGCATCCGGAGCGGCAACTCGAGGGGAGTGACCCCACCGAGGAACAAGCGTGTCTCATCTGGCATAATAAGCGGCATTGTAACATCACAACTTTTCATGTAACGTTTTACCCTCCTGCTAATAAAGTATAAGTTAGAGAAAACTGAGTTATGGGTTTTCTTAAGTTGATATTCTCGAGGTGCGGGTATTTTTTTTGTGATAGAGCTCGGAAAACGGTGA
This sequence comes from Tillandsia leiboldiana, assembly GCA_029204045.2. Taxonomy (NCBI): domain Eukaryota; kingdom Viridiplantae; phylum Streptophyta; class Magnoliopsida; order Poales; family Bromeliaceae; genus Tillandsia; species Tillandsia leiboldiana. The sequence continues at coordinate 9,353,696 of CM055060.1, forward strand.
ACGGCGGTGCGACCGGGTCCGAATTCCGACTTACGGATCACCTAGAAAGGGGTTATTAGGATCGCGATAACCGTGGTGTGCATCAGAATCCGTGCAAGAGATCGTGTACGCTTTTCGAGGAGATAAGGAATTATCTCTAAGGAATAATTAAATAATTGAGTTAATATTAAATATCTGATGTGGATTTCTATGGTACGTACCAAGAAAAGAGAAATCATTACTCCCAAAAAGAAACCCTAGCCGGAGATAAAGGAAAGAAAAGAGAAAAAAGCGAAACCCTAACCGGAAGAGAAAAGGAGGAAAGAAGGAGAAAGCGGAAGGACCCGATCATCCTCGACGAATGTACCGAGGCCGGGAGCGTGAACGGATCGCCTTCTCCGACAAATCGCGGTAAGCGATGCTCTTTCGGTTTTCGTTTCAGGGTTTTGTTGTCGTCATATTAGGGTTTTATTCCGTTTTCTTTTGAGATAACCGCCGCCGTCCCGGGGCTGCCGCCGCGCCACGACCGGCGTCGCACGGGACAAGGCCCGCGCGGTCGGGCTGCCCGCAGCGCCGCGCGGGGCTGGCACCCGCGCCGCGCTGCAAGCAGTGCCGCGCGGGGTGCCCGCACGGTCGGGTTGCCGCAGCGCCGCGCGGGGCTGGCGCCCGCGCTGCGCTGTAAGCAGTGCCGCGCAGGGTGCCCGCGCGGTCGAATTGCCGCAGTGCCGCGCGGGGCTGGCGCCCGCGCTGCGTTGCAAGCAGTGCCGCGCGGGGTGCCCGCGCGGTCGAATTGCCGCAGCGCCGCGCGGGGCTGGCGCCCGCGCTGCGTTGCAAGCAGTGCCGCGCGGGGTGCCCGCGCGGTCGGGTTGCCGCAGCGCCGCGCGGGGCTGGCGCCCGCGCTGCGCTGCAGGCGATGCCGCGCGGGGTGCCCGTGCGGTCGGGTTGCCACAGGGCCGCACGGGGCTGGCGCCCGCGCTGCGCTGCAGGCGGTGCCGCGTGGGGTGCCCGCGCGGCCGGGCGGCCGGGCAACCGCAGCGCCGCGCGGGGCTGGTGCCGCGCCGCGCTGCAGGCCGCGCCGCGCTACAGGCCGCGCCGCGTGGGGCTGGTGCCGCGTTGTGCTGCAGGCCGCGCCGCGCGGGGCTAGTGCCCGCACGGCCGCACCGCTGGTGGAGCCTCGCGGGGATGGTACCCGGGCGGCCGTGTCGCATGCGGCACCACGCGGGGCCGGTGCCCGCGCGGCCAAGCCGCAAGTGGTGCCGCGCGGCCGCATGGCATGCATCTACGCGGTGGTGACCGCGTCGTCCGACGCACTTCGTCGCCACCGCCATGCCGAGTCGTTAATAGTGTTTCTGGGTTTTTGGACTCGGTTTATTTACAGATTATGTTCCGATCTGACCGCGGTTTTTTTGGGGACTATTTTTAGGTCCGAGTGCCGATTGTGAGCGTTGTTTTGGTCTCAGGTGTTCCGGTCAGCATATTCGAGGTGGGTACCCTTTTCGGTATTTTCGGTGTATAGTCGTTCCCGTGTTTTGTGACATAAAAGTAGATGTTTAGTAAATTGTCTAACCCCATTGCATGTGAATCCCGTTTTATATTCTTACTGCTGCTGAGGTCGCAGTACGGTTTTACATTCTAACTGAGGTCGCAGTATTGTTTATATGCTCGTATTGCTTACACGCACACCGGCAGTCTGGCCACCGCACAGGGTGTATGTTTCCGGAAAGATGGTAAGATTACCCGTGTACCCCACAAGGGGAGGCTAGTTGGGGACCCCTCAAGGGGAGGCGACTGCTACTTGGGCAGTAGAGGGGTTGGAGGCACCAAGAAAGTGAGCACGGTATCTGGGGTTGGGGCCCAACTTGTTTTAAATCTGGGGTAGGGGCCCAGTATGTTTTCTATCTGCGGTAGGGGCCCAGCGTGATTGTGATAGGGATTTAGCGGTTCATGAGGGGGAAGTGAATGCTCCGGTGTTTTCGGTTTGTCTTTCCAGTTTATTGCATTTACTTGTTTACATCTACATTATCAGTCACTGACTACCCACACTGTGACAGGTCTGAGCAGGGGTGGGAACCGGGACGACGGTGAGGCTTCGGTTAGAGGAAATTAGCCATTGAGGCTAATTAACTTTACAGTTTTATGGTTATTGTCACGCCCCGGGTGTAAACCAGAACCCGGGTCCGTCTACAGATCCGCCGTGCACACGGAATTTCCCGCGTACACGAAGCGCTGGTAACCTGCTCAGATATAATATAAACAATAAAAGAGCATGATACAGAGCTGAAATAGAAGAACCACATAATATCTCAGACTGGAATAATATTAAAGCTGTAATAAATACAATAATCTCTCAGCTCACCAAAATAGTACAACCTGCTGGCCAAAGCCAGACCCAAAATAAGAAAAATACATCAGTCTGAGTAAAGGGTACAACATCTGTCTAACAACAACTCAGTCTCACAGGAGATCTATCTACTCAGCGATCCCCTTACCTCGATCAGCTGCCGATGGCCTAGCAGCTCCCGCAGACGACTCTGCAACACAAAGGAGAAGAGACAGGAAACAACAATGGGGGTGAGAACTACTAGATAAACCAGTAGCCTCCTATAGTGGGTAAAACCTCAAATGCTGACGCACCCACTAGGACTACTAGAGGCAAAAGGAAAGGACAGTGGTAAGCTATAAAGACTGCTGATAAAGAGGAAACTACCACTACTATGCCTCTAAATGCCATGCCGAAGGAAATGACTGTAAGTATGCATCAGTATCTACCCTGCCTGCCTGGATAAACCCAATCTAGTCACCAGTAAAAACTGGTACTGCCTGTTGTGCCTGCCGTATTGGGTATGCCAGCCCACGCATAACACCGATGTAAAAAGGAGTCTCAAGGACTCAAAGCCTGCCTGTCGCACACTCCGGAGTGGCACTCGAGGGGAGCGACCCACACGAGTAAAGTATCTCAGTAATAAGTATCATAAGTGCCATAAAACAGCAGGACTGGATCACGACTCTGATCAGAGTGGGAAAACCCATCCACTAAAGAAAACCCCGATCTGATGCCATAGTACTCAATAAGTGGGAAAACACCATCCACTAGAGCAAAGCTCGATCCCCAATCTGATGCACAAGAAAACATCCGGTCAACCGCCTAATGTCCGCGGTCGCCGCAATACCCCATAAGTCCATAGCCTGATAAAGTAATCAACATCTGGCCAACCGCCTGATGTCCGCGGTTACCACCATGCCCCACAACCCATAATCGAGTCTAACCTGTCCCAGACTCAATGGCCTTGACTACACTATGCCAAAACCCTGCTCAAACCGAGCCACATGCATCTGAATAACAAGGAGAACAACGAAACATGGTTTCTCCTAAGTCAAGTTCCAATATGATAGTGTAGCAATAAATAGTGGCCTAACTAGATGTCCAAACAAGCATGCAATTGTCCTCTTTTAAAACTGAAGAAAAGTGTTTGATATTTATTTAGAAAAGGATGGTTTAAATGTCCCAACATAATAAGTCATTTTGCATGCGAGATTATGATATAGCCTTTGTCCCAACAACAGTGTCCCAATTTAATATAAATAAGCCGTCATATAATCTATGGGGTCTGTTGGTTTTTATAATATTAAGGATCCACAAGGATCTAAATAGGTACTATCAAACAACTAGAGGGGGGGTGAATAGGTGTAATACTTATAAAACCAAATCTCAGTGCAAAATAAAAACCAATGCGGAAAATAAAAACAGCACACCGAGATATACGTGGAAACTCCAATCCAGGAGAAAAACCACGGGACCAACACGTAATAACAATCCACTAAGAATAGAAGAATAACAAGGTGATTACCGACTCCACGGACTCAAACCCCTCCTTCAGCTTCTTCGGATCTTGCGCTCACCGATTGGATGTCCACGCAATAACAATCCACTAAGAAAAGAAGAATAACAAGGTGATTACCGTCTCCACGGATTTAACCCCTCCTTCAACTTCTTCGGACCTTGCGCTCCAACGATTTTGCACGTCCACTGCACACGTTCGAATCCACGAACGCCACTCGAATCCACGAGCACACGTTTCAAATCCACGAAACGCCTTTAGCACACCGAATCCACGATGCCACGTCGAATCCACGACGCAAACTCAGCCGGTAAGAAAATTGGCTTCGATGGTGATCCTTTGCTTAGATTATCAATGAAGATCCATGGGAAAAATCTCTAAGCAAAGATTAGATCAATTCGACAAAAGATATGTTCTTGAAAGAACCGTCGAATTGACCTAAAAGAGGCTATAAAGAAGATCGATAAAAACCTAGCCTCTAGGGTTGCTCTCAAGAGTTTTATAAATTGATCGGCCGTAGCTCCCACCTTTTTGAGAAACCCTAAACGTCTATTTATAGTTTAGAAACCTTTGGAAAGAGATAAGAATCAAAAACATACCTTATCTGGAAATTTTCAGGACGGCGATCCGGATCGGATTTACTGCGATCCGGATCGTCGTAACGAGATTGACGATTCCAGAAAACCAAGGGTTCGGGATCCGGATTGCAAGGTCCGATCCGGATCGTTCATGCAATTCAGCAAAGTCCCATGTTCGGGATCCGGATCGGAATGGCCTAGGATCCGGATTGAAATTGCCAATGAACAAGTACCCTTCGGGATCCGGATTGCAAGGTCTGATCCAGATCCTGAACATGTCCCATGTCCAGTTTTTGATTTTTATGCAATTAAAAGTTCATCCAAGTGTTTCTACACTATAAGAAAGTATTCGGATCACCACAATTATTTAGTTAAATATACCTGATCCTCTTGAATACTTTCTTCTTGAGATTGATGTAACTGATCCACAATTCTTCAACTTCAATCTTCAAGACTCAAGACACTGAGTGTCAACTTGAGCTCTTGTTGAATCTTCTCTAAGTCTTTGATTGCTGATTGACAATTTGATCCCTTTAAGACTCCGACTCAACTCACTGACTTGACTCACGAAATATGCCAATACCAAAAAGCCGTAACAGGGTCTACTCATGCAATTCACAATTAGAATACCTTTTATCAGTTTAAAATAGGGGATCTCTAATACTCCTAGTGAGTTAGTCAAAAATGAGGTAAGCAACAACCACCCACCTCGAAAAGCGTAATCCACACCCAAAAAGCCTCCTTGCTGTCCACAATCCTCTACCCCCGCAACTCGTCGAAAATAATGCACAACTCTGTACAGTGCTCTGAAAAATCCAAAAAAATTACGGTTGCGTTCCTCGCGACGAGTAGATCAAAATCGACTACTTAAATGCCTTAATCCGATGCTCCTAGGCCAAGATATAAATCGGAGAAGTCGATGCTGTCCAGAAAATATCACAGCAAAAAGGGGGTCAGAGGTGCCTCGGGAACCATGCCAAAAGTGCGAAATGAAGCGAAGTGATCAACACGAAAAATGAAGCCTTACCTCTTAGGAACATGCTGTCGCAAAAATCGTCCAAAAATTCCTCCTGGTTTGCTCACAGCAATTTTCCGACTGAACTGCGACGGCAACGGGCCGAAAAAGGGGAAACGTCGAAGTGCGCCACGTCGCAGATAACTCACTGTCGGCAACTCCAAAAAATTCTGAAACTTCTAGGGGAGATGGAGGACAGAGAGAGGAACAACTTTCCTTAAGGCCTTAACCTCACTTTCTCTCTCTAAAATTCGGAATTTGCAAAGAGAGAGGGAGGGGTATTTATAATGGGCCAAAATCCTATTCGGGCTCCACACCGAATCCCAGGACAGAACAGGAAACACCAAATTCGGCCAATCAGACTGCGCCACGCCTCCCAGAACATGAAACAGCCGTACGGACCAATAGAAATGTGCCACGTGTCAGCCGCCGCCCACGTTTTCCACGCGCCCGGCGCACGTGGGCGGCTCTGCGCCCGCCAATGAACAGTGGCCACGTGTCCACGTGGCGCACGCGCCCGGTCTACGCGCCGGGTCTTCCGGAATGTGTCGGCCAATCACAGCGTGCCACGTGTCACAGACAAGCCGCCATTCTTTACTCCGTCTGGCCAATCAGGGGCTGCCACGTGGCCTTGCCCACCTTCCGTGCACCCGGTGCACGCCTTGCCCGTGGACCCCGCCGCCTGCGCGCCTGCCCGCGCTTGCCCGCGCTGCCCGCGGCCCTGCTCCGCCCCCTGCGCCGCCTTGCTCCGCCGTGCGCCGCCGCCTGCCGCCTGCCGCCGGTCGCCGGAACAGTAATTCCGGCACCGGAGTTACTGTTCCGGTGAACAGTGTTTTTGGCGCCGAAAATTAAGTGAATACACCATTTTGATCGTTTTCGCGCGCTGAGTCCAAATTCGCTGTCCATTTTGCCAAATTCTCATCCGAAATTTTGCTGAAAGTCCCCGAAAAAGCCCATTTGCTCCGTTTTTCGTGCCGGATCCTTTTAAAAAATTCGTTTTCGACACTACAAGCTCCGATACACTGTGTAAGCTTCCTGTAACCACTATTAAAGCTGCAAAAGCTTCTACAAAAGTCCGGATCATCACAGTTATCCCTTTTAGCATTTGGTTAGTATATCTGTTATTACTTGTTGATGGTTTGATGTGGATATTGGATTGAGATCTAGTGTAGGAATATCTACTTATATCTGTGAATGTTGAGATGTATGAATGCGGCTCGTTTTCAAATACAAACCTGGTTTCTAAAATGTTTTCAAACCAAGTGTCGTGTGGGCATTAATTTCTAAACCCGTGGATTTATTCTTTCAAGTAATGTTGCCGCTTAAAAGAGATTGCGAAAACGTTTTGTAAAATTGGGTGTCGGGTGGACACCGTCTTTCAAACCTATGGATTTATCCCTTAGAAAAAGTATGGTGATCATGATTGTATGGTTAGGTGTGATCTCTCCTTATTATTGCTCAATGATTGCTTGGTTAAAGTATTTGTTGTGCTCGGAATGCCGTACATATACAAAGAAGGCTCTGCCCGTTTGGGGAGTGAATTTGTGTATGTGGCGGGCCTGGCGCGCACCGGAGGCAAGGTTCATTTAAAGAAAAAAATATATATGCGTTTTCCGCTCTTTTAGAACCTCCGGGGCGTGACAGGCATCTGCAGGCTATAATCCACGATCAAACAGATCGGAAACTCAAATGCCAATATCCCACAATCATGTCTAGGTCGGAGAATCCTCCAAGACTCAATCTGATAAAGCCCATAAACCCCCAAGACACTAAAAAAACCAACCACAAGGTAAATAAAAATCCTCTTGGCTCTCCGGCACGAGAAAATATGCACCCTGAACCTATCCGACCCCTCTGGGCGATCTCAAAGAGTAAAAACTATTTTTAAAACCAATTTTCCATTAAAATGGTTCAGCGATTTTTAAAACGGTTCAGATGCAATTTTGATGTCAACTAACCATGCAAGCTAGTGTCATATGATGTCCCAAGCCTACTAAAAATAATCTGGGGTTTCGGTTATCAATCTATAATTTTTTAGGTAACTATCAGATTTACCAGCTATAATAACAGATAAACTAGACATGCTAAACATGCATGCAATAGCATTAGAGGGCATTCTATATATCTTGAAGAATTTTCCAACCCACCTGGAATGCTATCCACAGGCTAACGTGAAGTCGGTGAAGCGTGGCTCGCTCACTGCCAAAACCAGCCGAACAGCCCCTCGGCTCTCGGTCGCGCGCAACTCTGCCGAAGGTCCAAAGGAGACCTCCAAGAGCTCCCAGCACACACACGTACACAACCCCTGCTGCTCCACAGCACTCGCAATACCCAACTACTCCACCCAACACAGAGAAGGAAAAAAGATGGAAAAAGAAACCCATTCACAGCTCAAAATCCAAAAATTTGAGAAAACCACGAAAACTCGGAAATGCACCGTACTCACCTCCAATGACGCGTCCGCGCGCGCGAGCTCCAACAAGCTTTCCTCAACAGGACAAGCTCCCTGCCGTGCTCACCAACGAAACCTGAAGCTTCGGCGTGAAGACGAACTCCACCAAGAACTCACAGCTACTCCCTCTCTTCCTCACTCTCACTCTTTCTCTCTTCCTTTCCCTCGTTCTAGCTGAGAAGAGAGGAGGGTGGAAATGAAGGTGACCTAAACTGAGAGGAGAAGAGGTCTATATATCGTACAGGAGGGGGTAGTTGGGAAGGTGGGTGAAAATACCAGAATGCCCCCACTTAAAATAGGAATTTACCTTAATATCTCCAAGTTCTGGAGGCTGAGTACCGGTACCCGAGCTCCCGTACCGGTACCCAAGCGCAACCTTTCCAATCCGAGGGCCAACTCTGCCAAGTCCAACATGGGGTTCCGGTACCTTACTCAGCGTTCCGGTACTCAATGCAATTGGGATCTGGAGTACCAGTACACACAACTCAGTACCGGTACCCAGGGACCCAACCGAAAACTCTCTGTCGGATCCTCGAGAAAATCGTTCCGGTACCCATCCTTGCGTACCGGTACGCAATGCCCCAAAAATACAGAATCAAGCTGAGGCTTCCAATTCCGACGCCATCAACTCACTTTTTGATCTAGAGGCTTCCGCGTCGATCCGAAATGTCCCGAACTCATCTGTACTCATAAAATAAACACACCATAGGCGTTTTCCCCCGCACCACGCTAGTATGCGAAGTCGGTGCACTATACGAAGCCCCGGTACTCTACACGAGATTGTAATATCATAGATTTTTGTAAACACTTTATACCTCCTGCTAATAAAGTTTTCGTTTAGTGCAACCTTTGAAACGGGTTTACTTAAGTCGAAAATTTGGAGGTGCGGGTATTTTTCTGCGATAGAGCTCGGAAAACGGTGAACGACAGCGCGATCGGATCCGGATTCCGACTTACGGAACTCCTGGAAAGGGGTAGAAAGTGATCGCAATGGCCAGGGGGTGCATCGAAATCCGCATAAGTGATTTGGCACGCTTTCCGAGAAAAAAGAGGGATTTATCTTTAAAGAATTATCCCGAAGGATCTTATCTGAGGAATTAATTAATTGAGGAATTACCTCATCTCTAAGGAATTATCTCCAAGGATTAATTCAATGGTTAATTAATTAGAGATTGAAATCCGATGTATGGATTCTCCGGAATAGGGTTTTGAGGATCGCGGTAACCGTAGTGTGCATCGGAATCCGTGCAAAAGATCGGGCACACTTTTCGAAGAGATAAGGAATTATCTCTTATGACTTAATAATTATTAATTAATTATTAATATCCTGATGTGGGTTTAATGTACGTACAAATTATCTCTTTCCGGATAGAAAAGAGGAAACCCAAACCGGAGAGAAAAGAGAGAAAAGAAAAGAAAAAGGAAACCCTAACCGGAGAGAAAAGAAAGAAAGAAAGAAAGAAAAGAGAAAAGGAAAAAGGCAAACCCTAACCGGAAGGAAACGAGAGGAAGGAACGAGCGAAAGAAAAGGGGAAAGGTGAAACCTTAATCGGAAGGAAACAGTGGAAAAGAAGGTGAAGGCCAAAGGACCCAAACCCTCCCGACGAACGTGCAGAAGCCGGGAGCGTGAACGTATCACCGTCTCCGACGATTAGAGGTAAACAAAATTTAATTTCGTAGAAGTTTCGCTCGGTTTTCGTTTTCGATCTTTTTCACGGAGTCTTAGGAGGAGTCGTCGCTACCCTAGGCGTCGTCACCGCGGAGCCCTAGGGCATCACCGCCGCGACCGGGATGCATGCCGCGCGGGGACGGTGCCCGCACGGTCGCAACAAGAGCCGCGCGGGACCAAGGTCCCGCGTGGCCGAGGTTAGGGTAAGCGCCGCGCGGGGCCGGTGCCCGCGCGGCCGCGACAAGTGCCGCGCGGGAGGGCGCCCGCGCGGCCAAGGCACGCGCCGCGCGGGGCCCATGCCCGCGCGGCCCCGGCACGTGCCGCGCGGGCGGGCGCCCGCGCGGCCGCGGCTGCATGACGCGCGGGCGGACCCCCGCGCGGCGGCGGCAGCGCGCGACGCGCGAGGCTTATGCCCGCGCGGCGGCGGCAGCGCGCGCCGCGTGGGGCACATGCCCGCGCGGCCGCGGCTGCATGCCGCGCGGGCAGGTGCCGTGCGGCGGCGGCAGCGCGCGCCGCGCGGGGTACATGCCCGCGCGGCCGCGGCTGCATATGGCGGCGGCGGCAGCGCGCGCCGCACAAGGCTTATGCCCGCACGGCCACGGCAGCATGCCGCGCGGGCAGGTGCCGCGCGGCGGCGGCAGCGCGCGCCACGCGGGGCACATGCCCGTGCGGCCGCGGCTGCATGTGGCGGCGGCGGCGGAGGCGGCGGCCACGGTTTGCACCGTGTGAGCCTAAGACCGCACGATCGCGGAGTGTGCCGTGCGGGGTTGGTGCCCGCACGGCCGCGGCTTGCGCCGCGTGGGGCTGGGGCCCGTGCGGTCGCAGCAGGTGCCGCACGAGGCTAGGGCCCGCGCGGTCGTTCGGCCGCAACGCCGCAGGAAAGGGTAGGCGGCGCGTCGCTCGACGCACGCGAGCGACCCCGCCTGGTCAAGTTATCATTAGTGTTTTTAAGTGTTTAGACTCGGTTTGTCTATTATTATTCTTCTGATCTGACCGCGGCTCTTTTGGGGACTACTTCTAGGTCCGGGCATCGACAGAGAGCAAGGTCCGGTCTCCGGAACGCAGTTTTCGCACGATTAAGGTGGGTAGGTGTGGTTAATACCTGCGTGGTGTCATTCCCGAATATTTGTTTTGATAAAGTAGACATATTGGTAAATTGACTAACCCCATAGCATGTGAATCCCTTTAATTATGTTAATCAAAGCGGCTGCGGTCGCAGGGTCGATACACTTTTCTGACTAAAGCGGCTGAGGTCGCAAGGCTATTTTTATACTCATGTTGTTTACACGCACACCGGCAGTTTGGCCACTGCACAGGGTGTATTTTTTCGGAAAGATGGTAAGTCATTTACCCGTGTACCCCACAATGAGAGGTTAGTGGGGGCCCCTCAAGGAGAGGCGACTGCTACTTGGGCAGTGGAGGGGTTGGAGGCACCAAGAAAATGAGTACGGCATTGGGGTTGGGGCCCAAATTATTTCGAAAGCTGGGGTAGGTGCCCAGTGAGATCTTCGATGGGGATTTAGCGACACATGAGAGGGGGAGGGGGAAAAGTAAATGCTTCGGTTGTTCGGTGTGTTCTTTCTATTCTTGCATTTACATATATATCTTTCTACTTTATCAGTCACTGACAACCCACACTGTGACAGGTTCGAGTAGGGGTCGAACTCGGGACGACGGTGAGGCATCGATTAGAGAGCACTAGCCATGAGGGCTAGTAGACAATACGCTTTTTATTTTTACTTGTGGTTATTCGATTACTATGGTTAGTTAGACTCTGATACGTTTCTGTGGTTTCTAATGGATGTTGGAATGGTGAACTCTTATAAACTAGTAGCAAGTGATAGGATGTGCAATTGCGGCTGTTTTCTAAATGCAAACCTGGTTTCGAAAGAGATTTCTAAAACAAGTGCCGTGTGGGCACCGACTTTAAAACCCGTGGAATTATCCTTTCAAGTTAAAAAGCCGCCCAAAGAGTTTGCGAAAACGTTTTGGAAAAAACTGGGTGTCGAGTGGACACCGGCTTTCAAAACCCATGGGTTTATGCTGTAGGCTGTATGAGATAGCGGTGATGGTATGATTTAATGTAATCTTCCCATTTTGTCTGGCATGGTTGGAATGGTTAAAGTATATGCAGTATTGGCAACGCCGTGCATATACAAAGGAGACTCCGCCCGAGCGGGGAGTGAATTTGTATATGTGGCGGGTCTGGTACGCGCCGGGGGGTGAGTTTCCTTTTAAAGAAAAAAAAAAAGGTACGTTTTCCGCTCTTTTAGAACCTCCGGGGCGTGACAGAGATGTGCCGAAGGGGTGATCAACTGAGTTGTCACTGTAGCTGCGACGCCTGAAGAACTATGGTAGCAGCCAATGTGGGCAGGAGAGTTGTTGGGGACTTGTGCTTGTTGCTGACTTGTGCAAGAGGGTAAGTGAGTTTTGGGGAACTGTTTCAGAGACTGACCTGTGTCAGGGGGCAGTTGAGCAGTCGGCGGAGCCATTGACTTTTGCTCCCAGAGTTATCCCTATAAATAGCACCCCATCATCTGAGGGTTTGTCTTTTTCCGTCACCCAAGAAGTCCTTGGATCTTCTTCATCCTTCATCTATTTCTTCCTCTGTGGCAGAGTATTGATGGTGGTGCGACTGAGAACGAGGAGGACTTTGACCAAGGCTAAGCTTGAACCGAGATTTGGTCTTGAACCTTCTTACTCTCATCTAAGGTTGGTAGAGCTTTACTTTGGAGATTTGCTTGGGTTTTGAGTAGCTACCTCTCAATCGGTTGATCTGAGCTTTGGATTTGTGGGCTTTCTCTCTTTTCTGGTGATGGCAAGATCTCGAGTTTTGGAGGATTGAACTATGTTGCGATTGAACCGACAGTAGAGAGTCACGGTTGAACCAAGCGGAGCAGGGAGCACTATTTCTCTGGTAGTCTTGGTGGTGCTGACTGAGGAGCCGAGTAAGGGCCTGAGCTGAGAATCAAGACCGAGACTGTAGATCTGCTCTGCACCGATTTCTTGTCGTGGTTGGACTAAATTTCCAGGTTGGTTAATGTTGACCAAAACTGATGAGATCCCCTTTATGTCTAGTTTTGCCATGATGCATCTTATTGATGGTTTTTATGTGATATCATGATGATTGTGTGTTATGGGTGTTGAGGTTACTCCCTTGAGATACTAGTATGTGTTAGGGAGTCTGAACTCTGCATGTTTCTGGTTTACACTATCGACCAAGTTGCATTCTCTTATTTTCATATTTGGTAGTTGTTTGTGCTTTTGGAGTAATGTATAACTCGGTTGTGCTCATACTGAGAGCCGAGACGAGTTATCTTGGGCCATCGGTTGATTGAGTGCCATAGCTAGGAGCCAAGCCAAGGGAGGTGGTATTCGGCTATTAGACTGGTTGTTGGGAACCGTTCTCTGATTTGTGATGTGGGCATGTGTTTGAGTGAGTTGTGGATCTGGTTGATCCTATGATTTAGACTATAGTCTGCATGAGCCATATTGAGCTTGACTGAGATGTGCACCTTTTTCTCGGTGGGGTCGCTCCCCTCGAGTGCCGCTCCAGAGCTGGGCCGTTTTTCTGCGTGACCTCGATGCAGCCCGATTGGATGCCCTACGTAATTCTAGTCCTCCATGGATATAATGGTAGTAGGTGGGTGCAAGTTTGACTGGACATGATGTGGCAGTCAGTGAGATTGGGTAGATCTTGAGTATCTTGAGAGTGAGTAGATGCATATGGCTACTTTCGTTGATTTCTTTGAGCATTGTAGTTAGAGGCATGATGGCTGTAGTTTCCTTTTCAGTTTCTCACATTCATGTTATTTTGCAGTTGAGTTATTTATGCCTCTAGTAGACTTGGTGGGTAGATCGTTGGTCATGGTGACGACACCCACTGATAACTCTCTTTATGTAGTTCTCACACCCGCTGTTGACGACCTTTTTGCAGAGACTTCTGCATCTGTTCCTTCGCCGACAACCATTCTTGATCGAGATAAAGGAGTTGCGAGCTAGATCCCTACTCAAGAGTTCTTGGACCTAGAGTCGTCCCTTCAGATGATTATTTTGGATTGTGATTCTGTATGGTCTGATGTATTTCTGCTTTTCTAGGAGGTGGTTTTGTATCTTGGATGTGTATAAAACGTACAGTGAATTATGTTTTAGTTTATATTAGTTTTAATTCAATTTTGATATATCTCTTTAGTATTGGTAGATACTATCTTTTACAGGTTGGACGTTTCGTCTATAGGGGGCTTCCTGTATGGGCGGCGGATCTGTTGGCGAGTCCGGATCGCAGTTCGATTCTGGGGTAAGACAGTCCCACCAGTCATGACAAAAGATATTGTAGACAAGGAAATCGCAGCTCGACACATGATGCGATCGGATTGGCTTGTCGGTTGACATGTCCCTTGGTGTGAAGGTGGGATCTGACTGGGCCTTAGGCGCAGACTAGAGAAGGAATGGTCCGATCGGGTCCAAACTTGAGGAAAGGCCTCGAGGTCTTCCCACGCGAGCCGAAGTCGGTGACTTTGGCTTGTCATGTTTCAATCGCTGTTGAGGCCGAAAGTATATAGGTAAACCACTGAACGATGGTGGTCCTCGAAGAGGTAAATTCATACAGGTGACAGCATGCCGCGTGGAGGTGCGCTCGCTGGTGAAGACAAGGTGGCCGGTCATGGTCGGAGTGGCATTTACGGACTGTCGTCAACAGGCGAGAAAGTGGCTGAAGGGAAGCGATGATTAAATTACAGCTATTCTTACTCGAATACAAGGTATAGACTGGTATCTAAGATGATATTCAGAATTTTTTCCTGAAGGCGTTCATCTTTTATAAGTGCGAAATTGTAATTGTTAGAGTAACTTCGATAATTCACATCTCTCTTTCCTCAACAGCTTCTTAACTTCTCGCCCTTGATTGTGCTCATTCGAATTTGGACAACTCAATTCAGATGGGCCCGCTCTTTACTCGCGGAAGTCGGAATATTTGAGTGATACCAAAATCAAAACTTCTTTTGGCCGAAGTCTAGGCTCCGTCAAAATCTCTTTCGGTACTTCGTATCTTCTGTGCTAATTTTTGGTGTCAAAGGTATCTCTCTCCAATTCTCTCTCTTATTGTAGATAGCTGATGTTCTTCTACAAGGGGAGATGTATATTTTAGCTTACAGCTAAACTGGTAGAACATGGAAGGAGATCCAGAACGGTTAAAACAAGATAGCCAACATAGATGCTCAATGCAATAAGTACAAGAAATTTAATAATATAAAGAAGAAACATGAGGTCTACTTTCAAAATTTTCTATCAGGGCTTGCAAAATTTTTAAATCATCAAAATCACAACATACCTACTGCAGCTAGACTTCCAGTGCACAGGCAGGAACAAGAAGACACAAAATCACTTGCAGTAAAGCTATATACCGACCGCAACCCTCATAAGTATAATGACATGCGCTTCAGTTTGCGCTTTGAAAACTCTTCTTTAAGCATTAGCGCACATGCATTTTTCTCAAAAATCTAACTATGCACACCATGCCATGCGGTTTATGAACAATTTTTCCATACGATGACAAAAATAATCATGCTGTGGTTTTTATGTTATGCCTCCAAAGCTTCCACATTCTGACTAAAACTGAATTGCACCATCAAGATAACTTTAGTTATCAGTTGAAATGGCTGTGAATAAGCACAAATCCTATGAAATCATATATACTTGTTGAACAAATTTCTGCTACAGTGATTAAATTTTCGTGAATTCTGATCAAATGGTTGTATTTTGCCAGAATTATGCTTCAATCAACAATTCATTGGCAAAATGGGTTTCTACAGCATTAGTATCAATGCCATAAAGAGCACAAACAAAATCATGCACATAAGAAATCATTCTTATATCCTCATCTATTCTCCTTCTCCCTCTCTACCGCCCTCACTCAACTGGGACTTCTGGCAAAGCGTGGGGCCTACATAAGTTAAAATAAAGGCGTGACCACAAAAAATAAGGCACAGAAAACACGACACAAAATTAGAGAGTGAGAAAGAGAGATAATAAGAGGAAACAGATCATTTAGCAAAATTGTACTCCAGTACAAAGCTTTTCTATTGTTGGAAGGAACACCTCAAAAAAAATTAGGTTCCTTTTATCCTCATTTCTGTTTGTGCTTTATAAATTATCAGCAATTAACTGGTTAGAAAACATTGCCGCACATCAAAACAATGCCAAAATTGTTTTGGCATCAATGCGAAAACCGCCCATCTCTATTATCCTTAAATTATAATAGTAGGTGAATTAGGAAGCGGAAATCCAAACTTCGACCAATTTTCCTCTCCGCCAATGCCCTCTTACATGAGTCTGACTTTGATTCTCCCCGTCAAATTCCTTTCTTTTCCCAAATTCCCAAGATCATCTATTTAGCTCTTGATTGGTTGAAAGAGCCCTAAATCCACTGATCTCTCATGCGAAAGAGATTAGGGATTTTCTATGAACTTTAGGGTCATCAATCTAATTCTAAAAACTCCCAAATCCGCCTTTCATTAAAATTATGATGCAACCACACCTTCTCTTGCCTCATAACAGAGCATCTTCTGTACATAGAACAGCATGTACGCTTGTGACGCCCTCACGATATTCTCATTGACACTTGTTATCCAAGTATCATCACACTTGTACCAGTGATCATTAAGCCGGAGATAAGTTACATAATGGCCAGCATCTAATCTGCCGCTGTGAGTAATCACGGCAAATATCTCGAATTCCGATGATAGTTCATTAGCTGCGTCGGAATCATCACCAATGGAAGGAAATATTCGGTACCCAAATCGGCTCCTTAAGATAGAGGATGAAAGATATGGTGTCATGTCAAGAGAAAATGGAAACTGCAAATAATGGTCGACCTTTCTTGACATCTTCTTGACCGATGAATGCTCGAATCTTTTAATGTGGAAGCAGGTAACTAATGGAAGCCTCCTTATAGACATCTGCTTCAGGGATTCTTTCCTATCTTTACAGCGTTGACAAAAGAATTTTTGCTCCGAATCCAACCTCTCAGGCCTTGTGAAGCTCTCCAAACATCTCATGAGTGTAGATACTCCATAGCTCAAGTCTTTCTCCCCATTGCGAATATGTGGTTTTAAGGAGGCCATATTGTTATGGCCGGAATCCAAGTCCAGGGAGATGTCTAGGCAAGGGTCGTATGTTGTGGATGTGAAACCACAATTTGTGCAAGTCACATCTGATCTCAAGACACCAGAGAAAACCCTGTGCGCGATGCAACAGTCTCTATGGCCTGTTACAAAATAAACATTCAAAATAGTTAAGTTAAAATGAACGAAGAAGATTAATTATGGAACAGAAATGACATAGAAATGATGTACTAGAGGGGAAACAAAAAGTTTGACGAAGATGGCAAAGTTGGGATCGCAATGTACTTCATAAAACAATTCAAATTCAATTTTGTACTCAATAGAAAGTAATTCTCAACCTCACCACCAACTGTATAAAGACAGAAGGGTCATTTACTTGAATAACTCATAAATGAGCACAGGAAGATGGCAGGGTTGACCTCCAACTGTATAAAGACGGTAAATAAACAAATCTCTGGGCTTCTACTATGCCTAATAAGACAATCTAGGATATAAAAATCTCTCAACAAAGAGCCTATAAATTGTGAGAAAGAACTAATAACGGTATCATTATACAAGTTCCCCTCAAAAGGGGGATCATTCAGCTATCCAATCACAAATTCTGAGATGCAACCTCTTGGGATAAATGTAAGGTATATGATCCTGTAAAAATGGCACTTCACGGGCGGTATTGATTTTCATATCGTTGATGAAGCATAATTTGCCGTGTTACTTTCCAAAACAAATAGGCAATGTGAAAATCGAAGCAAAAAACTTTTATCATTAAGTCAAAAAAATTTACGTAAAGTGACCGAGTAGTAGAAAGAGGTTAAAAAAAGAAAAAAAACACATTTACAAGAATCATTTAGTCAACACCACCCAATGATGGGTTAATTATGCAGCAACAGATCAAAATTGCTTCCCCCAGGCAAAATGCATCTGTAAACTTGAGAGTAAGTTGCCCAAGAAAGATCAATACTACCTTGGCTTCGAGATTTGTGCTTGTCATCTTCCATGTTTTCATGGATTCTGTCAAGAATGGAAATGAAAAATTCATGCGCATCCTGTTGCTCATAGTTAGCCAGGTTCGATGCCTGCTGCCACCAACTGCAAAGCCATAATACTGAACATGTTCAGCAGATATACACAGCATATCTAACGCATTCAAACTCCAATATTATGAGCAGAACAAGTAGAAATAGAATCTTTTAATGCAGATACCAGAACAAAATCATGCAAATCGCACGGAAATCCGTGCGAACCATGCAGACAGAGCAAAGGGGATCTGAGGAATTTTCTTCTACAAATCAGAACACAAAACAGCCAACTAAGGGGCATGTAAGCTGTTGAAGATGCATGTAACTGTGATGATGAGAGCCAAAGATCTCAACTTTCTATGCATTTCTCATTAATACCACCCAAAAATAGATCATATCTTCTAGTATTTAGTGCACCAATATTCAGACGCATGGTTTTAAACCACGAAATGAACTTCCGAAGCAACAGCATTGTCCAACCAAATCCGATCTTTAATTGCATTAAACAGTTATGTGAGAAGGAATCCAACAAACAGTAGATCTCTCAAAACAACACGCACAGACAAAAAAGAAAGAAAAAAATCTCGCCCCCACGCCAACTTTTTTTTTCCTCTTCGAAAAACGCTTCCTCTACTCTCACAAGCCATTGAAAAATTAAAAATATGGAAACTTTGTCATGACGCAACGATGGTTTCCCTGACGCAACAAGAAAGAATCGTAGAACATTAATAAAGACGGAAAAAAAAAATGAGGGGAAATTGTGGTGATCAGATTCGGACCTATAGAGGAACTTGGCGGGGCTATACGGAGACCGATCGCCGGAGAAGACGGCGGAGTACATCTGGTCGAGATTGCACGCCAAGCAGGCCGGCGGATCGGCATCGGGCGCCTTCTTCTTGCGGGAGCGCTGCTGGCACAGGAAGGGGTTGTGGCGGTCGCTGAGGAAGTAGTTGCGGATCGGCGGGGCGTGGAGGAGCACCTGGAGGATGGAGTTCATGAAGCAGGTGTTGCCGAGGTTGTTCAGTCCGCGCAGTCCCCAGAGCGGGGGGGACGAGGGGGAAAAGGCTGAGGTATAGGAGGTGGAGGAGGAGGGATCGGCGGCGCCGGCGTAAGCGTCGGCGTCGGCGTTGCGGTCGCGGCCGGGGAGGGGGACCGATCCGGTGCGGACGACGGCACGCTCGGCGGGATCGGGGGACCAGGGGCGGAAGGCGACGCGGGGGCGTTTCCTGACGGTCTTTTCGGGAAGGGAGGGGGAGGGGGAGGGGGAGGGGAGGGAGGAGGACTGGGCGAGGACGACGACGGCGTCGAAGTCGGGATCGTAGACCTGGTCGCGGCAGGAGAGGCAGTAGAGCTCGGCGCGGTCTACGTCGACGGCGATGTCGTGGCCGGGAGGGGAGGAGAGGGGGTGGGATGGGGCGTGGGCAGGGCAGAAGACGGCGGCGCAGGCGAGGCAGGCGTAGAGGCGGGGGGACGGGGAGGAGGAGGAAGAGGACGAGCAGGGGCCGCAGCGGGGGATCTCGAGGGGGTCGCGGCGGATCTCGGGGCGTCCGAGGGGGCGGACCCGGAGGCAGCGGCGGAGGTGGCGGAATGACCGGGAGAGGCCGCCGGCGGGGCTGGAGCGGTAGGCGGTGAGGTGGGAGCACGGCGGAGGAGGAGCGGAGGGGGCGGACATCGGCGGCGGCGGCAGCGACGGTGGCGGAGAGGGAGAAGGAGGAGGAGGAGAAGAGTGGGAAGGATCGCTTCGTCGACGAGCAGGCGGACGGAGGAGACGAAAAAGCTATAACAAGAAGCCGCATGGATCGGATCCAGCCAGCCTTCTGGGTTCGAGATCCGGGCTCGGTCGCTCCTTGCTTTGGGTTTCATGGCTTTGAGTCTTTTCTTTTTTCTTTTTTCTTTTTCTTTTTTTCCTGCCTTTTTGCATAAAAAAAATTCTATGCAAATGGTTTTATGATTTTTTTTTCTTTTTTTTTTCTTTTTTTTTTTATTATTATTGTGAGTTTTGAAGATTAGATCTGCTTCTTTTGATATACGACAAAATTGTTACTGTATTCAAAATACATATATAAACTAGCGATTTTTTTAAAAAAATAATCTTATAAATTTTTATAATTATAAAAATAGTCTTCTGAATTTTTTTTTACAAAAATAGTCTTAAACGGTGAATGGTTCACCACTTTTAAATGCGGTGAACCATTCAGCACATTCATAAGTTTCCAGAAAATTTTAAGTAAAAGCGGTGAATGGTTCACCGCTTTTAAAAACGGTGAATGGTTCACCGCTTTCATTCACTTATACCTAGCCCCCCAAGCCCGCCGCACCCGCTCCACCCTTTTCTTTTCTTCTTTCTTCTTCTTCTTCTTCTCTTCTTCTTCTTCTCCCCGCACAGAGCCGTTGCCGCCTTCTTCTTCTTCTCCCCGCACCCACGATATCTCTCTCTCTCTCTCTCTCTCTCTCACGCACACTGCACACACACTCTCTCTGTCTCTCTCACGCACAGTGCACACACTCTCTCACGCACAGTGCACACACACACACACACACACTCTCTCTCTCTCACGCACACTGCACGCACTCTCTCACGCACACTGCACATTGCACACTCTCTCTCTCCCGCATTTTGAGCTCGAGCTCTCTCTCTCTCTACTCCTTACTTGAGGTACATTCTTCCCTACATTTTTTTTTGTAGTTTAATTTATTTTATTTAGGGTTTAGAAAATTAATTAACTTTATTATTTGTTAATTCTTCCCTAAAAATTATGATATAATTAGATGTGTTGTTTGTTTAATTCCTCATTTATTAATTAAATAGAAATTAAAAAAATTAGTAAATAAAAAATTACTAATTAATTAGAAAATTAGTGAGTTACTTTAGTATGTTAATTAAATAGAAATTAAATAGAAAATTATTATATAATTAGATGCATTATATAATATCTGATTATGATATTGATTCTTTTTAGTATTTATTGTGAATATTATTTTTTTTTGAAATTAGGATGGCTCATAATGTGGCTATTAGTGTTAACCGGAATGGACAACTTATTATGCAAGATTATAATCCACAGTATATTGGAGGTCGTAAGAAATTAAGTGGCATCCCAATGAATATTACATTTAGGGATTTCGAGAGAAAAATGTATAGAATTACCGATATAAGAAGAGATGAGTGTCTTCTAATTATTAAAGTTCGATACCCAATGGGAGAAAATCAATATGATGTGATTGAAATTATGGATGATGACTCATTGTGTGGTATGATGGTATTATCATGGAATTGTTCATGCTTGATAATCTACATTGAGAAGCAGATGGTTGCATCTCGTGGCTATTTTTCAAGAATATTAAATAGTGAATTAGACGTGGATGTAATATCTCCTATAGCTGAAAGAGAATCATTTCATGATGACATCGGAGGTGGAGCAAATATGTGAGGACCCGAATTTTCGCAAGAGGATTACTGTTGGATCAACAGAGCTTCTACAGTGTGTTTTGCAGCTTTCGGAGGCCTTTTGTGAGGACCCGAAATTCCCACGTAAGGATTACTATTGGTTCGGCAGCTTCTGGAAGCCTTTTGTTGAGTGTGGAGGCTTTGCGCGCAAATCGGACTTCAAAACCGGACTCAGCGCGAAAAATGGATCGAGTTGGTGTGTTCGGATGCCCCTGTAAATTTTTAGAAATGGATTCTTGCAAAATGGACTTCGTATTTGGATTCAGCGCGGAAAAACGTTGGAAATCGGCTGCTTGGTTGTATTTTTCGGAGTCCGGACGAGTGAAAACGGGCAACCGGAAGTTTCGGGGATACTTTCGGGTGCATGGCGGGCTGTGGACCGGGGTGCCACGTGTCGGCACCCCATTGGGCCTGCGCAGGACACCCGGCCCATGGGGCGCGCCAGCGGGACGCGTGGCGGGCCGCAATTGGCCCGCCACCGCGTGCACGTGGGCGCCGCAGCGCGGTCCCCGCATGGGGACACGCGGCGCGCCCCCACTGGGCGGCGCCGTGGCCACCCGGATCAGGCCGCGTGGCTTGATCCGGGCGGCCCAACCGGGCGACGTGGCGGCCCGGATGGCCGCCACGTGTCCGGGTCCCCCCCTGTTGACTGTCCGAGAGAGAGAGGAAGTGAGAAGGGATTTTAATCTCTTCTCCTTCTTCTTCTCTTCTTCTTCTTCTTCTTCCTCCTTCCTCCTTCTTTGAGCTTGGTTTTCTTTGGAGGACTTCACAGGCAGAGCATCTTCATCACCTCCTTCATCTTCATCAGCAAAGAGATGGACAAAAGGGGCTTCATCACCATCATCTTCTCCATGAGGCAAGCATCACCATTGTTGTTGTTGGTGGACCTTCCCATCGCGTTTCAGTGCGAAAATTCCCCAGGACTCATTTCTTGGAATTTTGAGCTCATTTTTGGTTCTACATTCTCACAAGAGGTAATGCTACAATTTTTGTATTCAACTCTCCCCTCAGATCTTATGTTTTGATAGAGTTTTAAGGCCATCTTTGGAACCCTTCATTTCAGCCTGGAATCCTGAACAGTCCTCAGTGTTTTGGTATTTCTGGGCAGTAGAATGGGAATATTTGGATGATTTTTGCGGAGAAATTTCCAGGACTCGAAGATCTACAATATTGGTATGTATCATTTTCCACAAATCTGAGTTTTTATTAGGGTTTATGCATGATCTTGGGAGCACCTTGCAGCATTCGTGTACAGATGGAACTTGATGGATAGTTTAAAGTGTTTATGGGTTTTCTCCTTCATCCGAGCATGAAATGTGGAGTTCTTTAGCTCAATTTGTATCTACTCTCGACAAGGAATCCAATGGTACCTCTCTTGCTGGATTTGGAGCACGTTTGGGTAGGTAAAATTAATGATCTTTTCAAGTGCTATTATATGGATTACTGCAGTCCCTGTTTTAATTTGGATTTGAGCAATGCGCCTTGGAATGCAGATAACTTTCTGGATACAAGGTCTTTTTCAGAAATTCAAGTTGGGACTTCTTCTTAACTTCAAGGTGAGCAAATTCTCTTTTGTGATCTGTGGATATATCCCTTTGGAAAAGCCTCTAATTAAGCTTGGAAATGCTAGCAAGTTTATGTTAGCAGTTTTTGGACAGCATTGTGATTTTGCTTCATTTGAATGTTAAGGGAAATTAATGGTGGGTTTTTGAGGACTTGAAAATATTTGTATGAAAGAGGAGATCTTTGTTTTACTGTTGGAGACTTCATTTTGAGGTATTTGAGGTTGCACATACCTTTTAATTAATCTTGTTGCACTTGCTGAAATTCTGGATTTTGAGTGCGCAGTGTGCATTGTTTCAGTGATTGCGCCCAATCCGTGAGGCCGATTTGGATGATTTTCGCGGCATCGGTCTCCTGGGAGGATAAAGATTACTCATGCCAAATTTGAGCTACAACGGGCAGCGGATCGTCATGTTTCAGGTGGGTGGTTGTGCTTTGCCGAAAACATCGATTTACCCACTCGGGCTATTGGTTTCCCTCATGGCATTGTGGTTGATGTTCTCTTCTCCTCGGTATAATATGCTTGGATATCCATGTTTAGATTAAGTTAATTGATTCTCAGTGTATACATGAGTGAATGAATAGTTTGATTGATGTTGTATTATCTCATATGAAGTTGATTATAAGTGATCCTCCTTTAACCTATGTTATGTGAGGGTAATTGGGAAATTAATCTTTAGCCTACACTTTGTGATGAATGGTTAACCTAATTATGGTGAATGATGGTGATAGTTATATGTAAATGATTTTAGTTGATTTATGTGAAGAATATGGTTGCTATGTAGGAAGGGATTGTTATGACTTTATGTGAATGTCATATGGGCTAAGTGTGAATGGCTATTCAGGGTAAGTGAGGGTGATCTTATTGATGATTCTTGAACCTATGTCATGAGAGGTTATATGTTAAATGATTCTTGACTTATCCACATGAGAATAATTGACCTTGTAGATTTTCCTTCTACATCTTGTGATATTTACCATAATGGTTGATCCTTAGACTATTTTGCGTGAGATTGTGTATTGTGAATGGTCGGCGATTTAGCCTATGTGGAAATAAATGTTGTTGGTGGATTCTTTGTGCATCCTATGTGAGATCAATAAAAGTTGTTGAACCTTAGTCTATTCATTGGTGATAGTGGATTGAATGACCATATTCAAGTAATGTTAAATGATCTTTGGCAAGTCTATATGTGAATGGATGTTTCATTTGAGGGTGGTTAGTGGTTTGTGTGAGAATAACTGACTACATTAATCTTGATCTATCTATGTGAGATTCACTCTTTATGAAAGTAATGATTGTCATTTATCTCCTGATTCATGTTTGGTGAAAACCATGTTGGATACTATTCTCACTTTATTTCCAAATGTGAAAGGTGCATACTTGTGTAGACTTGATGTATGCTATGTTAACATCCAATCCTTTTATGAGATTGATTATGTAATTTGGATAGCATGCTCTAATAAATGTAAGAACATCGACACCTGTTTACTTTACATCATCTTGGGACATCTTCATGCTTGTATGGTCATCTAGATAGGCCACCTTTTTCTGCTACACTATCATGTTGGACTTGACTTAGGAGAAACCATGCTTTATACTTTTCTCCTTTTCATTTTAGACTCTGGGTATTTGTGGCTCGGGTGCGAGCAGGGAGTTTGGGATAGTGTAGTCAGGTTTCTGGGGATTTGGGACAGGCAGGGCCTGATGGCAGGGATTGCGGCAACCGCGAACTGTGGGCGGTTGACCGGGTTATTATTATTACATCAGATTGGAGGTGAGGGATCGGGCTTCCTTAGTGGATGGTTTTTCTCACTTACTTAGAGTCTTGATCCAGTCCTGCTATATCAGATACTTATGGTTACATACTTTACTCGTGTGGGTCGCTCCCCTCGAGTGCCACTCCGGAGTAGGCTTAGGGCCGAGCCGTGTGCCGGTCGATTGGATACTTTGGGATCGTGCCGTGTGCCGATCAGATTCTGGGTTCTTGAGTTGACAGCAGAGCAGGCAGCACCAGTGTTTACTGGTGTATTGATTGGGTTTGGTCAGGCAGGCTTTGACTTTCTCAGGCATACTTTTAGCTATTCTTTTAGCTGGGCATTTTAGAGGCATTTTAGTGGTAGCTCTCTTTTATCAGTAGTTCTGTTTATAGCTTACCACCTCTCTTATTCTTTTTCTTGCCTCTGGTAGACTTGTGGGTACGTCGGGGTTTGAGGCTTTACCCACAGGGGGAGGCTACTGGTTTTACTAGTGGTTCTCACCCCCATTGTTGTTTTTCCCCTTTCCTCCCTTTGTTTTGCAGTGTCTGCTGTGGGAGTTGCGGATCTTCGGTTGACGGTTCGAGGCGAGGGAGTCGCGAGGTAGATCCCTACCAGTGTTGATTCCTACAGTGGGATAGATGTACCAACCCGGATTGTGGGTTTCACTGTACTCAGTTGTATTTTATTATTTTAGTTATCTCCCTTTTTGGATTTATAGATGTTGTATAGGTGGCTTTTACTTGTATTACAGTTTCGGTGGATCAGATTATTGTATTATTATTTTTGGGAGATTGATATTGTACTTTTATTTTTCAGTTGTACAGTGATTCAGGTTTTTATTACAGCAGTTTTTCTTCAGCTCTGATATCTGTTTAGTCGTTAGATGTTACTTTGCAGGTTGGACGCTTCGCTTATGCGGGGTTCCGCATAGGTGGCGGATCTGTTGGCGAGCCCGGGTCGCAGTTTCGACCCCCGGGGCGTGACACCTTTGCTGTGTGTTGGAGGTGTTTGCGCACGAATCAGACCTCAGGATTGGACCCAGCATGAAATTTGGATTAAGAATACCTTTCTGGATGCCTTTGACAAATTTTAGAAGCGGAATTTGGCAAAACAGATTTCGAATTTGGATTCAGCGCGCGAAAACGATGAAAATAGGCTATTTACTTATATTTTTCGGAGCCCGGATGCGCAAACAGGGATTTCGAGGAAAAGGTTACTATTCCAGCAACCGGGGCAGCGCTGGCGGCGGCGGGCAGGCGGCGGAACAGGCGCGGGCGCGGCGGCGCGAGCAGGCACGGTGTTCAGAGTTGGGCAGGCGCGGGCGCGGGCATTTGGCTCCCAATTGGGCGCGCTGGAGACACGTGGCGGCTTCGGATTCGGCGGGTGCATCAGGTTCGTGCACCGGGCGCAGCGAGTGTTGGCGCTGACACGTGGCGCTCAGTGATTGGCCAGTCATTGCACGCCCGACAGGGGGCCGGGCGCGGCGCACGATGGACCCCCCGGGCCACGTGTCGCCCGCTCATTGGCGGGCGCAGTAACCCGGCGGATCCGGCGTGAACCGCGGCCCACGGTCCCCGCCGTGGACCGCGTCGCCACGCGGCGCACCGCGATTGGCGGCTGCGCGTGCGACCGGCGCGTGGGGCGCGGAGCTGGGTGACGTGGTGCGCCGAGGACGTTTCGGGCGCGCACAGTGCGGGCTTGGGCCGGATTCGAACGCCCGAATCCGGCTCCCGAATCCGAATCCGCATGTGGGTGGACTTGGGCTATAAATAGGCCCTTAACAGCTTGTTTTCTCCTTTTTTAGGGCTGTTTCTCTGAGGGATTTCTTTAGGGAAGTTCTTCATCTCCCTTCCCTCCACCCTTTGATGGAGTTTTAGGATTTTTGGAGGTTGCTTCATCGACGTTTTCGATTTTGGGGCGCACATCGACGCTTCTTCTCCGACGACCCTTTCCGTCGCGTTTTGGTGCGCGGACTCCCCCGGGCTGCCCCGAAGGAATTTTTAGGCGATTCTTGCGCCGGTGTTTCCACGACAGGTAGGGCTACAATTTCTGTGTTTACAGTTTCTTTCCATTCCGAGGTTTTCTTGAGTTTTTCGGATCATTTTGTGACCCTATTTTCTGGGGCGGAGTTTTGGACAGCATTGGAGTATTTGTGGGATATCTCGGCCCACAAGCATCGGAATGAGGAGTGCAAGTACTTGATCTTCATCTACGCGACGCAAGGAATATTGCCGTGATTTTTCTAGAATTTTTGGAGTATGCTGATAATCCCACATTTCTGGACTAAATGCTACAGGAATTTGATTGTGGGAAGTTTTGGGCTCGCCGCGATATTTATTTTGTATCTTGGCCTACAGGTGTCGGATTTGGTCGTGCAAGTACTCGTTCCGATCGGCTCGCCGCGAGGATCGCAACGGTTATTTTTTTGGAATTTTCTGAGGTCTTCTCACAGGTTAAATTTAACCTTTTTTTGGCTGGTTTTGTGGACAGCGGTAAATTGAGGATTTGAGAATTAATTGTGCCTCGTGTGGGTTATTTGTTGCAGTTTTGCGGTGTACCGGGGTTTCCTTGGAGTGTGGGCGCATTTGGATCCGTGCTTCGCGATCGAGGTGGGTGGTTGTTGCATACATTAATTTCCGACTTGCTCACTATCTGTATTAGAGAGAACCTCCATATTGGACATATTAAATGATCACCTAATGGACATGCATGCTTAAATTAAGATAATTGTGAGCCTATCATATGGAATATACTATTGTGGAAATCTGATAGTGGTTGGGACTTATACATGTTTATAAGGATATAATGTTAGCACTTAACCTTGCATGTGGAATTTACTTTCATGTTGGGATAATATGAAATGTCTTGTGGGAGGGTACCACTTGAGGATCTTTTGGACATGCATAGGTGGATGATTTATGTGAGGGTAATTAGTGGATTATAGACATGTGTGGTTGGATAATGATTTTGGCATGATGGTTATATCCATACGGAGATATTAATTGATACACATGTGGAACCACTATTTGTCACACTTTCTTTTATCTTTCATGAGGACATAAGCATGCTTGTATGGTCATCTAGATTGGCCACTATTTGTTGCTACACTATCATATTGGAACTTGACTTAGGAGAAACCATGCTTGCTTCTTTTCTCCTTATTCTTTAGTCAGGTGGTTCTTGTTGCTCGGGTTTGAGCAGGGGTACGGGATAGTGTAGCCGGGACCTTGGGGTCGGGGACAGGTGGTATTTGATTATGGGTTGTGGGGTATTGCGGCTACCGCGGATAGTAGGCGGTTGATCGAATACAGATTATTTTACCCGATTTTGGACTGGGGGTTATTGCGGCTACCACGGATAGTAGGCGGTTGACCGGATGTCGGATGTGGGACATGATTGTGATTGTGGGTTATTACAGTGACCGCGGATATTGGGCGGTTGACCGGGTGTCGGTTGTTGGGCTTGATTGTTGACAGTGGGTATCGCGGCGACCGCGGATATTGGGCGGTTGACCGGATGGTTACTTATGCATCAGATTGGGGATCGGGGTTCTTTAGTGGAGGGTTTTGTTCCACTTGAGTACGGTGATGATCTAGTCCTGCTTTTATGATACTTGTGATTTGTTACTTTCCTCGTGTGGGTCGCTCCCCTCGAGTTCCCCTCCGGAGTGTCGGGGTCAGGCAGTTATTGAGTTTTGCTATCACATCGGCGCGGTTACTTGCCCGATGATGAGGGCGGCAGTAGGAGTTTTGCTATCACATCGGCGCGGTTACTTGCCCGATGATGAGGGCGGCAGCAGGAGCTTTGCTATCACATCGGCGCGGCATACTTGCCCGATGATGAGGGCGGCATAGATTGGGGATTATTTGGGACGGTTGGTTGTTGATGCATACGGTTATTCTATTTTGGGATTGCATTTAGAGGCATAGTAGTGGTAGTTTCCCTTATCAGCAGTCGTTTTTTACTTACTACTCTTCTTTCCCTTTTTGCCTCTGGTAGACCTAGTGGGCACGTCGGAGTTTGAGGCTTTACCCACTAGGGGAGGCTACTGGTTTACTAGTAGTTCTCACACCCATTCTTCTTTTCCTCTTTTTCTTCTCCTTTGTTTTGCAGAGGCTTCTGCGGGTGCTGCTGGACGTACAGCGGCGGATCGAGGAGAGAGGACAACTGAGTAGATAGACGGTCGGCCCGACAGTGAGTTAGTTGGACTTGTATCCCTTTTATCTCAGACGGTTGTACTTTTATCCTTTGGGTCTGGCTTTAGCCAGCTGGTTGTATCATTTTGGTGAGCTGGGAGAGACACTTGTACTATTATTTCCTAATGTACTATATTTTACTTCCAGCTTTAGTCTGAGATGTAGTAGTTTTAGTTTAGCTCCGTTTTTATTGCTCTTTTATTATATCTCTTATATCTGAGCAGGTTACCAGCGCTTCGTATACGCGGAAAAATTCCGTATGCACGGCGGATCTGTAGACGGGCCCGGGTTCTGGTTTACACCCGGGGCGTGACAAAATATATCTAGGTTAGTATTACAAATTGTGGCTTTATATAATTATTTAGTTAAACTAAATGTTTAAATTGATTAATTATTCAATTGCAGAGAGTACGGAGTTTCGAATGTAGTTGTCCGTCCTCCGTCTCTCCCACGTACTAGCGATCGTGCCACGACATCCAGATCGCACGCTCCACTTGGTGGACAACAAAACGAATATGGGTTAGCATACATTATAATTATTTTTATTATATAACTTTTGTAGTGAGGGATTAATAATGAAAAATATATGCAGAAATCCGTCTTCTCACAATGTGCATGACTTGGGATCCTATCCGTTGGGAGATGTACATGAATTTGGATCCTATCATGCGGTAACCGAGTTTGAGGGGATACAAAATCAGACTCAAGCAGAGGTGCAACAAGAAATATTTGAAGAAC
The DNA here is from genome assembly GCA_029204045.2 of Tillandsia leiboldiana. Lineage (NCBI taxonomy): Eukaryota > Viridiplantae > Streptophyta > Magnoliopsida > Poales > Bromeliaceae > Tillandsia > Tillandsia leiboldiana. The sequence goes on from CM055060.1 coordinate 9,383,068, forward strand.
AAAATAATACTGATCATGAGGATGATGATAATGTGGCGGAAGTTCACTACAGTGATGCGGATCATGACGGCGGACTGGGGGTCCTTGCAGATATCATATACACTGATGTCGCTGATCCAACGGCCAATAATGAATATGTAGATGATCCAGATGAAGGTGTCGAGTTCATAGATCATCCAGAGCAGTTTGTAGATGATGCCGAATGGATGGATCGGTATGAAATCGATCACACTGAATTTGATCGTCCTCAAATTGAAGAGTCCCCTCCTACTATTGATGGATCATGGGTTGGGCGTGTGTTCCGTGAAAAATCAAGTTTATTGCATACTCTTGAGGAATGGCACATTTCTCACAACGTGCAAATGAAAGTGTTAAAGTCGACCACAAAAGCTTATACAGTGAGATGCATGGTTGACTCGTGTCCTTGGAAATTACATGCTTCGATACCAAAGAATGCAAATTATTTTAGAGTCAAAACATATGCCGGGAAGCATACTTGTTTACTTCCGGTGCTGAACACTGCCCATAGAAATTGTACTTCATCTCTTATATGTACACACATTCTTCCATCATTGAAAGTCAAACTTTCTTTGACGCCGACGGAAATACAAGAAAAAATGCGTTCTGAATTACACGTGTCGATACCATATTCGAAGGCGTGGCAGGCCAAAAATAAAGCATTACAGATCATTTACGGTGGTTGGGAGGAATCATACAGCGATGTTGGTCGGTTTTTATCCGTGTTGCAGCACGCGAACCCGGGAACTATATGGCGGCTCGATAACAGGACTCGGCCAGATGTGGTTAGGCAGTTTGGATGCTTATTTTGGGCGTTTGGGCCGTCAATTACCGGGTTCTCTTCTTGCTTACCATTGTTGAGCATCGATGGAACTCATATGTAAGGAAAGTATCAGAGGCATGCATTGATTGCAACGGCTGTAGATGTAAATAATGGATTGTACCCGTTGGCTTTTGCTATTTGTGAGGGAGAGAATGCGGTTAGTTGGCGTTGGTTTTTATGTCATTTAAAGTTTTTTGTGACAGGTGATCGATCTATTTGTCTGATTTCAGACCATTTCCCTGCGCTAAAAGAGATTGTTCTTGAGGAGTTTCCGAGAGCCGACGGTCATACTCACCGTTGGTGCCTCCGCCATTTGAAAGCTAATATGAAAAAAACGGGGTTTAAAAATGAAAACTTGCTCAATAAATTTTATACGGGTATAGGAAGTGCTGCAACCGCAAGAGAATACTATGAGCAAAAGGACCAATTGAAAGAGCTGAATCCAGAGGCTTGGCAGTGGGTGCACGAGCTTCAAGGAGAAAAGGAATATTGGGCGAAGGCATTCGATGGAGGTCGACGTTTTGAGGTAATGACGACTAATCGGTCAGAGAATTTAATTGGAGTACTTAAAGGTGTACGTGGTTTGCCTATTATGGCATTTGTGGCAGCTACATTTTATAAGGTGAACAGTTATTTTCTAAAGCGTCGTGAAAAGGGTGAGACATATTCTACAATATTGGCACCAAAACAAGAAACCCTAGTTAGACAATATATGACACTCGTTAGAGGACATGTTGTATCTCGGTACGGCCTAATGGAATTTCAAGTTAGTACTGGAGATAAAATGTATGAGGTACTTCTTAATGGGAGAAGCTCAATATGTTCGTGCCGACAATTTGAATTAACTAAATTGCCATGCTCACATCTTTTAGCCGTTTGCATAATGGTCATATGAACATTGACTACTATAGTTTATGTTCTGAATGGTATACATGTGACTATTATCGTAATGCTTATGCCCCACAATTTCACCCTGTTCTTGACAAAAGGAGTTGGCCACGACCTCAAGGACCACCGTTGGCGCCCCCACCTATAAGAAGGAAGAAAGGCCATCCCAAATCCACACGTATTCGAAATGCCATGGACGATAGAGAGGGGATGCGAAGGACTACATGCTCTATTTGTAAACAACAGGGACAATAATCAAGAAAGAAGAACTGAAAGTCGTAGACGTAGAGTATTAGGTCGTTTGCTTATGGTTGTCTACTTATAATTTTAAAAATTTTCAAATTATATTACCATATTCTAATCAATGGCTAATAGTTTCTATACTTTGTTTGCAAATGGACCATCGCGAGGAGGCCGGGCCAGTTGATCCTTCTGTTCTATTAGACCAGGCGAGTCACCGTTCGAGCTATGTATGAGCCGAGGTAAGTTCATTTATAAACTACATACCATATATTTTTATGAAATTTAAATCTAATATATTTACTGTGTAGGGGTACGCACCAGTTCAGTAGTGGGAGCATGGCCATAAACTGAACTCGTGGACGGTGGAGCATCCGGGGGTGGTGGACCTCCTACAACAGGCTGGTTTTTTCTATGTCTCTCTGTCACGCTCCAGGGTCGAAACTGTGACCCGGGTTCGCCAACAGATCCGCCATCTGTACGGAAACCCCCGCACAGACGAAGCGTCTACTGTGTAAGTCAGATCTATAGCTAAACATGTATCAGAGCTGAAACCAAAACCAGTAGCTACAGAAATCAACTGAACATCTGAATAAATATAAAACCTCAATACATAGTCTCTCAGCTATGAAAAATAAAGTACAACCCTCACAATCACTCAGACTGTCCAATACAAAAGTGTAATCAAGAAAATACATGGTACATCTACCTCTGACTCTCAAATAAAATAGGTAAGGAGCTACTCGGCCACGTCCTCACCTCGATCAGCTGTCTCCGCGTGAACCAAACCGGAACAGCAACCTCAGGAAACCTGTCACCGCAGCGGGTGTGAGAACTACTGTAGAAGGTAGTTCCCAGTGGGTACCGTCACCAATATCCACGGTATGCCCACTAAGTCTACTGGAGGCAAACAGATAGGTATGCAGATAGATAAATAGGAAAGTTGAATGAAACTACAGCTAAAATGTCTCAAACATCATGCTCAAAAGGAAACTCTACTATGAACATGCTATGCATACACTCTCCACTGCTAATAAGCCTCAAGCACCATGCTCAAAGGAAAACTCATCTAAGAACATGCTATGCAATCACCCACTCATATCACCCAATCTCAATGACTGCCACATCGGGGTCCAGTCAAGCCTGTGCCTCACAGGACCCCTAGTAACTCAGCTAGGGGTGAGTCATCTAGGAACGCACCTGCCTACTACCACGCATCCACAAGAGGACGGGATTTATGTAGGGCGTCCTAAACTGACTATCTCAATCTCACGCAAAGTGACCCCTGGTAACTCAGCCAGGGGCATCATCATCATCATCGCATCCGGAGCGTAACTCGAGGGGAGCGACCCCACCGAGCTTAAGCATGTCTCATCTATTTCAACAAGCGGCACCTGCAGGCTATGATCCACGATCAAATAGATCGGAAACTCAATGCTCAAATAACACAACTCAGTCGGGAAACCCTCCACGACTCGATCAGGAAATGCCCAACTCTCACAGCTATGTCGGAGAACCCTCCACGACTCAATCTGATAATGCACAGCCCGTGGCTAAGTCGGGAAACCTCCACGACTCGATCTGTCAGAGCCCAAAACTCTCATAGCTAGGTCGGAGAACCACCTCCACGACTAAATCAGAAATGCACTACCCATGATCTAGAATAACCTTATCAATCCCAACAAGGAAGCTCACACTCACATGACACTAGAAACTCAAGCCACAAAGCTCAAAAAATCTACTCGACCCACCGGCACGAGAACACATGCATCCTGAACCTACTCAACCCCTCTGGAAGATCTCAATATTTTAAAACTATTTTCAAAGCTCAGTTTTCATTAAAAACAGGTCCGACGATTTTTAAAACGGTTCAGATGCCAATCTAATGCCAACTAATCATGCAGTCTAGTGTCAAATCATCTCTAGATCATGCTAAAAAATACATGGGGCTCAAAATTGTCTTCCTACTATTTTCTAGGCAACTTCAGATTTACCAATTATCATAATAATCAAGCTAGACATGCTAAACATGCATACAATAGTTTTAGAAGGCATTCCATACATTTTGAAGAATTTCCAACCCACCTGGAACGCTTTCTGTAGGCAAAGCCGAAGTCGGGGAAGCGCCGAATCCACAAAACCGCGCCACGCACACACTGTCGCGACCCTCAGAAAAATCCCCGGAAGCTCACAGCAAATCTCTCGAGTCCACCACAAAATTCCTGCGCGCCTCGGCTCACTCTCAGCCAACACACAGCATGCACCACGGCTCCGCACAGTAAAACCCCGAGTCTCAGCCCAAACCACACAACAAGCTGCTCCAAGGTGCAACAATGGAAAAGATAGAAAAGAGGGTCCATTTCAGCTAAAACTCATCCAAGACCTCAACACAAAACCAAGCTCAATAATCCATCAAAATCCATCTAAATAAATCTAAAATCCATTTGGAAAAATCATTTGTCACTTACCTCACATGCGGCTCGACGCGCGCGCGACTCCGCTCGAGACCAACTAGCAGGAAAACCAACTTGCACCATCACTTTGCTTTTCTTTCTTTTCCACTTCTTCTCTTTCTTTTCCTTGCTTTCTCTCTTTTCTTTCTTTTTTTCTTTTCCTCTAGCTGTCGTGGAGAAGAAGGCAGGGTTGGAGGGGCTCTATATAGAGGGTGGCGTAGGTGCAAGGGCAGTGGAGAAGTGAAAAGACCAAAACACCCTAAAAAAATCCAACTCAGCAAGCTAACCCGAGCAAATCCTGCTGCTGGATACCGGTACCACTAATTGGGTACCGGTACTCCCCCCTGGGTTCCGAAACCCACAAGCTGGTTCCGGAACCAAGAGGCTAGTTCCGGAACCCAGCACTTGGTTCCGGAACCCAGCTGCTCCACAGCCCAAAATCCGACAGGAAGCTCCAAAATCTTCGCCGCCGACTCGCTTTTTGCCCCGGAAGCTTCCGCATCACTCTGAAACCTCCCGAATCCCACTGTAAACATAAAATACACATGTTCCAAACATTTTCCAATTTTTTTGTGCACCACTGTGGAGTCGGTGCTCTATCCAACCCAATACTCTACAGGAGCTCAATGCCCTGAAAATGCCGATTCAAGCTGGGGCTTCCGCTTCGATCCGAAACAACCCAAACTCATCTGTAAACACAAATAGAACACGCCCCAGGCGATTTCCCCACACCACGCCATCTTGCGAGGTCGGTGCGCTATACGAAGTCCCGGTACTCTACACTCTCGCCTCAGACGAATTCAGCTAGATTAGACTCTGTTAGGGGCATTGACAGAGCGATGGAGACGCGAGACGGAGTCATTCCATTTACGCCACGGCGAGATGACAGTGACGCTGCGCGACGTCGCCATTATAGCTGGACTACGAGTATCTGGCGAGCCTGTGACGGGACGAGCATCTGGCGACTGGCCGTATTTATGTCATAGACTTCTAGGGATGCAACCAGATAGTGTCGTCGCAGGTCAGATCCGACTAGAGTGGTTATACCAGCAGTTTCATCATGTCCCACTGGATGCTCCGCCAGCCATGGTTGCAGCTGCTGCACGCGCATATATACTATTTCAGATTGGATGCAGTTTATTTCCAAACCCCACCGGACATCGGGTACATCTCAAGTGGCTACCGCTATTTGAGGATTTTGATCTATGTGGCGGGCTAGCTTGGGGCGCAGCTACTTTGGCCCATCTATATCGCGCATTGGGGAATGCCTCGATGAGGGGGAGGGCCGAGTGTTGTGCATTCGGTACATTATTACAGGTAAAATCACTACTTTTTCGCATTAGAAATATAATAATCTAAATTTTTTTACCAGTATTTTAATTATCTATTTTTTGTTTATAGATTTGGGCGTGGGACCATATACATATCGGCCGTCCCGACAGAGTTGGGGCTCCGCCAGATCTTGATGATTGTCCTCTCGGTTCTCGGTACGTTAAATATTTATATATGCCTTGATGATTAATACAATAATTTGCATCATTGATTTTAGGTATTGTGATATAATGTCTTATCGATTTTTTTTTTTTTTGCAGATGGAATACGAGATTATGTTTTCGCGGGAATGTCAGAGCGACCGATATTGAGTTTTATCGGGACGAGCTTGATCAGCAGCGGGAGTCTCAAGTACGTAAAAATTTCTTAAATTACATACATATAGATTAATTTTAAAATTTATATTAATTAAAATTTATTAATTTTTGCAGGTTACTTGGACTCCTTATACTGAGGAGATTTTGCATGGTCTTCCACATTTTTGTCTCGAGGGCTCCGCAATTTGGCGTGCCAGGATTTGCTTGATATGCTTCCACATAGTGGAGTTACATCTACCTGATCGAATTTTCCGCCAGTTTGGGTTTGTAACGCCCCGGGGGATTTTCGGTAGAGCGGAAAACGTGAAATATTAAATTTTTCTTTGCAGTGTCCCCCCAGTGCGCGCCAGACCTGCCACACGTGCAAATTCCTCGACCTCGAGAGCGGGGTCTCCTTTGCACATGCACGACAGTTCCAACTTAGACGGGTACACCAACCCGCATGTAGTCTCGTGCACACTTTAACCACAATCATCGTTCACAAATGCAAGAGAGAGAGAGCTATAATTTGTAGAGTTATTAATCCCAAAGGATCTAAATAGGTACTATCAAACAACTAGAGGGGGGGTGAATAGGTGTAATACTTAAAAAAACTCAATCTCAGTGCAAAATAAAAACCAATGCGGAAAATAAAAACAGCACACCGAGATTTACGTGGAAACTCCAATCCAGGAGAAAAACCACGGGACCAACACGCAATAACAATCCAATAAGAATAGAAGAATAACAAGGTGATTACCGACTCCACGGACTCAAACCCCTCCTTCAGCTTCTTCGGACCTTGCGCTGACCGGTTGGATATCCACGCAATAACAATCCCTAAGAAAAGAAGAATAACAAGGTGATTACCGTCTCCACGGATTTAACCCCTCATTCAATTTCTTGGACCTCGCGCTCCACCGATTTTGCACGTCCACTGCACACGTTCGAATCCACGAACGCCACTCGAATCCACGAGCACACGTTTCGAATCCACGAAACGCCTTTAGCACACCGAATCCACGATGCCACGTCGAATCCACGACGCAAACTCAGTCGATAAGAATATTGACTTCGATGGTGATCCTTTGCTTAGATTCTCAATGAGGAACCGTAGAAGAAATCTCTAAGCAAAGATTAGATCAATTCGACAAAAGATATGTTCTTGAAAGAACCATCGAATTGACTTAAAAGAGGCTATAAAGAAGAACGATGAAAACCTAGCCTCTAGGGTTGCTCTCAAGAGTTTTATAAAAAGATCGGCCGTAGCTCCCACGTTTTTGAGAAACCCTAAGTGTCTATTTATAGTTTAGAAACCTTTGGAAAGAGATAAGAATCAAAAACATACCTTATCTGGAAATTTTCAGGACGGCGATCCGGATCGGATTTACTGCGATCCGGATCGTCGTAACGAGATTGACGATTCCAGAAAACCAAGGGTTCGGGATCCGGATTGCATAGCCCGATCCGGATCGTTCATACAAATCAGAAAACTTAACATTCGGGATCCGGATCGGAAATTGCATGGATCCGGATCGAAGTCCTGTATGAAGCAACAACCTTCGGGATCCGGATCGTTGGCTCTGATCCGGATCCTGAACAAGTCCGAACACCAGTTTTTGATTATTATGCAATTAAAAGTTCATCCAAGTGTTTCTACACTATAAGAAAGTATTCGGATCACCACAATTATTTAGTTAAACATACCTGATCCTCTTGAATACTTTCTTCTTGAGATTGATGTAACTGATCCACAATTCTTCAACTTCAATCTTCAAGACTCAAGACACTGAGTGTCAACTTAAGCTCTTGTTGAATCTTCTCTAAGTCTTTGAATGCTGATTGACAATTTGATCCCTTTAAGACTCCGACTCAACTGACTTGACTCACGAAATATGCCAACACCAAAAATGCCGTAACATAATTACCTAACATAGCCGTCGATATTTAGAAAGGATAAATCCATGGGTTTTCAAACCGGTGCCTACACGACACTCGTTGTTTTAAAAACCGTTTTCGCAAACATTTTCCTGGTTTAAAATAGGCCGAAAATTACAGAGTATGAAAGCAAACAGAGTCACCATAGTAGTTTGAACATCCACACAAGCACAGTCGAACCCACTCACACAGCACGAAAAACTAAGGAGATATACATGAATAAAACCTCGCAATGTCACTCGAAAGAGATGCTAAAAACGACATATCTTCCTAGACCGTCCTCACATCCGTCCCGTGCCCGCGCCCGACCAACCTGTCACAGAGTGGGGAGTCAGTGACTACCAGGATGCAACATAAACCAGGGTAAACAATAAATATGCGATAATTGGGAAACTGAAATTAATGCAAACCGAGCCACCCGCGTGTCCGTATTTACCCTCTCCTAAGAGAGCCACGGTACCCTGTAACGAGCCAGACACGTGCATCTGCTCCTGTAACAATCAAACATATGTACTTGCTCCTGTAACAATCGAACATACGTACTTGCTCCTGTAACAATCGAACATACGTACTTGCTCCTGTAACAATCGAACATGCGTACTTGCCCCTGTAACGATCAAACGTGCACCTGCCTCTCGTGATTTGCTTACACCCCTCCACGGCGCTCGTGCGGTACATAAGCAGCCGTGAGAGGTCCCCATCATCACCAGTCGGGGTACACGGGCCAAGGTGCCATTTTTCCAAAAAAATACACCAGTGCGGTGGCCAAACCGCCGGTGTGCGTGCAAGCAAACCTTGGGCTCATAACGTGTTAATTGTGTATATCATAAACCAGAGCGAACCACAGTCGCTAGAGATATTAGTAATAAACATGCATATGGAAAACAGGGGTTAGATGAGATCATAAGGTCAATATTATTATATTCATGCATACAGGAAACTTTACCATATATATCATAAATGTTAGGATTTGAAGGGGCACCCACCTGAACAGCGATTGGTCGGAACACCCGAAGTTGACTCACAGCCCCCGAACGACCACCCGACCTACGGAGTCCCCAGAAAAACAACCATTAAGTACGAAGATTTAGCGAAGACACCTAACGGCTCAACAGTAAATACGTGCTAAACGGGACACGAACGCACACGGCGGGAACACGAAAGGGGCCGAGCGGCGGCGGCGATAGCAAGCTCCGCGCGGGCGCGTGCCCACGCGGCGGTAGAGCCCCGCGCGGCACAAAGCCACGCTGGCGCAGCGCAGCGGCGATAGCAAACCCCGCGCGGGCGTATGCCCACTCGGGCGGCGCGGCGGCAGAGCCCCGCGCAGCACAGGGCCACGCGGGCGCAGCGCGGCGGCAGCAGCAGCAGAGAGCGGGCATGGCGCGGCGCGGCGGTAGCGGCAGCAGAGCCCCGCGCGGCAAGGCCCTGCGCGGGCGCGACACGGCGGCAGTAGAGAGCGGGCGCGGCGCGGCGGCAGAGCCTCGCGCGGCAAGGCCCTGGGCGGGTGCGGCGCGGCGGCAGTGGCAGCAGAGCCCCGCACGGCGCGGCGGCAGAGCCCCGCGTGGGTGCGGCGCGGCGGCAGCGGCAGTAGAGTCCCGCGCGGGCAAGTCCCCGCGCGGGTAGCGCGGCAGCAGGCCGCCTCGCACGGGCGGCGTAGCGGCAAGTCGCCACGCGCGGGCAACGCCCCGCGCGGGCGGCGCGGCAGCAGATAGCCCCGCGCGGGCAAGGGCCCGCGCGGGCGGTGCGGCAGCAGGCCGCCCCGCGCTGGCGGCGCGGCAGCAGATTGCAGGCGCGGCGGCGGCGACAGCGGCAGCGACGGCGGCGGCAGCGACGAAGGCCGCGGCCTAGGCAACACGACTCGAAAATAACAAAGAGAAAAACCAAGAAACGTACAATGCCCACCTTGCGGTAACGGTGGAGACGATCCGATCGTTCCTCGCAGGAGGGGGGGTGGGTTTTCGGATCCGTTCCCCGCTCTGTTCTCGGCCTCCGCTGCGTTGGTCCCAAAGATGACGAGATCCCTCTCTCTCTCCCTGGCGGCTAGGGTTACGAGGGAATGCCTCTTTCTCTTCGAAGGTAAACTGCCAGTATTTATATACATAGGGAAGTTCCTCCTCTCAACCCTAACTCGCACGCGCACTCAATAAGGGCGAGAAGTTACAGTTACTGTCACCTTAGAAATTCAAAATCGGGAGATCTGGGAGTCGGATTTCAGATCTGATCGCGCCACTGTTCAACATTTCCCGAGCCCTATCACCGAAAAATACCCGTGAGTACCAATTCAGAACTTCAAAAGTCGCTAATAAACTAAACTCTTACAGTAAGTGATTGTAATAAGTCCCGGACACTACATCATACACCCCTTAAAAGAAGTTTCGTCCTCGAAACTTAGACTCTTTCCCCGCCAACAAAACGGGAAACATATTCTCAAATTTGTTCAAACTCCAACGTCGCCTCTCGCCTCTCACGATTACTCTTCTGCTCCTTTACGCAGGGAAACACCCAGTCCCGTCATCTTCGATCTGCGTAGTTCTTCTGCCGACACTGGGCGGTCACCAGCTGCTGCCTGATGAGGCGCACCCTCGCCTCGGACTCCTCCCGAAAGTTTGCCTCAAACGGGTGTCTCTGTCCGAAGTGATCGATATCGGTACTCCATACCGTCTCTCAACGTCGTGGGTGTAGCCCTGCGCCAGGCGGTCTCGGGTCCACGTCGTAGGGATAGGTAGGAAAAAGTGCTGCCATGTCCAACGATCCGCTACCACCCAAATGGCGTCATGACCTCGCTGCGATCGCGGGAACCCCGTGACGAAATCCATGGTGATCCGCCCCCACTCCCAATCCGGCACCGGTGGTGGCTGCAATATCTCCGCCGATGCTGGTGCTCGGCTTTTCCTTGCTAACGACCTAGACAGTGCGCCACCACTCGCGTTACGTCCTTCTTCATTGCCGGCCACCCTAGAACGTCCGCTTCAGATCACTATACATCTTTGTGCCATCCGGGTGCGCTGTGTAAGGAGCATCGTGCGCCTCCGTTAGAATCTCGTCCTTTAAATCGGGCAGGTTGGGTACGCAAAAATGTCCCCGGAACTGGGTTGCGTCGCTCGTGCCCACCGAACGTCGCTCTCTCGGTCTTCGAAGTGGACTTGCCTCTTGAAAGCTTCAGCTGCGTGTCTGTCCTTTGACCTTCCAGGATTTTCTCGACCGGGGTCGGCTTGACCACTAGGAATGAGAGCCGCAAAATTGTACCTGCTGGTACCACCTCCAAACTCTTCCGCGAGAGAACCGCGATCAAACGATCATGCTGAGTAGGGGCGCTCCTTAGCAGTACTTCTGTCTGACCTTTCCTACTCAAGGCGCCGGCAACTGCGTTTGACTTTCTGGGGTGGTAATATATGGACAGACCGTAGTCCTCTAGCAGTTCCAATCCATAACTCTGCCGTAGGTTCAATTCCTTCTGTGTGGGAAGATATTCGAGACTCCAGTGATCCGAAACGATGTTGCAGTGAGCTCCATGTGGGTAGCGCCTCCAGATTTTTAGGGCGAAGTCGACGGCCGCAAGTCCCAGGTTATGCGTAGGGTAGTTTCGTTCATACTCCTTGAGTTGTCTTGAAGCGGAGACCATAACTTTCCCTAGCCCTACGTCGAAATCCTTCAGCGGGGTTTACTACTAAGTTCCAAAGACATGACGACCTTCCCAACCTTAGCAGGTAGAAAGGTAAACAACTATCCGTTTCTAGAGGCCGTCCAAGGGTCAGGGCCGACATCGTACTACGAAGGGATCTAACTTGACTAACTATGGGTAGGAGCGGTAACGCCAGAAGTGAAGAGGTGGGATACTCCTGATGTCGAAATTGGGTCATAATCGAAAGGAATAGCTAAGGGTAGAGTGTCTCCACTACTACTTCATCCGGGGCAGTGCGTCCTATGTCATGCCGTCGCGTGGGACCTCTTACTCGTGTCGTGTCGTTGAAGGGGTTGTACCCGGGTTCAGGGGGCAGAAAGAGCGAAGATGTCCCGGCTCGCCACCATGGAGCAATGCTTGGGCTTCTAGGAACCATCGGTCACCCGGTGTGCTTCTCCGCAAACGTTGCCTGGCCGGTCTCCCCCGGTTTCGGTCCTCTCGTCGGTGTGCTTCTGGTTCCTTTCTGCGTCTTCGGATGCTTGGGTGGTCGGCTCCTGGTCCTCCTACTGGTCGGGCGTATTGGCTAATTCCCGCTCTACCGAAGTGGCCCCGTCGGCTGCTTCTCGGAAGGCGGGTAACCCATGTCGTTGGTATTCCATGACTTCTGCAAGCATTGGTAGTTGCCCGACCACGTCGTGCGGCTGTTGTCAAAGTAGCCGGTCCTCCGCAGCTGTCAAAACCGTCACTCCCATTCTGCGCTGTTGATTGAAGACCAAGTCCAGGCCGTCGTCCGTGTACACAAAGAAAACAAGTCAATCCTAAACTTAACTGGTCTAGCACCAAGACCTACGACCCACCGAAAACACTATCTTCCCATCCCTGAAACACTCGCGCTCTACGCACCTATTGCTCCATTACCTCGTCGATTAGCTGCCAGTGGTATGGTGCTTTGTGGATGTTGGATGCCGACCACTGTGGTTAAAGTGAGTTTTTCTCCGATACTATTTAATCTGTAAGGCCCTGGGGGTTTTTCGGTAGAGCGAAAAATGTGAAATATTAAAATTTTCTTTGCAGTGTCCCCCCAGTGCGCGCCAGACCTGCCACACGTGCAAATTCCTCGACCCCGAGAGCGGGGTCTCCTTTGCACGTGCACGGCAGTTCCAACTTAGACGGGTACACCAACCCGCATGCAGTCTCGTGCACACCTTAATCACAATCATCGTTCACAAATGCAAGAGAGAGAGCTATAATTACCTAACACGGACGTCGATATTTAGAAAGGATAAATCCATGGGTTTTCAAACCGGTGCCTACACGACACTCGTTGTTTTAAAAACCATTTTCGCAAACATTTTCCTGGTTTAAAATAGGCCGAAAGCTACAGAGTATGAAAGCAAACAGAGTCACCACAGTAGTTTGAACATCCACACAAGCACAATCGAACCCACTCACACAGCACGAAAAACTAAGGAGATATACATGAATAAAATCTCGCAATGTCACTCGAAAGAGATGCTAAAAACGACATATCTTCCTAGACCATCCTCACATCCGTCCTGTGCCCGAGCCCGACCAACCTGTCACAGAGTGGGGAGTCAGTGACACTACCAGGATGCAACATAAACCAGGGTAAACAATAAATATGCGATAATTGGGAAACTGAAATTAATGCAAACCGAGCCACCCGTGTGTCCGTATTTACCCCCTTCTAAGAGAGCCACGGTACCCTGTAACGAGCCAGACACGTGCATCTGCTCCTGTAATAATCAAACATACGTACTTGCTCCTGTAACAATCGAACATACGTACTTGCTCCTGTAACAATCAAACATACGTACTTGCTCCTGTAACAATCGAACATGCGTACTTGCCCCTGTAACGATCAAACGTGCACCTGCCTCTCGTGATTTGCTTATACCCCTCCACGGCGCTCGTGCGGTATGTGAGCAGCCGTGAGAGGTCCCCATCATCACTAGTCGGGGTACACGGGCCAACGTGCCAGTTTTCTAGAAAAATACACCAGTGCGGTGGCCAAACCGCCGGTGTGTGTGCAAGCAAACCTTGGGCTCATAACGTGTTAATTTTGTGTATCATAAACCAGAGCGAACCACAGTCGCTAGAGATATTAGTAATAAACATGCATATGGAAAACAGGGGTTAGATGAGATCATAAGGTCAATATTATTATATTCATGCATACACGAAACTTTACCATATATATCATAAATGTTAGGATTTGAAGGGGCACCCACCTGAACAGCGATTGGTCGGAACACCCGAAGTTGACTCACAGCCCCCGAACGACAACCCGACCTACGGAGTCCCCAGAAAAACAACCATTAAGTACGAAGATTTAGCGAAGACACCACACACGAGCGGCTCAACAGTAAATACGTGCTAAACGGGACACGAACGCACATGGCGGGAACACGAAAGGAGCCGAGCGGCGGAGGTGACAGCAAGCCCCGCGCGGGCGCGTGCCCACGCGGGCGGCGCTGCGGCAGAGCCCCGCGCGGCACAAAGCCACGCTGGCGCAGCGCTGCGACGACAGCAAGCCCTGCGCGGGCGCATGCCCACGCGGGCGGCAGGGCCCCGCGCAGCACAGGGCCACGCGGGCGCAGCGCGGCGGCAGCAGCAGCAGAGAGCGGGTGCGGCGCGGCGGCAGCGGGAGCAGAGAGCGGGCGTGGCGCGGCGGCAGAGCCCCGCGTGGGAACAAGCCCAGCGCGGGCGCGGCGCGACGGCAGCGGTAGCAGATCCCCGCGCGGCAAGGCCCAGCGCGGGCGCGGCGCGGCTGCAGCGGCAGCAGAGCCCCGCGTGGGCAAGGCCCCGCGCGGGCGGCGCGGCGGCAGGCCGCCCCGCGCGGGTGGTGACGCGCGGCAACAGAGCCCCGTGCGGGCGCATGCCCGCATGGCCGCGGCGCAGCGGCGCGGCAGCAGGCCGCCCCGCACGGGCAAGGCCCCGCGCGGGCGGCGAAGCGGCGGCGACAGCGGCAGCGATGGCGGCGGCGGCGACGAAGGCCGCGGCCAGGGCAACATGACTCGAAAAGAACAAAGAGAAAAACCAAGAAACGCACAATGCTCACCTTGCGGTAACGGTGGAGACGATCCGATCGTTCCTCGCAGGAGGGGGGGGGGTTTCCGGATCCGTTCCCCGCTCTGTCCTCGGCCTCCGCTGCGTTGGTCCCAAAGATGACGAGATCCCTCTCTCTCTCCCTGGCGGCTAGGGTTACGAGGGAATTCCCCTTTCTCTTCGAAGGTAAACCGTCAGTATTTATATACATAGGGAAGTTCCTCCTCTCAACCCTAACTCGCATGCACACTCAATAGGGGCGAGAAGTTATAGTTACCATTACCTTAGAAATTCAAAACCGGGAGATCCAGGAGTCGGATTTCAGATCCGATCGCGTCACTGTTCAACATTTCCCGAGCCCTATCACCGAAAAATACCCGTGAGTACCAATTCAGAACTTCAAAAGTCGCTAATAAACTGAACTCTTATAGTAAGTGATTGTAAAAAATCCCGGACACTACAGGGTTAGTCCAGCATATAGCAGAGCCTGTGGAGGCTATACGGCGGATTACGTCGCAAGGTAGATCGGGAGAGGGCTGGGCAACATTTCATGCTTCTTATATTCTACGATGGACTGATCGTCTAGATCATATTGCGGAGCAGAGTGCCTTCGTTGACCCAGATCCAGCACGAGCCACCTCCTTGTACATGCAGTGGTTCTGGGATATGACAAGGAGGTGGATTTCTCGTCCCGTACAGCGACCTCCACTCACTTTTTTGCCGCGGGGGCATATCGAGCGAACTTTGGTAAGATCATTTAATATTTTTTTCCTTATATATTTGTAGTCGTTTATATGAAGTTCGTTTATATAAATATATGTTTTTTTATAGGTGGATACTCTGCGCCGTACTGTCAGGAGTCTAGGACATTTGATGGATGATCCTCCAGAGCCGTCAGGATTGATGGACGCTCTAGGATATATAAGGTTGGACATCAAGAATGTCTTCGAGAGACTCCCCACATTAGCTGCTTCTGTACAGCATCTAGAGCCACCTCCATATTTTGATCGTCCGGATGATATTCCCTCCACCTCCACGCCTGTATACGATTTTCCATCCGCATCCGTTCCGATTCATCATTCTGACGTTCCCTCGACATTAGACATCGTTCATTTCGATTTCCTGTCAGCATCACTGCCTTCATATCACGTCCCATCTACATCCGAGGTACATCAGTTTGATACTTCATTTGCGCCGATCCCTCCATCGGATGTTCCATCCACATCATATGTGAGTCCAGTTGGTGTTACATATCGACGGAGGCGACGGCGCCATGATCATATTACTACTGAGCCTGTACCTGAGACGCAAGAGAGGATGCAGTCATCAGTGCTTGACACGCAGAGGACAGATGTACTTGTCGAGGGCATCTCCATCGAGCATATTGATGAGATACATGGCATTGAGCATGTACAGCCTGAGATGGAGGATGATGATGATGTGCCTATTCGAGCACTGGGTCGGCGGCGTGGACGTGGACGCGGACGCGGAGGTAGAGGCGGACGAAAACGTAGATGGTCACGAGGGCATGGAGAGTAGTTGATTTGTTAGAACATCTTGGTATTTTCATACTTATTTTATTTCTTGCATATATAATTTTTATATTATTATATTCATTCTTTTATAATTTGGACATTTATAATTGATGTTGAGAACATTCAGAGCATTTTATGTTGTGATGGATATATTTTTTTTTTTTTGTGATGTGATTAATATTTTTGTTGATGTGGTGTGATTGATATATTCCTTGTTGTGATGTTGTAATTGAATTGTATGAATGTCAAATGTTGTGATTGAATTGTATGAATGTCAAATGTTGCAATTGAAATGTACGAAAAATGTTGTAATTGAAATGTATGAAAAATATTGTAATTGAAATGTATGAAAATTGTATTGATGATTTTTTTTTATATAAACTTAGTTGCTGGTGGCAGAAAAACCATGAAAGCGGTGAACCATTCACCGCTTTTAAAAGCGGTGAATGGTTCACCGCTTTCATGGGACTATGACAAATTTTGTGAATGCGATGAACCATTCACCGCTTTTCAAGAAAGCGGTGAATGGTTCACCGCATTTAGGTTCCCTGACGTGCCTATTTTTACAAATTTTTTTTTTAGAAGACTATTTTTATAAAAATGATTGTTGGTAGGGTTACATCGTTAAATAACCCTAAACTAGCGAAGACATTTGCGCGTTGCGGTGACTTGATTCCATTGAAAAAAATAAATAGAAGGTAAAAAAAGAGAAAATAGTAAAAGTATAAGAGAAATAAAAAGAATAAGCCAAAGAATAAAAAAAATAAAAGTAGAGGGAGCTGAAGAAAAAGAAGCAGTTGTTACAGTAAAAACATAATAACAAAAATATAAGAAGAACCAAAAAAGAATAACAACAAATCTATAAGAATAATAAATTTTATTTAGAGTTAGACTATGATACTTTTAAAAGCATTAAGTATTTGGTACTGGCAAATTTTCTACCGATAGATCTATTTTTTTGACCAATTCTATTTCTTATATCATACTATTCCGCTAACCACTAACTAACCCTAGGAGGTTACTATTATTTTAACCCTCCAAATCCTCATCCAAAGGTTGAAAATTCATAAGCATCAATGACTTTGTGCTTTTAAAAGCATGTGAGCTCAATTCTTCTATTGTAAAAGTACAAAAAAAAAAGAAAACAAGAAGAAACAAAAGAAAAAAAACCAATAAAAGTAAAACAATAACAAAGTGAAACAAAAAAAAAAGGTAAAACAAAAATAGTAACAACAGCAAAAGAAGCATAATGAATATACTAATATAGTAAAAAGTTTATTTTTTGTTGTTGCATTTTATTATAAAATATTAAATGCAAATACTTAATATTATTAAATGCATTAAAGTGATGTAACCTATTGTGGTTTTGAAAGAAAATTTTATTCTTATAACTTTCATACTTAATAATGTTAATAAATTTAACTAGTAATCTATAGACATGTAAAGCCAATATAAAGATAGCATTTTCACTCTCTTGAGAACAGTAAAAAAAGGGACTAAATATTAATTTTACTTTAGAGAAAGTGGTCAAAGAAAGGTGTTTTTTTTTGTGGAGTTTTGGGCTCATCTACTTGTGCAGAGTTGGTGAAACCACACGACGAGGGTCGAGCCGTTGTATCCTAGAGGAAACAAGTCAGTGTTCTGCTGCATCGGTTCAAAGGCTTTGCCTATCACAGAGGGCTTGAATCTCCTTAAAGAGAGCGAGATATCCGTGCATCCGCTTGATTAACTCATTGATACTTTTCATATTTAATTATAGTCTAAACTATATTTTGTGTATTTACACTAACAATTTTAAGGAGATTCACTGATGGAGACTACACATGAAAAGTCCAACGATACTACCGGGGATCTTAACAAGCCCTTCCGCTTCAAAGGAGCCCACTTCAAGAGGTGGAAAGGAAAAGTGTTATTTTACCTCAATCTACTTAAAGTGACATATGTTCTTATGGAGAAAAATCCAAAGAAGACTAACACCGACAATATGACGGAGGATGATCTTCTCAAATACTATGAGAAAATTGAAAAAAACGAGAAGGATGAGTATAACTGTCGGTATTATCTTCTCAACTGCCTTTCAGACCAGTTTTATGATTATTATGAAAATACTTACTCCTCTGCAAAAAAGATTTGGAAGGCATTGCAGCTTAAGTATGATACAGAACAAGCTTGTGCAAAGAAGTACGCTGCTAGTCGCTTCTTTCGCTACCAAATAGTCGAAGGAAAATCCGTGGTGGAACAAGTTCAAGATTTTTATATGATCGCCCATGAAGTTCAATCCGAAGGAGTTAAATTCGGAGACAACTTGATCGTGCTAGGGATCATCGATAAATTACCACCATCGTGGAGGGAATTCCAAAAGACCCTTCGACATAAATAAAAGGAGATGTCTCTCGAGACATTAATTGCACGTATTCGCGTGGAAGAGGAGGCAAGAGGCCAAGATGCACTTGAAGCAAAAGAGAATGATGCTAGTGCCACTAAGGTAAACTTAGTATCATCTCATTCTTTACCTAATAACAATAATTCTAGAAATACATATTTAAAGCCTAAGAAGAAAATTGGAAAGAATAGTGGTATATCTCAATTTAAGAAAACTTCAAATAACCAAGGACCTTATTCTCAAGAGAAAAATTCTATAATTTGCTATGTCTTTGGCCAAAGTGGGCATATTGTTTGAATTTTCAAATTTCAAAAACGTAAAGCTTTACCTCAAGCTAACGTTATCGAGGAACCACTTGTGGCAATGATAATAGACATATGCCCGATTGAAAATGCTGAAGGATGTTGGACAGACTCTGGTGCTAATAAACATGTCTATCATGATAAGATTTGGTTTAAAGTTTATACTCCCTATGAATAACCAAGAAGTATCATGCTTGGTGATTCACATATTTTTGAAGTTTTAGGGAGTGGTGAGGTCGAGTTAAAATTCTCTTCTGGAAATGTGCTCATCTTAAAAGATGTGTTGTATACACCTTTGATTAGGAAGAACTTGATGTCAAGTTTATTCTTAATAAAGCTGGCTTTAAACAGACCATTGAGTCTGATCAGTATGTTATTTCTAAGAAAGGAAAGTTTATGGTTAAAGGTTATGCATGTGATGGAATGTTTAAATTAAACATTGAAAATAAAGTATCATTTACTTCTGCTTATATGCTTTCTTCTGTAAATTTTTGGCATGCTCGCTTATGTCATATTAATAGCAGATATGTTAGCTTGATGAGTAGTTTAAGATTAATTCCTAGACTGAGTAGTGATTTTGACAAATGTGAAACACGTAGTAAGTCAAAAATCACTAAATAATCTCATAAGAGTGTTAAACAAAATACCGAATTACTTGAGTTAATTCACAGTGATATTTATGAATTTGAAGGTACTCTAACTCGTGGAGGAAATAGATATTTTATTACTTTTATAGATGATTTTTCTAAATATACTTATATTTATTTACTAAAAAATAAAAGTGATGCTTTTGACAGATTTAAAAATTTCCTCCATGAAGTAGAAAATCAATTCGGTAAAAAGATTAAAAGAATTATAAGTGATCGAGGTCGTGAGTATGAATCTACGGAATTCAATTCTTTTGTTCAGTCTTTAGGAATTATCCCTGAGACTACAGCTCCATATTCGCCTACTTCTAATGGAGTGGCCGAGAGAAAAAATAGAACACTTATTGAGATAACAAATGCTATAATAGTTGACACTGGTGTACTCTTAAATCTTTGGGGTGAAGTCATTTTAACTGCATGTTATGTCTTGAATCGCGTGCCACATAAGAAGTCTAAAATGATACATTTTGAGTTGTGGAAAGGGTATAAGCCAAATTTGGAATATCTTAAAGTGCGGAGTAGTCTAGCTTATATGAGGCTATCATACCCTAAAAGACCCAAATTGGGTGTTAGAGCTGTCACTTGTATATTTCTTAGATATGCCTTGAATAGTTCAACCTATAGATTTTTGGACATTGAAAATAATGTGATTTTTGAATCAGGAGATGTTATTTTTCATGAAGATAAGTTTCCTTTAAAATCGAAAAATAGTCGGGGTCAAGAATTTAAAAGTGTTTCGAACAAACCAAGTTCTTCAAACTTTCTTTCGCAAAACCAAGAACAATATATTTTTGAACCTAGAAAGAGTAAAAGAAATATAACATAAAAAGATTTTGGCCCTGATTATGTTGTTCTTAATATTGAAGAAAACTTATTTTCTTTATAAGAAGTTTTATCTTCAAATGATGCTATTTTTTGGAAAGAGGCTATAACTGATGAGATGTAATCTCTAATTTCTAATAAAACTTGGAAATTAGTGGATTTACCTCCAGGCTGTACAATAATTGGTTGTAAATGGTTCCTCAAAAAGAAATTGAAACCGGATGGAAGTGTAGACAAGTATAAAGCGAGACTTGTCGCAAAAGGTTATAAACAAAAAGAAGATCTAGACTTCTTTGATACCTTTTCTCCGGCTACTAAAGTGACATCCAATAGAGTTCTCATTGCTATTGCAGCAATATATGATTTACAAATTCATCAGATGGATATAAAAACCGCCTTTCTGAATAGTGACCTAGATGAGAAAATTTACATGGACCAACCTAAGGGGTTCATAGAGCCTGAGCAAGAAAATAAAATGTGCAAGCTAAATAAATCCCTTCATGGCTTAAAACAGGCACCCAGACAGTGACATGAAAAATTTGATTCTTGCATGATTGAGAATGACTTTAAATCAAATGAATGTGATAAGTGCATCTACTACAAAACTTTTGAAAAGTCGCATGTAGTTGTCAGTCTTTGTGTGGATGATTTGCTATTTTTTGGCTCTAACTTAAATGTTATTAATGAGACAAAAATTATGTTAAATCATTATTTTGAAATAAAAGATCTTGGTGAGGCTAACTTTATTTTGGGTATGAAAATTACCAAAATATCAGATGGTATTTTTCTTGATCAGTCGCATTATGTAGAGAAAATTTTAAGAAAGTGGAACTTTCTTAATTGCAAGCATGTGACTACACCTTTTTATTTGAGTGTTCACTTATTTTCCGTTAAAGTGAAAATAAAATTTTAAATCAAAAGGAATATGCTAGAATGATTGGAAGCTTACGGTTTGCGACTGATTGCACTAGACCTGATATTGCATATGCAGTAAGGATACTTAGTATATTTACAAGCAAGCCGGGTACAGAGCATTGGCATGCCATGGAACGTGTGATGAGATATCTCATTGGTACTAAAGCTTATGGCTTGTTTTATAGGAAGTATCCTGCTGTGATTGAGGGTTATAGTGATGCTGATTGGAATACCTTATCAGGTGACTCTCTCTCTACCACTGGTTATATTTTTACTTTAGCAGGTGGTGCTATATGTTGGAAATTTAAAAAGCAAACTATCATTGCTATTTCAACCATGGAAGCCGAGCTTATTGCTTTAGCTTCAGCTAGTGAAGAAGCTAGTTGGTTGAGAGACTTATTGTCTGAGATTCTATTTCTGGAGAAACTAGTTCCATCTGTGTTGATACACTGTGATAGCACTGCTATATTGGTAGAGTAAGACCGTTATTATAACGGTAAATCCAGATCCGTGAGAAGAAAACACAGTACTGTGAGATCATATATGAACAATGGTATTATCAATGTAGATTATATTAAATCTACTGATAATCTAGTAGATCCATTTACCAAGGCCTTGGGAAGAGAAATTATCTAGAGTACATCGAGGGGGATAGGGTTAAAGCCCATAACATCATGAACTGCGTATGAGGATACCCAACCTGATGATCAGAGATCCTAAAAGTCGGGTTCAATGGGAAAAATGAATCATATGGTGGTCATAAAGAATGCACAACATATAGATCTACGTGATCTAATATTTACCTATCCCTATGGTGTGAGTGCATTCATTCTGTAATGAAATGAGGGTTGAGTTATTACACTTTTAATGGAGTCTGTGGCTCTTATGAGTAGGGTGTCAGAATTACAGGAGCACCCTTGACGGATTTCACCTATGTGAGCATGGAAGTGGGGCCGCTTCCTATGAGAATGGGTTTTTTTCTAAAAAATGCTCTTGAAAACCAGGATCAGCACAAAGTCGTAACGTGCTAGCTAGTAAAGCTCATGTCAATACCTGGATTGTTATATGTGAGCAGTGACACTCTATTTTCCTTAAGCAGTCAAAGTTCAAGTCTGAGACCACTCTAGCTCTAGAGTAGAGATCATTGTTTCACTAAGTGAAGGTTCAATGCAGAGCACACATTCTTTATGTATAACAATTCCTCTTTAACTGTCAAACTCTCTTTAATAATAAAATGAGTGGGGGAATGTTGTTATATTTTATTATAAAATATTAAATACAAATACTTAATATTATTAAATGCATTAAAGTGATGTAACCTATTGTAGTTTTGAAAGAAAATTTTATTCTTATAACTTTCATACTTAATAATGTTAATAAATTTAACTAGTAACCTATAAGCATGTAAAGCCTATATAAAGAGAGCCTTTTCACTCTCTTGAGAATAATAAAACAAAGGGACTAAATATTTATTTTACTTGAGAGAAAGTGGTCAAAGAAAGGTATTCTTTTTTGTGGAGCTTTGGGCTCATCTACTTATGCAGAGTTGGTGAAGCCACACGACAAGAATTGAGTCGTTGTATCCTGGAGGGGACAAGTTAGTATTCTACTGCATCGGTTCGAAGGCTTTATCTACCGCAGAGGGCTTGAATCTCCTTAAAGAGAACGAGATATCAGTGTCTCGACTTGATTGACTCGTTGATACTTTTCATATTTTATTATAATCTAACCTCTATTTTGTGTATTTACACCAACATTTTCTATCTCATTTTCAGATGGCTGTAGAGAAAGAAAAAAAAAGAGAGGGAAAGCCTCTTACGCGGGAGGGAAAAGTGAGTTTTTATGAGCATAGTGATTAATAGGCATGTGTAGGGGGCGAGAGAAGGAAAGAGAGGAAAATCCACAACTGTGGAACCGTAAAATTAAATTCAGAAAAATAGTATATGAGAATTTGAATTCAAATATTAAATTAATTTTTTTATAGTCAAATTCAAAAAATTGAGAGAGAGATAACTAATTTTGGAAATCAGGGACGATTTCCAACGAAACAAAATCGCCATTTTAATAGTCTGGTAGTACTGGAAGTCTTGGTACAGTCTGTTTTCAAATTTTGCGAGGCAAAATCATAGAGAAGCGTGAAGAACGATATGTGGCCAAAATTCTAAATTTGGTATTTTTATAAAAAGACGCGACATTTCATACATGATTTCGTATGAAATTTCACAAAGAGGTGTTTCTATGCATTTTACGCATACTATGAGGGATTGAGCATGAAATATTAAGGTTTCAGGGACTATCTTACAATTTTACAAATCCCACTGTTGGAGCCAAAATGTGGCTTGCGCGCGATCGGCTCCTGCTGGGTGACCCTTCGGAAGGTGTCGAAATCCGCCGCGTGCCAACAATCAAGCAATCGGGCCGAGGAGGGATCCGCTCGGCCGGGTTCTCCTCTGGTAACTCCTCGCAACCGCAAACAGCCCGTGACTGCCGAAGCGGGTTCGCGGAGGTAGAGAGGGATCGCCGGTTTCGACTTGGATGAGTCGAAACATTTGTATATAAATGCATGGCTGATGAGTCGATTGTATTGTTAAAGCGTAAGAAGGGCAAATAAAGACACGACAAAGGGGTCGGTTTACACTCTAAATGCAAAAATGCAAATAAAGACACGGTTGAGCCGGTTTACACTCTAAATGCAAAGACAAATAAAGACACGACCGAAAGGCCGGTTTACACTTTATATTGATAAGAAGAATGGGATACAAGTGGGAAAAAGGGATAGAAGGATTAATTAAGCCAACTCCTAGGAAAACAGTAAAAAAGAAGAAAAAATAAGTTAAGTTACTTCTACTCCTAGATAAATGAAGAGCTGGGGTGGTACCGGGCTTACGAGGTTGCCGGACCCCGATCTCTTCGATGGTTCGGGTATTTATACACATCCCGAACTAAGTTATTAGGCGCCGATTTGAATTATCGGCGTTAATTAGGGAAATCATCGTGAAATCCTGAACGGTTTTTTTTAAAATTGACTATTCTCATCATGATAACAGCCGTTTTCCATCTAGGTTCACCCCCTGATTGTTGTGCCGGAGCGTGATTCTTAGCGATTTCCAATGCTGGGAGTCGCCTGCTGCTTTGGGTTGGTGGCAGGATTTGCGCCCAAATCTCGCATTTCTTCTCTTTGAAGTCTTTCCTTCATTGGTTCGAATTCCCACACACTGACTGCAATTCCCGCCTCTTCTATTGACGGGGAAAGTCAAGCGGGTGTTGTTAGCCGACGTCGATCATGATTGATCCGCGACTTCTTTTGTCGGTAGGCTCTTCTGTCGGCTGTTTCTCCTGTCAGCTGATACCCTCAGCCGATGGCAGGTGTCGCGTGTAGTGTACCGGTTTTCCCATGCAACTTTCCGGTGAATCCATTGTGTAGAACACCTAGTGTTGGTGTCTGGCCTATGGTGCATCGAAGGGGTGCCACAGATGGACCTCGTGAGACTTTGATAGCGGAATTGGCCTTCGGCTGTAATTGCCGAATTTTAGAAAAGGTTTTGGGCCAATCTGAGGTTGGATTTGGATTTAGCGCGGAAAAACGCTTGAAAACGGCTATTTGCTTGTTGAATTTGGAGTCCGGATGACCAAATGCGGGCTTCCGGAAGATTTAGGGGATTTTCGGTGCATGGGGGTGACACGTGGACCGGCCCGAGCCACGTGGCGGCCTTTTATTGGCCGGCTCACGCAGCTGGGTCCACGGGGTGGCGCGGCGGTGCATGGACCGCGGCGGGTGGACGCGTGGCGTGCCCTGGTAGGCGGGCGCACGCGGCACGGCTCACTGGAATTGCGGGTTTGCGGTGGACCGGGCGCATGACACGTGGCGGCTTCGGATTCGTCGGCCCACGTGGGCGCGGTCCACGGGTGCGCGGGGGAGGGCGCCTCGGTACTGTGCGCGCACGTGCGCGCACAGTGGCGCCAGGCGGGGCGGTCGGCCGCACTCGAGTGCGACACGCGTCGCCTCGTGATTGGGCGGCCGTACCTACCCCCGCTGACTGCGGGGGGCCACGTGGCGTGTTGCGGGCCGCGGGGATTCGCTGTCCCCTGTTCGGGGCGACGTGGCCGTCCCAGAAATTTCCTGGCGCGTCGGACGGGTTCTGTACAACCCGGTTTCCGGGCGCAGTGCGCCCGGAAACTGCGCCCGAAAACCGGCCCTTTAGATATTTGGGCTGGGCCTTTAAATAGCTCCCCCATTCGCCCCTTTAGCTTTTTTGGACTTCTTTTCGCTGGGCTTCCTTCACAGAGATTCCTCCTCTCTCAGTGCTCTACCCTTTGGAGAAGTTTGAAGATTTTTGGAGGCGCGCATCCCGAGGTTCACCATTTTACGGCGCGGCGCGACGCTTGTTCTCCGGCGATCCTCTTCGCCCCTTCTCAGTGTTTGGACTCCTCCGACCCACCCCGACCTCGGAATTCGCCGATTCTTGCGCCGTTGGACTCATGACAGGTAGGGCTTCAACTCCTGTGTTTTATGGTTCCTCGATTTCCGTGCTGATCTTGGAGTTTTCTTAGCACCCATTTGACCCTTTTTCTTCGCGGACTTTTGGGACAGCACTGCAGTGTTCTTGCCATATCTTTTCGCTCAGGCGTCGGAACGAGGCGATTCGAAAGGCAATTTTCATCTACGCTTCGCAAGGAGTCTCCTGGATTTTTCTCAGAATTTTCTGAATTTTACTCGAGGGTGAGAATCTCCTTTCTCTGTGGTTCCTTGTTACAGGAATTTAGTGCAGTTTGGATTTGGGGTGTACCCCTTGTTGGATTTTTATCTCAGCGTAGGAAACTCCAAATTGGGCGTGCAGGTACTCGTTTCGACGGGCTCGTCGCAAGGATCGCGATAGTATTTTTCTTGGATTTTTCTGGGTATTATTCGCAGGTAAAAATTAGTGAATTGTGGACTGCTGATTTGGGGGACAGATTCTGGAAAGTGTGGATGTTTAGCTTATGTATTTTTCCTTTGGGGTATTTTGTACAGATTGGTGGTGTGTTTGGACTGATCTTGGACTTCGCCTTTGGGAATTTGGAATAGCGCTTGAGGTGGGTGATGTTGTGAACCTCCTACTTGTGAATGTCACTAGGCCTATTAGAATGCCACGATTATGTGTTATTAAATATGAATGTATCTAGCATGCTTGCATGAGATTAAGGTTCCTTTGCTAATACTTGCATTGTTAGCAGGCTACAAGTTAGTAAGTGGTGTTTCCATGTTTAGATATGCAATTTAATTAGTTGGAAAGAATGCTATAGCCATATCATATTGTATGTTGAGGGAAGGTTTGGGCATGTGGTTAAAATGAATGTTGTATAAGGGGTACTTGCTAGTAGATTGTGCATCTAAAATGTATTAAGTATCATATATCTTACCACATGTACATCGGGATTTCCCAAACACTTAATGTTGCACATGTTTGAATAATTGGAGTAATTATAGCAAATAAAGGACTTTGCATGCTTGAATGGTCATCTAGCTAAGCCACCTTTTTCTGCTACACAAACATATTGGAATTGACTTAGGAGAAACCATGCTTTTATTCGTTCTCCTGTCGTCTAGTCTTAGGGGATTGTGTAGTCAGATGTTCAGAGTTGGGACAGTCAGGGATCGATGTTTGGGCGTTGCGGCGACCGCGGACTGTGGGCGGTTGACCGGATTATTATTATTATTATTACTTTTGCATCAGATTGGAGGTAGGGGATCGAGTTTCCCTTTAGTGGACGGGTTTTTCCCACTTGGATCAGGGTCGTGACCCCGTCCTGCTATTTATGGTACTGATGATATTAGTGACTGTGTTACTACGCTCGCGTGGGGTCGCTCCCCTCGAGTGCCACTCCGGAGTAGGATTCCGACCGTGTTGGGTGCCGGTCAGGCCGTGTTGGGTGCCGGCTAGACCGTGTTGGGTTCCGGTCTATTTTTGGACAGGGGAGATACTGAGTTGTGAGGTTGACAGCAGAGCAGGCAGTACCAGTGTTTACTGGTGTTTTGATTGGGTTGGTCTGTCAGTCCTTACGTTCTGGTGCATGTTTTTAGCCATTCTCGAGTAGGCATCGTAGAGGCATGTTAGTGGTAGCTCTGCATCAGTAGTGTACTTGTAGCTTACCACCTTTGTTTCATTTTTCGCCTCTGATAGTCCTAGTGGGCATGTCTGAGTTTGAGGTCTACCCACTAGGGGAGGCTACTGTTTTTATAGTAGTTCTCACCCCCCACTGTTTTCTCTTTTCTGTTCCCCTTTGTTTTGCAGAGTTCTCTGCGGGAGTTGCGGGACCCTCTTCCCTGGATCGAGGTAAGAGGATCGCTGATTAGCTAGCCACTGCCCGAGTTCGAGTTTAGTAGTTTTGATGTATCCCCAGTACACTCAGACGGTTGTATTTTTCTTTTATTTTGGGTCTGGCTGCGGCCAGCTGGTTGTATATATTTCGTGAGCTGGGAGAGACACTTGTATATTTCTGAGAGCTTACTGTACTTTCATTTCCAGCATTTGTCTGAGTTGTATTAGTTTTAGTTTAGCTCTGTTTTATGCTCCTTTATTACTTGTTTTATATCTGAGCAGGTTATCAGCGCTTCGTGTACACGGAAAATTCCGTGTGCACGGCGGATCTGTGGACGGGCCCGGGTTCTGGTTTACACCCGGGGCGTGACAGATTAGTTGGTATCAGAGCTTAGGGATAGGTCAGACGGGACTTAGGAAACCCTAGGCTTTTGGCAGACCTTAGGAAGGCTGAGCGCGAGTGACGTGATATTGTGCGAAAGTCGGTAATTGGTTGTTAACTCTTCCTGTGAGTGAAGAGGGATTGGCATAGCCTATTTCTGGGGGACTATTATGTTGGCTGCAGACAACATAAGGTTACAGAAATAGGGGAATGCCCATGACTTTCGCTTGATTGGGTCGAGAGTGGTTTGGTTTACTGACCCGTGGATTTTGTGTGGCAAGATGCCTCCTAGGCGGCAGATTCCTACTCGGGGTACTCCTACACCCCCGGAGGAGCCGGAGCAGTCCGGGCCTTCTGAGATCAGTGAGCTGAGGGCCATGATGGCCCAGTTGGCGGAGAGCCACCGCCGACAGGAGCAGAGGTTTGAGCAGTTATTGGCCCAGGTTGCGGCACCTCCCCCTACTACTGCAGAGGCCCCCGTACCACCTGTTGTACCACCGACTATTCCACTTGCCCCTACAGCGCCGTCGTCGAGCAGCGGGGCTCAGGGGATGTTCAGGCCTTTGACCCCAGAGGAGGAGCGGGAGTTTTCTGACAAACTCACGCAGTTCTGCAAGCGAGGACCCCCTAAGTTCTCGGGGCGGAGCACTCACCCGTGGAAGATTGGATCATGGCTAGCGTCGATGGAGAAGATGTTTCGGGACTTCTTCATCGACCAGAGGTTCAGAGCACATTTGGCAGTACACTGTCTGGAGGGGGATGCAGATGCTTGGTGGCGTCGGGTCGAGCCCCTAGAGTTTCAGGTCACCCGGCAGCTACCCTGGTCAGAGTTCAGGAGGATGACCCTTGACACTTACTTCTCCACGAGTGTGAAGAAGAAGATAGAAGATGACTTGAAGAACCTGCAGCAAGGTGATCGCCCGGTGTGGGACTATTATCAGGAGTTTACGCAGTTGCTCAACTGCGTGCCCTACGTTGCCAGGGATGGGCTGCACCAGGTGGAGCTGTTTGAGACAGGCTTGCGCCCCGAGATCTTTACCATGGTACACGCCCAGAGGCTTCAGACTTTATCAGAGGCAGTGGATCATGCCCAGTGGGTCGAGAGGGGAGATCAGGTTGTTTCTAGACGCGGAGGTCCGGTCGCTCAGAGTTCTGAGAAGAAGCGACCAGCATCAGATGAGGGGGGACAGGCCAGTTCCTGGAGGCCGCCCCGACCGCCACCGCCTCAGTTTACGGGCCGGGGGCGTTCGGAGCGGCGAGGGCCTGGGGGATCCCAGAGGCCCCCACAGCATCAGCAGCCCCAGCGACAGCAGCAGCACTCGCAGCAGCAGAGGTCGCAGTCGCGACAGCAGGGATCTCAGCGGCAGTCGCACAGGCAGCAGCAGCAGCAGTCACGGCAGTTTCGGGCCCCAGGTAGTTGTATCTTCTGCGGGGGTCCGCATTTCCCCGGCACTTGTGATCAGAGGTGGGGGCGTTGTTATGGCTGCGGGCAGGCAGGGCACATACGATCTTCATGCCCTTTTTCGGCATCAGTGGCGCCTTCTTCGGCCTCAGTTTCTCTTCCACCACAGCAGCGACCGCCAGCTCAGCGGCCCTATGCTTCTGCGAGCAGGGCTCCTTCCTCCCACCCTGCAGACCACCGACCACCAGCTCAGAGCGGGCGAGTCTACGCCGCTCAGGTAGGGGACTCCGCGGCAGCCGACCACGTGGTGGCAGGTATCACTTTACTTTTTGGCATTAGAGCTCGCACTTTATTTGATACCGGTGCATCACATTCTATTATCAGTAGAGCATTTGCATCATCTCATGGACTAGAGTTAGGTCGGTTGCCACATGCTTTAGAGGTACAGATTCCCGGTCACATTTTGTATGTAGAGGAGTGTTGCTGGTCGTGCCCGGTACAGCTTGAGTCTTGGATTTTGCCAGCGGACCTGATGGTCCTTAGTCAGCTGCGAGATTTTGACATTGTACTGGGGATGGATTGGCTGGCTCGCTATTTCGCGACGATTGATTGCGCCGCGAGGTCTGTTACTTTTAGCGAGCCAGGCCAGGAGGTGTTCGTTTTCAGGGGGTGCCAGAGTGCTTTCTTTGCCTCTATGGTTTCGACTTCTCGTGCGAGGCAGATGATGCGCAGTGGATGCGTAGCCTTTATGGCATCTGTGGTTAAGGAGCCTACGGCGGCTCCGGGACTCGCGGATATCCCGATTGCCCGCGAGTTCCCGGATGTGTTTCCTCCAGAGCTGTTTAGCATGCCGCCGGATAGGGAGGTCGAGTTTTTGATTGACGTGGTCCCAGGAACTGCGCCAATCTCTAAGGCTCCTTACCGAATGGCACCGGCTGAGCTGCGAGAATTAAAGGCGCAACTCCAGGATTTAATGGATAAGGGTTTTGTGAGACCGAGTGTATCGCCTTGGGGAGCGCCGGTGCTATTTGTGAAGAAGAAAGATGGTTCGCTTCGACTGTGCGTTGATTATCGGGAGCTGAATAAAGCGACCATCAAGAACAAGTACCCTTTGCCGCGCATTGATGATTTATTTGATCAGCTGCAAGGGACTTGTGTCTTCTCCAAGATCGACTTACAGTCTGGTTACCACCAATTGAAGGTGAAGGCCGAGGACATCCCAAAGACGGCATTCAGGTCGCGGTACGGGCATTATGAGTTCACCGTCATGCCTTTTGGACTGACAAATGCCCCTGCAGCTTTTATGGATTTAATGAACAGGATTTTTCGACCATACCTGGATCGGTTCGTCGTTGTTTTTATTGATGACATCCTAGTTTATTCCCGAAGCGATGCGGAGCACGAGGAGCATCTGAGGATTGTGCTACAACTTCTGAGAGAGAGGAAGTTGTATGCCAAGTTATCTAAGTGTGAATTTTGGCTTCGGGAGGTTGCCTTTTTGGGCCACGTGATTTCAGCCGCTGGAGTGGCAGTAGACCCGGCGAAGATCGAGGCAGTCCGGGATTGGCCCCGACCGACGACGGTATCAGAGGTTCGCAGTTTCATGGGCTTAGCAGGATATTACCGTCAATTTGTGGAAGGTTTTGCGAAACTTTCCACACCCCTCACTCGTTTGACGCGAAAAGGGATTAAGTTTACTTGGAGTGAGGATTGTCAGAGGAGCTTTGAGGAATTAAAGAACAGATTGATGTCGGCTCCTGTCCTTTCCCTCCCTGTTATGGGGAAAGGATACGTGGTATACAGCGACGCATCGCACAGTGGACTTGGTTGCGTGCTGATGCAGGAAGGAAGGGTAATCGCTTATGCCTCCCGGCAACTGAAGGATTATGAAAAGAATTACCCTACCCACGATTTGGAGCTAGCTGCGGTGATTTTTGCACTAAAGTTGTGGCGCCATTATCTGTATGGGGAGCATTGCGAGATTTATACCGACCACAAGAGCTTGAAATACCTGTTCACGCAGAAGGAGCTCAACTTGAGGCAGCGTAGATGGTTGGAATTGTTGAAAGATTATGATGTAGACATATTATACCATCCTGGCAAGGCCAACGTGGTTGCTGATGCCCTGAGCAGGAGAGCAGTACAGAGTCTATCTTTGAGGATCACCGATCAGGCGCCATTACTTGAGCAGATGAGGCGGTTAGAGCTCGAGGTTGTGTCCCCTGGGGTCTCTGCTAGACTTATGTCTCTAGTCGTGCAGCCCACTCTGTTGGACAGGATTCGGGAGAGACAGAGTGAGGACCCCCACCTGGTGAGGATTCGAGAGCAGATGCAGACTGGTTTGATAGGGGACTTCTCAGTCGATGCTGCGGGAGTACTATGGTACAGGGACCGCGCGTGTGTGCCTATGGACGCAGAGATCCGAGAGCAGATCTTGAGGGAGGCCCACTATACACCTTACACCATCCATCCTGGTGGGACTAAGATGTATAGGGATCTTAAGGCACAGTTTTGGTGGAATGGGATGAAAAGAGACATTGGGAGATTTGTAGCACACTGTCTAACTTGTCAGCAAGTAAAGGCGGAGCATCGTGTACCTGCTGGCAAGTTGCAGAGTCTCCCAATCCCTAAATGGAAATGGGAACATGTTACGATGGATTTTGTCACTAGTTTGCCGAGAGCACAGACGGGAGCGGATGCTATCTGGGTAGTCGTGGACAGGCTTACCAAATCCGCTCACTTTCTGCCGGTTCAGATGACTTGGCCGATGGAGCGACTCGCACAGGTGTACTTGGCTGAGGTGGTTAGATTACACGGAGTACCTGTTTCCATCGTATCAGATAGAGACCCGAGGTTCGTCTCGCATTTCTGGAGGAGTTTACAGACAGCCTTGGGGACGCAGCTCCGGTTCAGTACAGCATTCCACCCACAGACTGATGGGCAGTCAAAGCGCACTATTCAGACCCTCGAGGATATGTTGAGAGCATGCATTCTAGACTTTGGAGGAGGATGGTACCGACACTTGGGATTAGTTGAGTTTGCGTACAACAACAGCTATCAAGCGAGCATTCAGATGGCTCCGTTTGAAGCGTTGTATGGACGCAAGTGTCGGTCACCCCTTTACTGGAGTGACGTGGGTGAGAAGAAGACCTTGGGTCCTGATCTACTGTTAGAGGCAGAGGAAAAGGTCAGATTGATACGACGACACCTCGAGACCGCCCAGAGTCGACAGAGGAGTTATGCTGATACTCGACGGCGAGACTTAGAGTTCCAGGTGGGTGACCATGTTTTTCTGAAAGTCTCGCCTTCGAAGGGGATTCGGAGATTCGGTATTCGTGGGAAACTGAGCCATCGTTATATTGGACCTTTTGAGGTGTTGGAGCGCTTAGGGCCAGTTGCCTACAGGCTTGCGCTTCCTCCCCGGCTTTCGGGTGTTCACAATGTTTTTCATGTTTCGACACTGAGGAGGTATGTTCATGACCTGTCTCATATCATCAATTTCACCCCATTGGAGGTTGCTGAGGACCTGAGCTATGTTGAGCGGCCGTTGAGGATCTTGGACCGTGAGGTTAGGGAGTTGCGCAGTCGGGCCATCCCGTATGTGAAGGTCCTCTGGAGCAGTCATGATGAGCGCGAGGCTACCTGGGAGTTGGAGTCAGCGACGATGGATGCTCACCCCCACTTGTTTGAGGCCGCTACCTGAGGTATGACTTTTGTTTCGAGGACGAAACTTTTTCTTGTAGGGGAGGATGTAGTGTACCGGTTTTCCCATGCAACTTTCCGGTGAATCCATTGTGTAGAACACCTAGTGTTGGTGTCTGGCCCATGGTGCATCGAAGGGGTGCCACAGATGGACCTCGTGAGACTTTGATAGCGGAATTGGCCTTCGGCTGTAATTGCCAAATTTTAGAAAAGGTTTTGGGCCAATCTGAGGTTGGATTTGGATTCAGCGCGGAAAAACGCTTGAAAACGGCTATTTGCTTGTTGAATTTGGAGTCCGGATGACCAAATGCGGGCTTCCGGAAGATTTGGGGGATTTTCGGTGCATGGGGGTGACACGTGGACCGGCCCGAGCCACGTGGCGGCCTTTTATTGGCCGGCTCACGCAGCTGGGTCCACGGGGTGGCGCGGCGGTGCATGGACCGCGGCGGGTGGACGCGTGGCGTGCCCTGGTAGGCGGGCGCACGCGGCACGGCTCACTGGAATTGCGGGTTTGCGGTGGACCGGGCGCATGACACGTGGCGGCTTCGGATTCGTCGGCCCACGTGGGCGCGGTCCACGGGTGCGCGGGGGAGGGCGCCTCGGTACTGTGCGCGCACGTGCGCGCACAGTGGCGCCAGGCGGGGCGGTCGGCCGCACTCGAGTGCGACACGCGTCGCCTCGTGATTGGGCGGCCGTACCTACCCCCGCTGACTGCGGGGGGCCACGTGGCGTGTTGCGGGCCGCGGGGATTCGATGTCCCCTGTTCGGGGCGACGTGGCCGTCCCATAAATTTCCGGGCGCGTCGGACGGGTTCTGTACAACCCGGTTTCCGGGCGCAGTGCGCCCGGAAACTGCGCCCGAAAACCGGCCCTTTAGCTATTTGGGCTGGGCCTTTAAATAGCTCCCCCATTCGCCCCTTTAGCTTTTTTGGACTTCTTTTCGCTGGGCTTCCTTCACAGAGATTCCTCCTCTCTCAGTGCTCTACCCTTTGGAGAAGTTTGAAGATTTTTGGAGGCGCGCATCCCGAGGTTCACCATTTTACGGCGCGGCGCGACGCTTGTTCTCCGGCGATCCTCTTCGCCCCTTCTCAGTGTTTGGACTCCTCCGACCCACCCCGACCTCGGAATTCGCCGATTCTTGCGCCGTTGGACTCACGACAGGTAGGGATTCAACTCCTGTGTTTTATGGTTCCTCGATTTCCGTGCTGATCTTGGAGTTTTCTTAGCACCCATTTGACCCTTTTTCTTCGCGGACTTTTGGGACAGCACCGCAGTGTTCTTGCCATATCTTTTCGCTCAGGCGTCGGAACGAGGCGATTCAAAAGGAAATTTTCATCTACGCTTCGCAAGGAGTCTCCTGGATTTTTCTCAGAATTTTCTGAATTTTACTCGAGGGTGAGAATCTCCTTTCTCTGTGGTTCCTTGTTACAGGAATTTAGTGCAGTTTGGATTTGGGGTGTACCCCTTGTCGGATTTTTATCTCAGCGTAGGAAACTCCAAATTGGGCGTGCAGGTACTTGTTTCGACGGGCTCGTCGCAAGGATCGCGATAGTATTTTTCTTGGATTTTTCTGGGCATTATTTGCAGGTAAAAATTAGTGAATTGTGGACTGCTGATTTGGGGGACAGATTCTGGAAAGTGTGGATGTTTAGCTTATGTATTTTTCCTTTGGGGTATTTTGTACAGATTGGTGGTGTGTTTGGACTGATCTTGGACTTCGCCTTTGGGAATTTGGAATAGCGCTTGAGGTGGGTGATGTTGTGAACCTCCTACTTGTGAATGTCACTAGGCCTATTAGAATGGCACGATTATGTGTTATTAAATATGAATGTATCTAGCATGCTTGCATGAGATTAAGGTTCCTTTGCTAATACTTGCATTGTTAGCAGGCTACAAGTTAGTAAGTGGTGTTTCCATGTTTAGATATGCAATTTAATTAGTTGGAAAGAATGCTATAGCCATATCATATTGTATGTTGAGGGAAGGTTTGGGCATGTGGTTAAAATGAATGTTGTATAAGGGGTACTTGCTAGTAGATTGTGCATCTAAAATGTATTAAGTATCATATATCTTACCACATGTACATCGGGATTTCCCAAACACTTAATGTTGCATATGTTTGAATAATTGGAGTAATTATAGCAAATAAAGGACTTTGCATGCTTGAATGGTCATCTAGCTAAGCCACCTTTTTCTGCTACACAAACATATTGGAATTGACTTAGGAGAAACCATGCTTTTATTCGTTCTCCTGTCGTCTAGTCTTAGGGGATTGTGTAGTCAGATGTTCAGAGTTGGGACAGTCGGGGATCGATGTTTGGGCGTTGCGGCGACCGCGGACTGTGGGCGGTTGACCGGATTATTATTATTATTATTACTTTTGCATCAGATTGGAGGTAGGGGATCGAGTTTCCCTTTAGTGGATGGGTTTTTCCCACTTGGATCAGGGTCGTGACCCCGTCCTGCTATTTATGGTACTGATGATATTAGTGACTGTGTTACTACGCTCGCGTGGGGTCGCTCCCCTCGAGTGCCACTCCGGAGTAGGATTCCGACCGTGTTGGGTGCCGGTCAGGCCGTGTTGGGTGCCGGCTAGACCGTGTTGGGTTCCGGTCTATTTTTGGACAGGGGAGATACTGAGTTGTGAGGTTGACAGCAGAGCAGGCAGTACCAGTGTTTACTGGTGTTTTGATTGGGTTGGTCTGTCAGTCCTTACGTTCTGGTGCATGTTTTTAGCCATTCTCGAGTAGGCATCGTAGAGGCATGTTAGTGGTAGCTCTGCATCAGTAGTGTACTTGTAGCTTACCACCTTTGTTTCATTTTTCGCCTCTGATAGTCCTAGTGGGCATGTCTGAGTTTGAGGTCTACCCACTAGGGGAGGCTACTGTTTTTATAGTAGTTCTCACCCCCCACTGTTTTCTCTTTTCTGTTCCCCTTTGTTTTGCAGAGTTCTCTGCGGGAGTTGCGGGACCCTCTTCCCTGGATCGAGGTAAGAGGATCGCTGATTAGCTAGCCACTGCCCGAGTTCGAGTTTAGTAGTTTTGATGTATCCCCAGTACACTCAGACGGTTGTATTTTTCTTTTATTTTGGGTCTGGCTGCGGCCAGCTGGTTGTATATATTTCGTGAGCTGGGAGAGACACTTGTATATTTCTGAGAGCTTACTGTACTTTCATTTCCAGCATTTGTCTGAGTTGTATTAGTTTTAGTTTAGCTCTGTTTTATGCTCCTTTATTACTTGTTTTATATCTGAGCAGGTTATCAGCGCTTCGTGTACACGGAAAATTCCGTGTGCACGGCGGATCTGTGGACGGGCCCGGGTTCTGGTTTACACCCGGGGCGTGACATCGCGTGCTGTGCTTTACGCACCCGAGATCAATCGTGAGTCCTTCTTCGGCCGGCTCCCCCTATCGGGTGATGTCTTCAGCCGATGGCATACATTGCGCGCTACGTCCTGAGATGGGTCCTTATCCGGACATGAACCCTTCTTTTCATCAGCTTATGTTTTTAGCCAATGGTACACGCTACGTGTCGCTTTCTCGTGCGGTGGAAAATCTGGTCTAAACAATGCCCCCTCGACAATCGGCTGAGGTGTCATTTGGGCGATTGTCGAAAGTGAAATAACTCCGAGCAGTGATAACGTTGCCCTGCGATTTTCCCCATACCTTGGCAAGGTCTCTGCTGACTGCCCGAGGAATTCTAGGAACGGGCATCAATCTCCCTCGGTCCTCAGCAACTTTATCCTTTGCCGCCCCTTCATTGAATGCTGCCGCTCTCCGAGAAGCTTCAGTTATAGCTCCATTCCTTTTCCGCTGGTCCATAAAAACGATCGCTGCTTGCAGCTTTCTTTGCACCCAGTCCCTTTCTTTGTGTCGATGCTCCTGTCACGACATCGCTCTGGCCGCAGTTTTTTATTTTTTTTTATTTTTTATTTTTATTTTTTTCAATTCTTATGGTGTTTTCGATGTGGCCTCTCAAGCTGGCCTCAGGGACATTGTGTCACCAGGTGACGAAGGGTTCTCTTCGAGCTTCGCGATGAAATCTCTTCGGAGGTAGCTTATATGCGTGACCTCCCGATCCGGGATCTTACGTCAAGTGGTTTAACCGGTCTTCAGCTGCTTACGAATGATAGTGCTTATGAAGATCTTGCACTGGGCAATGACGGCCTCGGCGTTCCTGTAGGGCCCCAAAACCCCATGTAGATTTTTCCCGTGAATCCACGATGTGAAACACCTGGTATTGGTGTGTTGGGCCAGTAACGCATCAAATGGATATGTTGGATGGACTCAGTGAGGTTCCTGGATCAAGCCTGTCCTTCGGCTGCTTTTGCCGTATTTTAGAAGAGATTTTAGGCTGATTGGAGGTCGGATTTGGATTCAGCACGGAAAAACGCTTGAAATTGGCTATTTGCTTGTATTTTTCTGAGTCCGTATGCCCAAAAATGGGCTCCCAGAAGTTTTCAGTGGATTCGGGCGCATGGGGGAGGCCGTAGACCGGCCGGGTGCCACGTGGTAGCTTATTACTGGCCGGTTCAGGTTGCGCGGTCCACGGAGCGACGCCGGATGGCGCATAGACCCAGTGCGGGGACACGTGACGCCCCAGGAGTGGCCGGCGCGCGATGCGCGGTCCACGGAACCCCGCATGGGTGCATAGACCGGGCGCGGGGACACGTGGCGGCCTGTGAAAGGCGGGCTCATGCGGCGCGGTCCACGGAGGTGTACGCCGGTGCCTCGGGATGCGTGCACGTGTAGGGGGCAGGCGGCGCGGCCGGCGAGGCGCACGTGGGCGCGGTCGGCGGGTCGCGCGGGCGGGCCACGTGGCGCCCAGCTATTGGCGGGCGCCACCTACCCGGTTGACCGGGCGCGGGACGCGTCGTCACCCGGGTGCGCTTGCACCGCTGTCACGCCCCGAGTTCGAAAACAACGTAATTTTTTTTTTTTTTTTTTTTTTTAAGTCAGAGTTTTAAAAACAGCCAGGGCATGACAGACCGCCACATATATAGAAGAGTCTCAATCCCCCTTGGGATTGAGCCTTCTCTATATATGCACGGCTAGCTTTACCACAACATCAGAGTAACTAACTACGTTCTACTAAAAGTTATTACATCAGCATAAATAAATAATTTACAGATTTACAACTTGCTTTACAATTTTAAACACAATCTCAAACTTAGATACGGCTGTCCAGGGTTAACTTCTAACTCGGAATCTCACCAACACGTCCCGACATCCCAGCACCCGATCGACCTGAAAAATGGTCACCCAGGGGGTGTGAGATACACTGTACATGTATCCCAGTGGGCACGACGAGCCGAGAAATAGCAGATCGTACCTACTGGAATACAGTAACTAGCGGATAGTAATAGATCAGTGAATAAGGCAGATGAACTGAATAATCAGGAATACTGAGTACTAGACTATAAGGCATGCTGATATATTTTGAAGCTGAAAATAAAAGCAATCTTATACAATCTTGAAGCAAACATAGGTTAATAAGAGCAGGCTAAACAGGCAACATATGCATCAATAAGGAAACTACCAAACACCCAATCAAAAGCCACCATATTGGTCAACAAGACCTCAGGGATACCTCGCCGAACCTGGCACCAACCTGGCTGACATACTCCGGCACCCTCGGGCACTAACCTGGGAGTCAACACTCCGGCACCCTTGGGCACTAACCTGGGAGTCACGGGTCGTATACCAGACCACTTTACCGGTAAAGAACATCCACACGGGTCATGACTCCGCTGATGTTCGTGAAGTACAGCAGTGCGGGCGATCAATCATGCAAATGCTCAAGCTCACGGTCCATTGACCGGGTAATCGGCAACTAGCCGGGAAAATCCCCATCAGGGATGCTATAACAGAGGACCAACTAATCTCGTCTCATGCAAGATAATCAACAAGCTCAACAGCACAGAACAGGATATAATCAATAAGATAACCAAACAGGCATGGCAAATATTCAGGAGTATAATCTGGGAGCAGGCTAAGGAAACAATCATGCAGGATATAATTTATCTGATCATAGTGATAACTCAAGCATATAGAGCAATATTAAGTTGAAACAATAAAAAGGGCAGGCTCAAGCATAAACTAGGCTACAAGAATAGGGTCCGACCAATTGCGATACCCCAGAGGGCCGAACTGATAAAACCCGGACCGAAGATAAACCCGCCTGTCGTTTTGTAGGCGACTAAACTGCACCTGACGGAATGCACGAAGACCAGCGGCAAACCGTGCCAACCTGAATCAAAAATACTGATCAGGGGAAACACAACCCGACCAACGACTCGCCTAAAACCCGAATAACCAAGACTGACTTAATTTAAAACGTTGGAATGTTCCAACAACCATTCTCGAGGAAATCACTTGGCTAGTTACAACTCTATAGTAATAAAATTACCAAAATGCCCCTCCCGGGAATCCTTTTTGGATTTCCGGGAGACCCAGGCTTTAATCCTTGCCGCTGGCTCAACCAGATTCAACTGGGACTCAACAGTCGGCTAGGCGGAATCGCCGCAATTTTCCGAATTGCGCGATTGCCGCCGTGATGCCGTTAAATCGACGATTTTGCCGATTCTCCGACCATTATCCAATTTCCACTCAACGAGAGCCATTGGATTCCTAACAAAAAGCTTAGGAATCAAATACACATAGCCCTAGGCAGCACATGCTGCAACAATTGCGTTTAGACCCTTAAGGTTTCTAAAAACCGTATTTTAATGCATTTTGAGCACTGTTTTCGCTCGTTCTCTTAACTGGAAAATCATTTTTATGATCCGTCACTTCCAGTAGGTGACATTTATCTTGCTGAACACCATGCTTACCCAATTGCGGCAGCACGGAACCCGAGGAAAACTTCGGGCCATAATTTACTTATCTAACCTAGCCTTAAGCCATTTTGTTTCTTCGGCTATTCAAAACCTAAATTAAACGCGAGCATCACGTTCGGTGACCCCAAATTAGCCAGGATCTCACTGTCGCGGCTTCGCAAACAGCCCAGAACCAACCTTGGGCTATAACTTTAATCCTAGGGCTTGACAACATTAGAACTTAACTTCTACTGTGACAAATGAAATTCTGCTTGAGCCCTATGCTCACAGCAACCTATAAACCCTGGGGCTTGCCTTATTTGGAACCCAGGTTCACTGGATCACCCAGATCCAACATCTTGCCCATTTACCATATACACAATGCTCCAAACACAGTTCCACACAGATCTGATTTGATCCGAAGTGAGCATCAAGCTCAGGGGACAGCATGGAGAATTTTTCATATTATGCTCGAAATCTAAATCCATAATTTTCTTCATTGAGGCATTAACACAAACAGTTAGCATGCATTACTTTGACAACATAACTATTAACAAGTTTCAAGTTGTTTTCTGCAACAGAGGGACCTGGGTGCCTGTGACTTGGATGGAAATGATTCTCAAAGATGAAAGAGCATTTCCATCATCATGGACTCAAGCTTGCACACATGGTTAGCCGCGGGCAATGTTGGGGATGATGAAGAAGATGACCCGAAATGGAAATTTTCCATCTCTGGTCTCTGAGCCCCCAACAACGGCACCATTAGGTGCCCTTCATCACTACTAACACTTCTGGACCAAAACCCGACGGCGAGGACGCGGCGGAGAAGGCGGCGGAGTAAGCTCAGTTTTGAGCTTCTTCACCTCTAATGGTGATTTCTTATCTAGTCTGCATGGGGCCCATGCACATGCATGGTTAGGCTCCTCATAGTCCCAGCAAGCTTCTCGTACACTCCCCGCAAGCCGGCGACTGCCGGAGGGCCGGCCACCGCGAGTTGAACCCACTTCGGGTCATTCATGGCCGCGCCACCACCGGCTGCATGGGCTCCATGCAAAAGCATGCATGGACTCCTCTCACTCCCAGGAAACTCCCCATCCACTTGGCCGGAGGCTGGGAGGCTCGCCGGCGCCGGAGCAAGAAGCTCGGCCGAGGCTTCAAAACCCGCAAACTAGGGTTTGCGATTTTGTCGCGCACACTGGACCAAACTTCCTCAAATTTTGAGGAAGTGATCCTCACCTCCTACAGTCCAATCCCTTCATTTTATTTTTCATTTTGGTTCACTGGTTGCGGAGTTTGGCCGAGGCGGAGCTTATTTAGGTTTCCGGCGAGGGTTTGCTCTCGCCGGCCAACCAGCATGCATGGGGGGCTTGGGCTGTGCAGTGAGCATCCTTAGGGCCCAGAGAGGCTACTGTTAATGGTCCCGAGCTCATACAACCAGAGGTTAAAGATCACTCACCTTGCCGAAGTTGATGAAGAGGGGATGAAGCCGGTTCTCTTCCTCCCTCTTCGTGCGGCCACGGCTAGCTCCGGGATGGTCCTCCAATCTCAAGGAACACCACTGGAACTTCAGGACCCAATCTTGTTCAACCTAGTTCTAATCTTTTTCCCTCACTCTCTCTCCCGAATGAGGAAGGAACCTTGGTGATTCCGAACCTAAAAGGGAACGGCTCTGCTATCTTTATTACACCCCAGGAGCTTAATTAGCCTCCATATTCGCCTTGTAACCGCCCCCCCCCCCCCCCACTACGGCAGCCAAAAGTCCCAAACTAAATTCAAAAACAAAATATCTTTTGCCACAATTGCTATTTGGTCCCCACACAACGCACCCTAAGCCCTTAGGTCCCTACTGTAGGTCCATCTTGCACCCAGATACCTCACCAAAAAATCTCATTCGAAACGGTACATAAAATATAAAGGCTTTATAGAAAATACCTGCCTTTTCGGCGCTTTTCACACATTTCGAGACAATCTGATCGTCCAAACACGAAACGGACTTCGCCACGACGTCCGGCTCGTCGAGACCTATCAAATAGAGCCCTTGCTCGACTAATTTGGTGTTCAAATAAATCTCGGGCTACTATTCCACTATTAATTATATATTTTTGCTATTAAACGATTCAGAAAAATAATTCAAGCCTGACACTAAGTTTAAAATTTCAAGATTACTACAACCGCTGTTTCGTGTTCGGGGGACACGTGTCGCTCGTAGGTGGTTCCAGGCGCTAGTCGGACGGGGCGTCGGCGTGGCATTGTGCGACTGTTGGATTCGGGCACCCGAAAAGGTGCGCCCGAATCCGAACAGTGAGCTCTTTTTGGGTTGGGCCTATAAATAGGCCCCTTGGGCCTTCTTTTAAGCATTTTTTGGGCTGTTTGGCAGGGAAAGCCCTACAGAGAATTTCTTCCTTTTTTAGTGCTGCATCTTGTGGAGAAGTTCCAGATTTTTTGGAGGACGCTACTTAGACGTCTACTATGATTCGGCGCACTGCGACGCACCTTCCTTGTTAGCCTTTTTCATCACGTTTCAGTCTGCGGACTCCCCTGGGCTACGCCAAAGGAATTTTCGGGTGATTCTTGCACCCACGTTTTTATGACAAGTAGGGCTACGATTTTGTATTTTTAGCTTCTCCGTATTTCGAGGTTTTCTTGGTCTTTTTGGATCATTTCTGTGACCCATTTTTCTGTGATGGAATTTTAGATAGCATCGGGGTTTTTGTAGGTTTTCTCAGCACCTGACAGTCAGAACGAGGAGTGCAAGTACTCGATTTACATCTAAACGTCGCAAGGATCATCGTCGTAATTTTTCTGAAATTTTTGGAGATTGCTTCGAAGGTGAAAATTATACTTTTTCTTGTCAGAGTACTGCAGACTTTTGATCATTGGAAGTTTCGCGTGTACCGCGGTGATTAATTTATATCTTGGCCTACAGGTGTCGTATCAGGACGAGTAAGTACTCATTTTTTATCTACTCGTTGCGTGGATCGCAACGGTGAATTTTCTGGATTTTTCTGAGGACTGCACTGAGGTGAATTTCCTCATTTTCCGTGCTGTTTTGCAAAACAGTATTTACTGCTGTGGAGTTGTTCATTTTGCCGTGTGCGATCTATTTTTGTTGTAGTTCTCGCATTTTGGAGGTTTGCGGGGATTGTGGATCTTGGACTGCGAGGAATCTTGTATTGTTGTAGTTCACACTTTTCGAGGTGGGTAGTTGTTGTGGACCTCATCTTTGATTTACTCACTAGGAATATTAGAGTGATCCCCTTTGTTGAATGCCGAGTAGTATATCGTGGGTAACATGCATGCTTGTATAGTTGGACTTGTGCTATGTTAGTACTTAGTATTCTTATGAGATCTATATTATCCTGGAATAGCATGCTCTAATCTATGTATGAACAACGGTATTTGTCTTTCTTTTATCATCATAAGGACACTTGCATGCTTGTATGGACATCTAGATAGGCCACCTTTTTCTGCTACACTATCATTGGAATTTGACTTAGGAGAAACCATGTTGGCACCTCTTCTCCTTTTATTGAGATACATGTGGTATTGCTCGGGTTGAGCAGGGTTGTAGGATAGTGTAGCCGGGTTTAGTGAGTGAATTTGTCATACCAGATTGTGGGTTGTGGGGTATTGCGGCGACCGCGGACATTGGGCGGTTGACCGGATGTTTACTTGTGCATCAGATTGGGGATCAGATTTCTCTAGTGGATGGAGTTTCCCACTTATTGAGTATTATTGCTTTAGATTGGGGGATCGGGTTATCCTTAGTGGAGGGGTTTTCCCACTTCGATCATTGTCGTGATCCAGTCCTGCTATTTCATGATACTTGTGACTTGGTTACTTTACTCGTGTGGGTCGCTCCCCTCGAGTGCCACTCCGGAGTAGGCGATTGACACATCGGCCAATGAGTGCCAAACAGTGAGTATCGGCCAGTGAGTGCCAGATAGTGAGTATCGGTCAGTGAGTACCGATTTGTGAGCAGATACTTGAGACAGTTTGAGTAGGCAGTGCCAGTGGTTACTGGTCCATCGATTGGGTCTATTCAAGCAGATAGTTTTACTGATGCATGCATTCGGTTATTCTTTTCGGTACTGTATTTAGAGGCATAGTAGTGGTAGCTTTCCTTTATCAGCAGTTTTTGTAGCTTACCACCTTTCTTCTTCTTTTGCCTCTGGTAGACCTAGTGGGTGTGTCGGAGTTTGAGGCTTAACCCACTAGGGGAGGCTACTGTTTTTATAGTAGTTCTCACCCCCATCGTCTTTTTCTTTGTTTCTCCCTTTGTTTTGCAGAGTCCTCTGCGGGAGTTGCTGGGCCGTCAGCATCGGATCGAGGTAAGAGGATAGCGGACTAGATAGAGTGTCCACCCGACAGTATGCTAGCTGGACTTTTGATGTACCCCTATCTTCTCAGACAGTTTTATTGTACTTTATTTTGGGTCTGGCTTTAGCTAGCTGGTTGTATATTTGTGGTGAGCTGGGAGTGATACTTGTATTTATTTACAGTTGTTCTTTACTTTATTTCCAGCTTCAGTCTGAAATGTTGTAGTTTTAGTTCAGCTCTGATTTTATGCTCTTTTATTATTATCTCTTATATCTGAGCAGGTTACCAGCGCTTCGTGTACGAGGGAAATACCGTGTGCACAGCGGATCTGTAGACGGGCCCGGGTTCTGGTTTACACCCGGGGCGTGACAGTTCCTACCGGGTCGTGCTCATTTCTTTGAGTGAGCCCTTTGGATCTTTTCTCGTTCGAAGAATCGGTGGT
Organism: Tillandsia leiboldiana; assembly: GCA_029204045.2. Lineage (NCBI taxonomy): Eukaryota > Viridiplantae > Streptophyta > Magnoliopsida > Poales > Bromeliaceae > Tillandsia > Tillandsia leiboldiana. The sequence continues at coordinate 9,427,713 of CM055060.1, forward strand.
CGAACGCCTTCGTCTCCATAAAGCAGTGCTTGATCCTACCCCCTCAGTTAGCTTGGTGGTGATCCTACACTCCAACCTCTAACCGGATTATTCGGTCTCGACTTTTCTTTTTCTAAAATATTTTTGTATTTGCTCTTTTCTTGAGTCTCAAATGTATCAGTTTAGTAAATGTGAAGTGTTCTTTTTACCCCACACTCTTCTGGACCGATATGTGATAATGTTTAAGATATTTATGTCAATTGGCTTATTTCTTTCCGGTCTTTTCTCTTGGCCTTCTCGGCAGAATCTTCAGCTTATAATGTCTTAGTCGAATTGGCTTCTTCGCCTACGTCTTGAAGGTGACCTCATCTATCAAGTTTTTTTTTTTTTTTTTTTTGTTTATTTTGTTTTCGGCCTTGTTGTCATGGCCGGTACTGCCAGCTTCTTGTGCCGGCTTGTCTTTTCGAGGCCTTGATGTGGCCCTGCTTGTCGGCTCCCCCCTCCAGTGCCACTTGACCTAGGCCGGGGAGCCGATGCCTGCCGTTACTCGGCTGGCTCTTCTCGTAGCTCCTCTTCGACCTCCAAGGCAGGTGGAGTTTTGCCCTGTGCCAAGTCAACCAACAATGTGTCGGTTCGCATCTTCTTTCCTTCGGCCTCTGTTTCGGTCGAAGACATCGTCGGAACCTCTTCGTGGTCTCTGGGTGGCCACCTCTCGCATCGGGATACCCTGCCGAGTTTTCGTTTGTCGGGTTCCTCGGGCTCTGATTGTCCCTCTGGTGCCTTATGGCTGCGCTTCACGACGGCCTCTAGGGCCTCCAGTTGAGCCTCTAGCTCAAGCTGGACGACTCCCTTTGTGATGACCTGGATCTTTGTAGTTATTACAGTGTGATCGACAGCTTGTGGAGGCCTATTTCTGTTGATAGTGTTGGTTGCGCGCAAATCGGACCCAAGAAACGAACTCAGTGCGAGAAATGGATCAAGATTGCCTAATTGGGAGTTTCGTCAAAAAATAAAAGTGGTTTCGCACAAAATGGATATCATATTTGGATTCAGCGCGAAAAAATGATGAAAATCGGCGATTTACATGTATTTTTCTGAGTCCGGACGCGCGAAAATGAACAACCCGAAGTTTACAGTGTTTTTGGGTGTTTGGTGGACCGGTGGACCGGAGGGAGTGACACATGGCGGCTTCCCGTTGGTTCCGTACGCGACGTGGCGGGAGTTGGAGGCGCTGCACAGCGAGGCCGTCCCACGCAGCAGGCGCGGGCAGCAGCGGGAGCGGGCGGATAAGGCGCCACCACGCGTCGCGCGCCCATTCGCGGGCGCGATTGCCTTGTCGGGGCGTGACGCGTGGCGGGCATCTCGCGGCTGGGCGCGGGGGGCGCGGCCGCTGGATTCTTTCCGCGTGGTGGCCCGGCGGCACAGTGCCGGGCCGGCCCGTCGGCACAGTGCCGGGCCGGCCCGTTACTGTAGCATCAGGGGCATTTTTCCTAGGTTTTTCTTCTTCAATGGCTTCTAGAGGGGATTTCTTCCTCCATTTTGGATCTTCTGGAGAGGTTTTTCTTAGTGGAATTTTTAGCAGAGCTTCATCAACAAATCTACTGCAACACTGGATTTTCTGGAGATTTTTGAAGACCATTTTGATCATCTTCTTCACCAACCTTTGAGAACATCACCATTGCTGCTTCACAGCCTTCTCCGTCGCATTTCAGTGCAAAAATTCCCCAGGACTCGTTACTTGGAGTTGTAAGCTCATTTTTGGTTCTACGTTTTCAAAAGAGGTAGATCTACAATTTTTGTATTCAACTCTTCCCTTAGACCATGAGTTTTTACAGAGTTTTTTTAGCTATCTTTGGGACCCTTTGTTTCAGCCTGGAATCTTGGACAACCCTCAGTATTTTAGCTCTTTTGGGCAGTAGGATGGGGGTTTTTGAATGATTTTTGTGGGAAAATTTTCAGGACTCAAAGATCTACAATATTGTTATGTATCACTTTCCCTATATCTGAGTTTTTATTGGGGTTTATTTATGATCTTTGGAACACCTTGCTGCATTCGTGCATAGATGGAACTTGGTGGATAGTTCAAAGTGTTTATGGGTTTTCTTCTTCATCCAAGCATGAATTTTGAAGTTCTTTAGCTCTATTTGTATCTACTCTCGACAAGGAATCCAATGGTACCTCTCTTGTTGGATTTGGAGCACGTTTGACTAGGTAACATTATTGATCTTCTCTGCTCTGTTTTGAGGGTCACAGCAGATTTCAGATTTGGTATTATCTTGATACTTGGACTTTGGGAATGCAACAATTGATGTAATTCTTGGTTAATTTTGGGATTTTAAAGTTTGGACATCTTACTAAGATCAAGGTGAAGATTTCTCCTTTTGGTTTCAGCTTAAAATTACTTATGGATTGCCCCCTCTAATTTTTGTAAGTTCATGTTGGGAATTGGTGTATTTTGGGACAGGAATGTAATGCTTTCTCTATTTGAATGTTAAGGGGAATTAATGGTGGATTTTTGAGGACTTGAAGATGTTTGTATGGAAGAGGACATCTTTATTTTACTGGTAGGAACTTCATTTTGAGGTATTTGGGGTTGTATGTACATTTTATTTAGCTTCGTTACACTTGCTGAAATTCTGGTATTGATTGCGCAGCGTGCATTGTTTCAGTGATTGCGCCCAATTCGTGTGGCGGATTTGGATGATTTTCACGGCAGCGGACTCTTGAGAGGATAAGGATTACTCACCCCAAATTTCAGCCAGATCGGGCAGCGGATCGTCAAGTTTCAGGTGGGTTGTTGCGCATTTCCGAAAACGACGATTTACTCACTCGGGCTATTGGTTTCCCTCATGACATAGTTGATTGTTGCTCCCTTTTCCTTGGTGAATCATGCTTGAATATCCATGTTCATGTTAGATAAGTGATCCTTATTTTTATACATGAATTAATCACTAGTTTGGTCGATGTTACACTATCTCATATGAAGTTGATTATAAGCGATCATCCTTAAACCTATGCTATGTGAGAGTAATTGGAAAATTAATCTTTAGCCTACACTTTGTGATGAATGATTAACATAATTTATGTGAGAATGATTTTGGTTGTTATATGTGAATGGTTGATTGTTATGTGAAGAGGACTTAATTGATTTATGTGAGAGTGATTGGTTGTTTATGTGAGAAGGACATATTTTGCTATGTTAGCACTTAACCTTGCATGTAGAATTGACTATTATATTGGGACAATGTGATTTATCCGGTTGGTGGGTACTACCCGAGGATTTTATGGACATGCATAGGTGGATTGTGATTTTGACCGATGACTTATTCCTTACGAGATTATTACATAATAATCCTTCTTTTATCTTTCTCGAGAACACTTGCATGCTTGTATGGACATCTAGATAGGCCATCTTTTACTGCTACACTATCATGCTGGAATTTGACTTAGGAGAAACCATAATTGTTCTTTTCTCCTTTTATTTAGACTCTTGATACTTGTTGCTCTGGTTCGAGCAGGGGTTGGGATAGTGTAGTCGGGACCTTGATTGTGGATTGTGGGGTATAGCGGCGACCGCAGATATTGGGCGGTTGACCGGATGTCGGTTGTTGGACTTGATTGTGGATTGTGGGGTATAGCGGCGACCGCGGATATTGGGCGGTTAACCGGATGCCGGTTATTGGACTTGATTGTGGATTATGGGGTATAGCGGCGACCGCGGATATTGGGCAGTTGACCGGATGTCGGTTGTTGGACTTGATTGTGGATTGTGGGGTATTGCGGCGACCGCGGATATTGGGCAGTTGACCGGATGTTTAATTTTGCATCAGATTGGGGATTGGGGTTTCTTAGTGGAGGGATTTATTCCACTTGAGCATAGTCGTAATCCAGTCCTGCTTTTGAGATATTTGTCTTACAGTTACTTTACTCATGTGGGTAGCTCCCCTCGAGTGCCACTCCGGAGTGTTCAGTGGTGCCAAATAAGCGTCGGACAGTTATTGAGTTTTGCTATCACATCGGCGCGGATTGGCTTGCCCGATGATGAGGGCGGCAGCAGGCAGTACCGGTTTTTACTGGTGGATAGATTGGGTTTATTTGGACGGTTACGGTTACTGATGCATACATACTGTCATTCCTTTCGGCATTGCATTAGAGGCATAGTAGTGGTAGCTCCTCTTTATCAGCAGTTCTGTTTACAACTTTACCACTTATTCCTTTCCTTGCCTCTGGTAGACTTAGTGAGTACGTCGGAGTTTGAGGATTTACCCACTGAGGGCTGCTGGTTTTACTAGTAGTTCTCACACCTTCTGTTGGGGACAGTTTTGCAGAGGTTTCCCCTTCTGTCCCTGCTTCATTTGGATCGACGGGTCGAGGCGAGGGAGTCGCGAGATAGATCCCTACCAGTGTTGTTTACTACAGCAGGATAGATGTACCAACCCGGATTGTGGGTTTCACTGTACACTGTTGTATTTTATTATTTTTAGTTTATCTCCCATTTTGGATTCATAGATGTTGTATAGGTGGTTTTTACTTGTATTCTGTTTCGGTGGACCAGATTATTGTATCTTTATTTTGAGAGATGGATATTGTACCCTTTTCTTTCAGTTGTACAATAGTTTCAGATTTTTATTACAGCAGTGTTTATTCAGCTCTGATATCTGTTTGGTTGTTAGATGATACTTTTGCAAGTTGGACGCTTCGCCTATGCGGAATTTTCCGTATAGGTGGCGGATCTGTTGGCGAGCTCGGGTCGCAGTTTCGACCCCGGGGCGTGACATCCTCTGCCGGTCTCACGACTACCGATTAAAGCATCGGTTGTAACACACCGGGGTCGAAACTGCGACCCAGGCCCGCCAACAGATCCGCCGCCCATACGGGAAGCCCTATATAGATGAAGCGCCTAACCTACAAAAAGAAGGATACTACAGCTATACAGAAATCAGAGCTGAAAAAAATAAACTTTTGAAATAAAATAATACAACTCCAAAAGTACAAATCTGAACCTCACTACAAAAGTTTCTCAAAAATAAAACCCTCAAAAGTAACTAACAACAATAATCCAGCAGACTGTACTACTAAGCTCCAAAAGGGGTACAGCTAAACTCCTAGGACGGGTAGGGAACTAGCTCGCGACTCCCTCACCTCGATCAGCAACAGAAGGGTCAGCAACTGGAGCAGTAGGAACTGAAAAAGGGGTCCCTGGGAAAAGTCACCATGGTGGGTGTGAGAACTACATCCCACAGTAGTTCTCAGTGGGTACCGCCACCAAGCCCGACGGTCTGCCCACTAAGTTTACTAGAGGCATAAGATAACAGGAAAACTGTAATAATGGAAATATAAGCTGGAAAGAGTCTACAGCTATCATGCCTCTATCTACAATGCTCAAAGGGTGATACAGATGAAAATGATGCATCGACTCTAACCCAAATACTCAATCAACCCAATCACAGTGACTGCCACATGGGGTCCAGTCAAACCTGCGCCCACCTACTGCCACACATCCACAAGAGGACGGGACTTACGTAGGGCGTCCGTGACTGCCAAAACTGGCCCAGCCAGAGGGACTGCGTCGACAAGTCGCGATAGCAAAGTAACAGGCCCAGCTCCGGAGCGGCACTCGAGGGGCATGACACCACCGAGGAAAGTATCCGCGCATCTCTGTCGAGCTCAATATGGCTCATGCAGGCTATAATCCAAATCCACGATCAATCAGATCGACAATGTCCAACTCACAATACTAACCCACTGGCTGGAGGTACTCAACAGCCGGGACCGTCGTCAACCCAACGGCTCCCAAAATAGGACATCCAACTCACAGACGAGAAAGAACCAACCGACACAGTAAGGGTCCGAGAATCCTGAAAGGTCGGTGTCTAGAATCCCAATCAAACAAGAACAGACTCCAGACTCAACCTTTCGAAGTTCTCGACCCCTTACAGTTTGGGAAAACAACTCCCTTGGTAAAACATGCGGAAGAAACCAACTAGGGTCCGAAAGTTCCGGGAGACCAACACCTACAACCCTATCAAACAAGAACAGGGTCCAGGTACAACCACTGTAGCTTTCGTCCCGAAATAAGGGAACGACCCCTAGAACCCAGGTCACCCAAACTCTCTCGGGTGAGGAAGTTTGTAATAAAAGATGGCAGATATTACTGAAAACTATTTTAATCTGAGAAACCCAATTTAATATATTTTAATTCTTTAATAAAATCAGTTCAAATAAGTTTTATTTTCCAAACCCCGAAGGGCTATTGCCTTCACCCAAATCAAACAAGAACAGGCTCCGGCGACCCCTCGAAGTTTGGAAGGAAAAACATTAGTTTATAGAAATTATGTGTGTCCAAAAATAATCTGGGTTCTAGGTCCTGCTATCACTAGTATACCCCTGTCACTAACATAGTGACGACAAATAAAACAGAGAAATACGACAACCCGGGACCACCGTTTACCCAACGGCTCCCGCCACAGATATAAGACCAGCTACATCTACCAGACTCCACTCTGCCCCCAAGCACGAGTGTAACATGCATCCCACACTAAGAGAAATCCCGACCACTCAGCCCACTACCCGGGCGAGGAAAACACTATGTCCAGAAATAGAATACGAAGTGTGGATGTCTAAAGCATAAATAAACCTAGCCCAAGTGAGGGTTTTCTACTGGTCTGGTTATACATGCAACATATGACAGGGTGCTAGGTCAAGTCCAATACTAACATTTAATCAACACAGATAGGAAGTAATAATCAACATGATCAGAATCACTACACTAGAAAATTCTATCTGATACAACATGCTTTCTAATACTGCTCACATAATGCATGCTCACTAACAATATAGAGTTAGAGAACCGTCCACCGGTTTTGGAGACGAAGCAACCCACCTGAAGCGCGCGTCAAACTAAGATCCAAAAAGGCTGAAATTGAACGGGGAGAATCCTCGGATTCCCACGATTCCAACGAGTCCAAAAATACCAGAAAACTCCTCCTGGGTACAAAGATATGGTCTAAACATTGCAATAAGTCAAAATTCCCATAACACATACACTGCTGAAAAATCTGTCCCAAAGAAGCTTAATTCCCACCTGCGAGATAATCTCCAAAAATTCTAATAAAAATACGACGGCGATCCTCGCGAAGAGTAGATATCGATCGAGTCCTCACAGGCCGAAATCTGATACTCGAGCGTAGAGATAAAAATCCGACAATGCTCCGTTGTCCAAGAAAATCACCAGCAACAAGGGGTTCAAAGATGCCTCGTAAACTGTGCCAAGAACTCAAAATGAAGCAAGGTGATCCCGGGCTGCCACGTGTCCTCCCCTCGGTCTACAGCTCCCCCCATGCACCAAAACGCGCAGAAAACTTCCGGGGGTCCGTTTTTGGGCATCCGGACTCCGAAAAATACAAATAAATAGCCGATTTTTGACGTTTTTCCGCGCTGAATCCAAATCCAGTCTCGGATTAGCCTGAAGCCCTTTCTAAATTTTGGCGAAAGAAGCCAAAGGACAGGTTTGATCCAGAAACCTCACTGAGTCCGTCCAACGCGTCCATTTGACGCGTTGCGGGTCCGATACACCACTAATAGGTGTTCCACTGCATGGGTCATGGGGAAAGCTGCACGGGGATAGGGGTCACTACATCGGTGCTTTCTTCCGAGGCGTCTTGGTGGAGACTCCCACTTCTTGGTTGCAATGCACCGACGTAGGGAAACACCGATGCGTGGGCCATTCTTGTCACGGGACTGGCTATGGCCAACGGGCCATTACGCCATTTCTGCGTGCGTCGGCCTCCAGCCTCTATAGTCGACGCTTTTGTGTCTTCGTTATGACCGACCCTTGCCATTGGGTCGGTCCAGTCGATGTGAACCTCTATTCCATCGGCATGTCTTCCGGCGGTTCCATCTTCCTTAGATGTTCCCTAAGGATCTCTCTTTTTTGCCCTGGCTTGGGCCACGGCTGTACCCTGAGTTCTTGGGTTAGCTGAACACCCAAGGTCTCCACTTCTCCTCTGGCGAGCCAGGGGGATTCGGTGTCGGGGTGCTTAGGGACTTCTCCTGCCCCCGGCATCCCTTGGTGGGAAAGTTGTGTTGTCGACCCGCTCCATAGCTGGCTGGTGAGGCTTCTTCGTGCCTCTATTGGCCTGGCCCTCTGGTGGGGCTTATTCCAGGCTGGACGTTGGGAGGGCCCATGCACTGGCGCCCCCTTGGCCTGTTGAGAAAAGGGTTGTGTGGTGCCCCCTGGCCCCGGTTCTCCTGGTAGCCGCAGAGGAGGTATCGTTCTTCTTTATTGTCATTCTTTTCGGAGGTCGTCCGTTGGACCCTTTGGCCAATTCTGGCCCTGGCCAGTGGCCATGATGGTTCCTGCCTTCCACGCCAAAAATGAAGGCGTACCAATGCACCACCTACTCAGGTATGTGAACGAGGAGATCATCCCAATCTTTTTCCGTCATTTCGGCCTTGCAACAAGTGCAAAGCTGAAGCATATTCCGAGCCGATTTCTCCACCGCGGTAGGCTCGGGTCCCATGGTCGGCTCCTTCCCTTTGAGGCCGATCATGTTCACCTGCGGGGGTAAGGATTAGTCTTTGATTGTAAAAAAAATCAACAAGACTTATCTAGGACGGCCCATTCCAACCGTTCTCCTTTTATTCCAGCCGTGGCTTCGCGAGCCACTTATTCGGCCGTCTTGGTGTCGGCCTAAACTTTAATGTTGACGACCGAAATATCCTCGGTCGGTACGTCCATCCATATCTTCGGTCACTTCTTCTGAAAATTTCTCGAACATCGGTGCCTTCCAATCGACTAAGTATGGGTATGCCACACCTGTTCCAGCAGCATATGGAGAGCCGTGGCTGGCCACATGCCCGGCCTAGCCTTTACGCCGAAAGTATAATTTTTTCCTTTCTTCTGAGCACACGGCTGAGTGCTTCTTGCCGGGTGATCCCACGTCTCCGGCTGCATTTTACTGGCGCCTATAGGCGGCGGTATGTCGGAACCTGCCTGTTTTCGAGCAGATTCCTCCTCCGGGTCCTGCCCCTTGGTCTCCTCACCCCCAACATAGAGCTGATGAACCAACGGAAGGGGCACCCCAGGTCGACCTTGGCCGATCTCCCGCTGGTGTCTGGTACCTACACTCGCTGGCCTATCCTGCGCTGGGATAGGAGCCCTTTGAGATTGCCCTGCCCCTGGCATAGGTGCCGTCATGGGGGGCGTGATCCGCAGTGTCTCCAGTACCGCCGGCGCTGATGGGACTGATTATTTTGTCATCGGTGGTGGCAGGACTAGTGAGGACTCCAGCGGGTCTCCCTGGTCTGACTCGCTTTGGGCCAGGAACCGCCCAAAACGAGCGAGATTTTCATCTGTAGCCGGGGCGTTGGCATCCTAGACCCAAATTCTTTTTTCTAACAAGCCCATCATTCGGGCCAATTGCCCATACAACTCTGGTAGGGACGGCTCCGGCTGTGCCGATTACCCATATAGCTCTGGGAGCTGTGACATGCCTGCGGTAGGATTAGGTAAAATTTACCTGAGTGTCTCACCGGGCGTGCCAAGAAGGTTGTTGGGGCCGAAATGTGACTTGCGCACGATCGACCCCTACTGGGTGACCCTCCAGAAGGTGTCGAAATGTGCCGCATGCCAACAATCAAGCGATCGGGCCGAGGAGGGATTCGCTCGGTCGGGTTCTCCTCTGGTAACTCCTTGCAACTGCAAACAACCAGTGACTGCGGAAGCGGGTTCGCGGAGGTAGAGAGGGATCACTGGTTTTGACGTGGATGAGTCAAAACGTTTGTATATAAATGTACGGTTGCTGAGCCGATTGTATCATTAAAGTGCAAGTAGGGAAAATAAAGACACGACCAAGGGGTCGGTTTACACTCTAAATGCAAAAAGGCAAATAAAGACATGGCTGAGCCGGTTTACACTCTAAATGCAAAGATAAATAAGACACGACCGAAATGCCGGTTTACACTTTATATTGATAAGAATAAGGGGATACAAGTAGGAAAAAGGGATAGAAGGATTAATTAAGCCTACTCCTAGGAAAGCAGTAAACAAGAAGAAAAAAAAGTAAAGTTACTCCTACTCCTAGATAAATGAAGAGCTGGGTTAGTATCGGGCTTACGAGGTTGCCGGACCCCGATCTCTTCGATGGTTCGGGTATTTATACACATCCCGAATTAAGTTATTAGGCGCCGATTTGAATTATCGGCATTAATTGGGGGAATCATCGTGAAATCCTGAACGACTTTCTTTTAAATCGACTATTCTCATCATGATAACAACCGTTTCCTATCTAGGTTAATTCCCTGATTGTTGTGTCGGAGTGTGATTCTTGGCGATTTCCAATGCTGGGAGTCGTCTACCGCTTTGGGTTGGTTGCGGGATTGTGCCCAAATCTCACATTTCTTCTCTTTGAAGTCTTTCCTTCATTGGTTCGAATTTTCGCACACTGACTGCAATTCTCGCCTCTTCTATTGACAGGGAAAGTCAAGCGGGTGCTGTTAGCCGAGGTCGATCATGATTGATCCGTGACTTTTTTTGTAGGTAGGCTCTTCTGTCGGTTGTTTCTCCTGTCGGCTGATACCCTTAGCCGATGGCGGGTGTCACGTGTGTGCTTTACGCGCCCGAGATCAATCGCGAGTCCTTCTTCGGTCGGCTCTTCCTATTGGATGATGCTTTCAGCCGATGGCATACATTGCGCGCTACATCCTGAGATGGGTCCCAATCCGGACACAAACCATTCTTTTCATCAGCTTATATATATGTTTTTAGCCAACGGTACACGCCATGTGTTGCTTTCTCGTGCGGTGGAAAATCTGGTCTAAACACCCACATAATAAGCATATTATGGTTTCTTCTACCCTATTCGCTCGTCTCTCCTTCCCAACCCAGAGTTGCCGCAACCACTCTTTCCTCACCAACGGTACATGCCATGTGTTGCTTTCTCGTGCGGTGGAAAATCTGGTCTAAACACCCACATAATAAGCATATTATGGTTTCTTCTACCCTATTCGCTCGTCTCTCCTTCCCAACCCAGAGTTGCCGCAACCACTCTTTCCTCACCTACGCTGTTGCCTTCCTAACCTCCGGCGTACCCCTCTCCGACCTTCAGAGTCTGACCAAATCCCAGCCTACATCTCTATCTCATTCTTCTTCAAGTATTTGAACCTGAATCTCCCTTCACCCTGGGCCGCACCACCCCGGACCCATGCCGTTGGCCATTTGAGGGTTAGGTGACCCTCCTTCGGCATCTCCGGTGCCACTGGGCCCTCCCCGAGCTGTTTTTTGCCCCCAAACCCAACCTTTGTTAGGCTGGGACGTAGCCTTCGAGCGGCGGCCCCGCCACTCCCCGCTGCCATCGTCGGCTTCCAAGAACTCCAGAGATTCTCCCTGGCACTGCCTCGATGCCCCCGACCATCCCTGAAGCTCGGGTCCCAGCCTAACCCCGAGGTGCTCGTAGGCTTGGATGCAGCTCCAGATCTGCTGTTGTCGCCACCTCCCAACGCCGGCCATCACTCATTTCAACCTTCCCTCATTGGGCACGACTCCTCTTGGCCGGCGCGCGCCTCCTAGCCATCGGAGCTCGGGAAGTAGAAGCCTGTTCTAGATCTAGTGCGAGCTTGGGCTGTTTCGGGCCGGGTTCCCTATTTTAGCTAAATTTGACACCGACGATCTCCCGGAAGGTGAGCACTGCCCTCCTAAGGTCCTGTGGGCACCCATGCTCACCTTTGTTGTAGTCCGTAGGGTCTTGGATTGCTAGTTGGATAGTACTGTTGCCCTCGGAGACCTTAGAACTTGAGGTTTACATAGCCCTAATGTGCTCCTCGGTGCTCGGTTGCGCTCTGGACAGCGAGCACCATGTTCAAAACTTCGAGACCTTTTAGATTGGGCTACTGGTTGGATTTCAAAATGAAGAATCAGCGGTAATGAGTTAAAGCTCCAATCTCCATTATAATTTGTTAAGGTTTTTTGTATTGGCGTATTTCGTGAAGTATTTTGAGTCTTGAAGATTGAAGTTGAAGAATTGAAAATCACATACATCAATCTCAAGAAAAATATATTCAAAATGATCAGATACATTAAATTAAATATTTTTGATTATTTGAATACATTCTTATAGTTTAGAAACACTTGGAATAATTTTCATTGCATAAAAATCAAAACTGGATATTTTATATGTTCCGGATCCGGATCAGCCACATCCAGTCCAGACCCCAAACATGATTGGGTTCATGCGAAATTCCAGTCCTGATCAACCCCTATTCAGTCCGAACCCCGAACATTGTTTTTGATAAATCGCATGAATCAGTTCGGATCAAAAAAATCCAGTCCAGACCCCGAACCTGTTTTTCAGGAAATTTTCTTGAAAAAGACAATAGACCGGATCAGCCTAATCCAGTCCAGACCGCCGTGCGAAAAAAAAATTTGTTAAGTCAGTTTTTGATTCTTATCTCTTTCCAAAAGGTTTCTAACCTATAAATACACCCTAAGATCATCTTTTAGGGTAATTCCAAAGGTTCCTAAAATTTCATATATTCCAAAACGGAATCAAAGGTAATTCACGTATAGAGAAGAAAAGGTAAACACCGTTTTATTTTTAGGTTTTCTTTCTCTATATTTATCGGTTTGATTCGAGGTTTTTTTCAATCTCTTTTCTTGCAAAGAATCAAATCGATGAATATTTAGATGGTGTTTCCTTGTATATCTATATGATATGAGTATTCAAATATCATCACTACCAATAAACAAAACAACGATTTCCGAAAGGACAATCGGCGCATGGTTTCGCGTGGCCTTGTGGATTCAAGGTGCTATCGTTTTTGTGGATTCGGAGCGTGGTGCGTTCATGTGATCGATTCGTACCAAAATTGGTGAAGACCGTGGATTCGGTTGGACGTCGTGGATTCGGCGTTGGACGCAAATCGTGGATTCGAGGCGCGTTGTGGAGCGAGCGGAGAAGATCTACTCGGAGCGTATGGAAAAGGTTGAGTCGTAGTGTTATGTTATATCACCTTGTACGTGTTTAATCTTAGTGGATTTCACCGTGTTATCGGTCCCATGGTTTTTTACTTCCGTGATAGAGTTTTCCACGTAAAATCTTGCGTACTTTATTTATTTTCCGCATTGGGTTATTTTGTGACGCCCCACTTCCCAGGGGGTCACCCATCCTAGAACTACTCTAGCTATAGCACGCTTAACTCTCTTAACCTCTTGGGTCTTGCTACCACCCAAAATGCTATAACCGGGTTAAGAGATTTAGTCCTATTATATTATTTATATATAGGACTAATACACATTCCATGGGTGTCACATTCCTCCCCCCTTTAAGCCCTGACGTCCTCGTCAAGCTCAATGACACTCACAAGCACCAGGCGATATGAGACTCATCTCGCTAGCCTTAACCGACCTTGTGGGGAGCTATGCTCCACCCACAACGGTCATTAGCCTGGGAGCCTCGCTCTACCCACTATATAACCCTGGCTCAGCAGAGACTCGTCTCACATTTCCGGCTGGTGAATGGCTCTAACACCATCTGTGATGCCCCACTTCCCAGGGGGTCACCCATCCTAGAACTACTCTAGCTCTAGCACGCTTAACTCTCTTAACCTCTTGGGTCTTGCTACCACCCAAAATGCTATAGCCGGGTTAAGAGATTTAGTCCTATTATATTATTTATATATAGGACTAATACACATTCCATGGGTGTCACATATTTTTTACGTAAAGATTTCTGAGTTTTATTGTTTACACCTATTCACCCCCCACTTTAGGTGGTTTTTCTCCTATTTAGATCCTTGGATCCCATAACCCACAAGTGGTATTAGAGCGGGAATAGGGTTGTAAATAATGGTTGAAGGTGGAAAACATCAATAGACCGCCGTTCTTCGATGGAACAAACTATGCCTACTGAAAAGTACGTATGAGAGCGTTCTTGATTTCCATCGATGAACGAGTATGGCAATCAATTGAGTTTGGATGGACATATCCTACTGAGATTATTGCCGATGATGTTGTCACCATCAAACCTAGGTCGAAATGGACCAAGGAAGAAATTGATGCATCTTCTTACAACGGCAAGGGAATTAACGTCTTACTTAATGCTTTGTCACAATCCGAGTTCTCTCGCGTCTCGGCATGTGAGACCGCAAAAGAAATCTGGGATACTCTACAAGTTACACATGAGGGTATAAGTTTGGTGAAGATTCAAAAACTACAGATGCTTACGAGCTAGTTTGACTCTATTCATATGGCAGAAAATGAATCTTTTACAGATTATTATACACGATTGCAAGATATCGTGAATACATGTGCTAACTTGGGAGAGAAGATCTCATAATCAAAAGTTGTAAGAAAGATCTTAAGAACTCTTCCCGAGAGATTTCGCCCTAAGGTTGCAGCCATTGTAACAATAAAACACCCGGACGAGATCAAAGTAGAAGAATTAGTTGGTGCATTTCAAACTTATGAAATGAATTTTCCTACTAACTATTCTTCTGGAAAGCCTTCATCTTCTTCTAAGTCTTCAGGTATGGCATTGAAATCAACAAAAGAAGAAGACGCGGATTCATCCTCCTCAGACACTAACGATGATCTATCAATGGAGGAATTCGAGAAACAACTTGCACTCTTGATAAGAAAATTTCGCCGAAGCTTTAGAAGGGGAAATTCAAGCAAATCATCATCCTTCTTTAAGTCCAAGAAAGGCAAAGGATTTTCAAGTTCTAAATCAAGAAAGCAAGAGGGTTCTTCAAAGGACAAGAAGAACATTGAAGGACAAATCCAGTGCTTCAAATGCAGAGGTTTTGGCCATATATCAACAGAGTGTCCCAACAAGAATCCGTCAAAGAAGAAGGCAATGCAAGCCGTCACATGGGATGAGTCGTCTTCTAGTGATGAGGATAACAACGCCATGACATTTATTGCGTCCACAACTTCACCTTTCATGTGCTTCTCATCGATTACCTCTGGTTCGTTATCCATCTCCTTCTTGAATGAAAAAACTGCATCGGATAATGAACCGAGCGATTCTGAATGTGAAGACTTTGCTTTTGCTTACCATAAGTTGTTAAGTGATTCTAAGAAATTAGCGAAGCAAAATAAAAGTTTGAGAAGAAGGTTGTGGGATCTTGAAGAACAATCCAATAAGGCAACTTCTTTCTCAAACGCTCTTGAAGAGAAAAGGGATAACTTGAATAAGATAAATGTTTCCCTTCAAGAGAAGAATGAGCATTTTGAGAAGGAACATATTAAATTGATGGATAAAGCTAATTACTTCTTGAAGCTCTATTCCGAGGCTCGGCAAGAAAAATTGGAGATGACGAAGACCATATTCCAACTTAAAGAAGATTTGAAGAGATTTTCATCAGGAAGGAGAAAGTTGGACAAGTTGCTTGGTCTCTGTCAAACGAATCGTTTGGGCCTTGGATACGATCGAACTGGTAAGGATTCAAGTTCGAGCGGTACGAAGTTTGTGCCTCAGTCGGTTGCTCCTCCTCCGACGAAAATCATCGCAACCAATGTTGACAAGCCTACATCATCTTCTTTGGGTTCAACTATTACCAAAGTATGTCATCGTTGTGGTTTTGTAGGGCACATAAGATCAAATTGCAGGTTTGGAGCAAAACGAGCGAATCAAGCGCAACTTGCAACGGCTACCATCAAAATCATTGACTGGAATTCAAGAAGAAATCAACCAAAGGTCAAGAATATTGGTAGTACATCCCTCAAGACAACATTGTCATGGAATTCAAAGAAAAGTGATCAACCGAACAAGACGCGTTCACCAAGGAGATCAACTTCACAATTATTGCCGACGTATTCCAAAACTCGTAAGGTTTGGGTGCACAAAGATGAACTCTTCCCTTGTCTTGTCATTCACACATCACTACATGCATATGACAATACGTCTTGGTATTTGGATAGTGGATGCTCACGGCACATTATCGGAGATAAAAATTATTTTAAATCGTTTGAGAAAACCTCCGGAGGACTTGTTGTTTTCGGAGATGGACGATCTTCAAAAATAGTTGAAAAATGAACAATCACTATTCCAAACGGCCCAGTTTTGAAAAATGTTTTATATGTTGAGGGCCTTAAGACTAACCTCATAAGCATTAGTCAATTGTGTGATGATGGTTTTTCAATTAATTTTTCTACGATAGAATGTCTTGTAACTGATGTAAACCAATCATTCTTTTTGAAAGGGGTTAGATCACAGAATAATTGCTACATAGTTTCTGGTAAATCTATTGAACAATGTAACCTAGTGCCACTTGATAATGAAACTTTTTGGCATGAAAGACTAGGTCGCATGAATTTTAAGGAACTATTTAGAATTACACATAAGGATGTTGTTAGAGGTGTTCCTAAATTGAACTTCAAAGAAAACATTGTGTGTGGTGGTTGCCAAAAGGGAAAACAAACTAGATCCACTCACAAGAATTTGAACCATGTAGGAACAAAACGCCCAATAGAATTATTGCATATGGATTTAATGGGGCCAACTCGTCAACCTAGTTTGGGTGGAAAATGGTACATATTTCTCATGATTGATGATTTTTCTAGATATTCATGGGTAGCATTTTTAAAAGAGAAAGCGGATACTTTTAACTCTTTTCATGATATTTGTTATCGGATTATGATTGAGAAAAATGAAAAGATTGTCTGTGTCCGCAGTGATAGAGGTGGAGAATTTATAAATTCAAAATTCATTGATTTTTGCTCTTCAAACAGCATAAAATATGAATTCTCCACACCTTATACACCTCAACAGAATGGTGTAGTCGAGCGCAAAAATAGAGTTGTACAAGAGATGGCGCATGTTATGCTTCATAGCCGGAAACTCCCTTTGTATTTTTGGACTGAAGCTGTTAACACCGCGGTCTATGTGATCAATCGTATCTATTTGCGCCCGGGTACTTTAAATATACCATAAGAGCTATGGTTTAGTAGAAAACCGAATATCAAATATTTTCATATCTTTGGGAGTCGTTGTTACATTTTACGTGATCGTAAAAATCTTGAAAAATTCGACTCTCGTAGTGACGAAGGAATTCTTATGGGTTATTCTACAAATAGTAGAGCATATCGGGTATTTAACCTTGAATCTAAAATGATGATAGAATCCTTCAATGTTAAAGTAGATGAAACTTTTCATTTTTCTTCTAATAAATCTACTCCTGATATGTTTCTCGTCACGCCCCGGCGTCGAAACTGCGACTCGGGCTCGCCAACAGATCCGCCGCCCATACGGGAAGCCCCGTATAGACGAAGCGACTAACCTGCAAAAGATCAACTACACTATACAGATATCAGAGCTGAAAAGTAAACTACTAAATAAATATATACAACTCCTCAAATAGTACATGTCAGGTCCTCACAATACATAAGTCGCTCCAAAACTAAAACTCTCAAAAGTAAAAAGTACATGATACATCCCAAAATCACTGACAGTACTAGTACATCACCAAAAGGGTACATCTACTCTCACTGGAAGAAGACTGGTAGGGATCTAGCTCGCGACTCCCTTACCTCGATCAGTAGGATCAGCAACTGGAGCAACAGGAACTGGAGTAGAGGTCCCTGGGGAAAAGTCACCACGGCGGGTGTGAGAACTACATCCCACAGTAGTTCTCAGTGGATACCACCAACAAGCCCGATGGTCTGCCCACTAAGTCTACTAGAGGCATAAAGTAACAAATGCAATACTGAAAGGAAAAGAGCTGGAAAATAACTCTACAGCTACTATGCCTCTATCTAAATGCTCAAGGAGTGCTACTGATGGAAACATGATGCATCTACTATCTCTCAAATATAATCACCCAATCTACACTGACTGCCACATAGGGTCCAGTCAAACCTGCGCCCACCTACGGCCGTTACATCCAAGGAGGACCGGATTTACGTAGGGCGTTTGTGACTGCCAAAACTGGCCCAGCCAGAGAGACTGTGTCGACAAGTCGCGATAGCAAAGTAACAGGCCCAGCTCTGAAGTGGCACTCGAGGGGCGCGACCCCACCGAGGAAAGTATCTGCGCATCTCTATCGAGCTCAATATGGCTCATGCAGGCTATAGTCCAATCCACGATCAACAAGATCGACAGTACCCAAATCACCTCTCTAACTCACAAACAGGAACCACTCCACAGCCAACTGTCACGCCCCGAGTCCGCCAATTTGTACGGTTCGGGCACGCCAACAGACCCGCCAATCGGGTATGACCTTTCACTACCCAAAAGGAACGGTAACATCCATAATCATACAACAAGTATATGCGGAAGCTCAATATCAGAGTACTAAAAATCACTATAAATTTGAACTTTCATTTTATAAACAAACAGTTTAAGCGATAATGAAAGCATACAAGAGTGAACCATGAACTAAATTTATTACACTTTACATTTCTGAACTTGCAAATAAAATTATTACAATTCTTTTACATAAATTCCTCACCATACAAAGTTCACTCAAGAAATATATAAAAGGGATACCTCTGCTAGACCCTCTAGGTCTCTATGCTGCTGGGCCCTTGCCCCTGTCGTATGCCTCGCCGTCTGCATCTGAAACGTCTCGACCGCCGTATCCATACCTGAACCTGTGGGGGGGAGTCACCCAAGGGGTGTGAGAACTACGACATAGTTCCCAGTGGGTTCAACCACCGAGATAAAGTGTCCTACACCACTTGGTCCAATGGAAGCAATAATAATAGTGCTAGGAAACTAAAATCCTCAATATCAAATGCGGCTATGCAATATACATGTCACTACCCTATCTGTGTATACTCATCGACCCAGCACTACCCTGTCCAGCCACACTAGGCTGCTAAGCACCAACTCGGCCACTATGCCGCTGTATACAGGGTCAAACTAACCCGGCCACCTTGGCCACTCTAATTTCTCTTTATTTCTTTAAATTCTGGTGCTTTAGTTCAAGTTAACCCTCAGAAATTCTTATCCAATGGGCCCCAGCCCGGTAGTCCTGCTACCATAAGATAAGATTTCTAAGGTTGCCGATAACACTCGCAAGTGTTACCCCGTCCTACGGGAGAAACGTGCCAGACGGGTCACTGCCCGGGAGAGGGATCCTGCCGCTCCTCCAACAAGGGTCACGTTTCCTCCCCGCAGGTACGCCCGTTTTATCTTTATATTTTCTTTCTTTTCTTTTCTTTTTCTTTCTCTTTTTACTTTAGTTCTTAGCCTCTTTGCCTTAGAACACTTGCTTTTCTTTCTTATTCGAGCTTATAGCTCCCTTTTTGCCACTGGCAAATCTCTTTCTCTTTTCTTTGAGCATTTAGCTCTTTACTTTCACTTTAAGCCTTTCGAAAGTACCTCGTCCGACGGGTCACTGCCCAGGGAGTCCTGCTCCACTTGACGAGTCTCAAATTCGAAGGCGTCGTTTACATTTCTTTACATTCTCTTTATCTTGAGCAATTTGCTTGTCTTGCTCCTTAATCAATTTTAGCTCTATCTTTGAGCAATTTGCTTGTCTCGCTTATTAACCACTTTTTCATCCCTTACCCTAGGTCTTGCCACACGGGTAACCAGAGAGTCTTCTGGACTCTCACACATTTCTCTTTTACTTATTTAACTCAAATTGAAGTTAAAGTTACTTTCCATTTGCCCAGACACCCTATGACTTTCTAGGGTTATATTTGTTTAATTCTTTAACCTTGGGATCTTATCCCACTTTCCTGATTCCTCACTGAATCCTGGAGTTAACTTAACTCTATTTTTTTCTGTTCCACTTTAACTTAGAGTTACACTGACTCTAATTTCCCGTTCCACTATTATCTTAGAGTTACACTGACTCTAATTTCCTATTTTCCCTTTCATGTCTCCACACTTGATCCATTTCACTTTTCTTTGTTTAACTCTAATTGAGGTTAAACCAGTCCATCCCTTTACCTAGACGCCCTATGACTCTCTGGGGTCATGTTCACTAAATTCTTAACCGTGGGATCTAATCCCCTTTTTCTGATTCCACCCTGAACTTAGGGCTAACGTAACTCTATTTTCCTGTCTGTGAGTTTGAACTCCTCGTGTTCACCTTAGGCTCCCTTTACCTAAGTTCCATGTCATACTTGTCCTAGAGTTCCTTGACTCTATGCTGATCACTAGTTCACCTTAGGTTCTCTTTACCTAAGTTCCAGGTCATATACATGCTAGAGTTCCCTGACTCTATATTGATCACTCTATCCAGTGTCCTTAGGTTGTCACCTAAGACCATGCCACTCGTCCTCCCTAGGATAACTCCTAAGTTGATGTCACTCGTCAAACCCCTATACTAGGTTTTCTCCTAGTCTTACTACCAACAACTGTTGTTCCCTTATGTCACGTGATTCCTAGGGTTATACCCTAACATACTCATAATCATGAATAGCTAATCATTTTCATGCATGCAATTATTTTCATCTCATTCATAAAATAATAATTACCTCTACGCATGCATATTCATCACATATGTTTGGCAACCAACAGTTGCACTTTTCCTCTGTGTCTCTTTGCACATACACCACTATTCCCCTATCTCTGGCAATCAACAGTTGCT
Organism: Tillandsia leiboldiana; assembly: GCA_029204045.2. Lineage (NCBI taxonomy): Eukaryota > Viridiplantae > Streptophyta > Magnoliopsida > Poales > Bromeliaceae > Tillandsia > Tillandsia leiboldiana. The sequence goes on from CM055060.1 coordinate 9,448,233, forward strand.
CTTTTTCATCTGAATCCATCTATACAGGCAATCAATATCATAATTACCTAACGCCTCTAACAGGCTACTATCATGCTTCGAATCGAAAAGCAAGGGAGCAAGGGGAGAGGTCACCCAATTTCGGCAGAATTCCCCACCTTGTGGTGTCCCCAATTGCTTGTAGACACTTGCAATTGGTCTTCGCGCGACCCCACTTGTTCCCTCGAGCTTGCACGCAAAACGGTGCACCTCCCTCGAGTCCGCATGCAAAATGGTGCACGTCCACCGAACCTGCACGCAAAACGGTGCGCATCAGCAAAACCCACACGCAAAACGGTGCGCAGCACTTCAGTAGGCACGCAAAACGATACGCGTCAACTCAACCTGCATGCAAAATGATGCACGTACCTCGAATCTGTACGCAAAACGGTACACGTTCGACTGTAAGATTGCACGCAAAACGATGCACGTTTTTCTAGTCCCGCACGAAAAATGATGCATAATATTAGGATCGGCACGCAAAACGGTGCGCGATAACACAATCGGCACGCAAAACGGAGCATGTACCTCGAGTTGGCACGCAAAATGGTGCATTTTTCTCTTTCAATGTTGCACGCAAAACGGTGCATGTTTTCCTAGTTTGCGTCCAAAACTGTGCATTTTCGCCGAATCCGCATGCAAAACGGTGTATTTTCTACAAACTGGCGCGCAAAACGGTGCATGCCCAAAATGCCCGGGATAGTCCGCGCAGCAAAACGGCACAGTAGAACTCGGTCCCTAACACGCAAAACGGCACGGGGTCAAATCTTACTCTAAAAAGGAAACTTAACTGTGCCAAAAATATCGTAAAATAACGTGCGGTTCTTACATCGCACAGTCGCGCCGCCCATGAGGTCCACGGCGCGCTCGCGCCCCACGAAATTCCCTCTTCTTTTTTTTCTTTTCTTCTCTCTCTATCTCTCTCTCTCTCTCCCTCTCTCGAAGCTCGATTGGAGAAAAAAAAAATGGAAGGAGAAGAGGGAGGGTCTGCGGGGAAGAAGGAAGAAGAAGAAAAGAAAAGAAAAAAGAAAAAGAAAGAGAAAAGAAGGGAGGGAGGGGTGGTGGTGGACCGGGTTCACGGGCTCCCCCCAATGGGGGCCCGCCACTTGGCGGCCCACCCCTCCCACGGGGGCGCGCGCCCCTGCGCCTTGCGGGCGCGCCCCCAGGGGCGCGCTTCCCCGCGCCCGTACGGCCGAATGGGGGGCGGCCAAGTGGCGGTCCCCCCTTTTGACCCACCTGCCACAGAGCCCCCGCCACTTCGATTTCCGCGCCGCCGTCGCCTCAGAAATCCGTTTCTCTTTCGGTTTCTGTCCATTTTTCGTTCGTTTCCGTCCAAACTTGACAGACGGCATCGTTTTAGCTTAATTTACCATAAAAAATTTAAATTTTCAGTTTGGTCCATTTCTGGGTCACCAAAAGCCTCGCTGTATCCAGAATCACTGGCGGACCCCGTTCTCACAATCCGGATATCCTATCAACCCGAAATTTTTACTGTGGCCTTAAAACATAATTACGAAGCTCCCTAAATTTTCTCAGAATTTTTCGACACTGTTTACGGAGTCCGTTCTCGCTATCAGGCATCCGATTAACGCGAAACTTTTTCTGTGGTCTTAAAACATATTTACGGGGCTCCCGTAATTTTCTCGGAATTTTCCGACACTGTGAATTTTCCACTAAAAATCTGGGCCCCCTTTCTCCAATAAAATTCCAGATTTCTCCATTTTAACCCGATTTGGGCCCAACTCGCGTCCCAATGTTCTATACTTTCCTAACTTTCATAACACTAGTATTTCATACCACCTTTATCTACATTTATTTATGTGCCGAAAATTCGGTACTTTACACCAACAACAATGAAGGGTCCGGGAACCCCGAAAGACTAGAACCTACAACCCAAATCGACCAAGAACAGGCTCTAGGTATAGCCTTTCGTTGTTCTCGACCCAAAGAAAAAGGCAGCCCTTAGAACCCAGACTACTCTAATCATCTCGAGTGGGGAAGTTTACAGGAAAAATATGACATTTATTACTGAAAACCATTTTTCACTCAAACCCACGCGGTGTGAGGACTAAAAGTAGTTCATTTTTTGAAAAACCATCTTGATTTGAGGAAAACCCATTTTCAATGATTTTTAGTTCTTTTAGGAAAAATAGTTAGAAAACAAGTTTTTATACCCAAACCTCGAATGGCAAATGCCTTCGTCCAATCAGACAAGAACAGACTCCGGCGACCCTTCGATGTTTGGAAGAAAAACATTGGTTGACTAAAATCGTGTGTGTCCAAAAAGGTTCTGGGTTCAAGGTCCTGCTGTCACTGGTATACTACTTGTAATATCACGAACTATCTTGTATTTATTTTCAACCCCTTTTGAATAAATTAGTTGTTTAAGGGATTAATTAGCGGGATTTCTTGGGTACTGCATCGGTGCGTGCGAGCATTTTTTCGGTGTTAGAGCTCGAAAAATAGGGAACGGCAAAGCGATCGGATCTTAAATCCGATTTGCGGATCTCCCGGAATGGGATTATGAGGGTTTCGGTACTCGTAGGATGCACCGGAACCCGTGCCACGTGATCGGCACGCTTTTCGAGGAGAAGGGGATCTTTCTGTTATATCTTCCGATTAAGGGTTTTATTTTGTACGTACGAGGGGGAAAATAAAATATTTACTTATTATTTTCAAGAAAGCGGAAACCCTAATCGGAGAGAAAAGAGATCGGGTCTTCCATCTTCTTCGATCAACGTGCCGGAAGCCGGGATCGGAGCGTCACCGTCAACGGGGAGCGGATCCGGATTCTCACTACCGCGAGGAACGAGATCGGGTTGTCTTCTCTGTTTTAGCGAGGTTAGCGGCGTTTACCTCTCTCACGTTTTCGTTGTTCTGAGTTTCGTGTTTTGGTTTCGGGTTTTTGCGTTTTTGGTTTGTCGTTTGGGCGTCCTAGGATGCCCTAGCCGGTGCCGCGCCGCTTTATGGCCGCGCGGGGTTGTTGTGCCCGCTCGGGGCAGCCGCCGCTGCCGAGCGCGGGGGGAGGGGGAGGAGCCCGCGCGGAGCACACCCGCGCGGGGCTGCGCCGCATGCAGCGCGCTCGCATGGGGCTGGTGCCCGCGCGAGGCCGCACCGCCGCAGTGAGCGCCTGCGTGGGGGCTGGTGCCCGCGCGGGGCTGTTCCGCATACGCCGCGCCACCGCGCCGCGTTGTCTTTGCGACACGCTGTTCTCGCGCCACGTCTGGGTGGGTCTTTGCGTTCTCTGTCTTGTACATTTTTGGACAGAGTTTAAGGCTACGGTTTTCGCAGGTCTCGGTTTAGCTTACCGATGTTATGTTTTGTTGGGGTTTTTCCTTTTTAGGTCTGGGAATCGTGCAAGGGCGCAGGATGGTTTCAGGTGTTCTGTTCAACGCGATCCAAGGTGGGTACCCTTATCGTGCGTCCTTTTTAAAGTGAGGTCTCAATTTGTGTTTTGTAAGAGTAAAGTAGACGTGCTAATGGTTTACAACTAACCCCTTTTCGCATGAGTATCCTTTTATGACTATCTGTTACGACGGGTGTCGCGGTGTTCTATATCGCACACCGTCTTCGGTTTTTATGCTCATGGCTGCTCACACTCACACCAGCGGTTTGGCCACCGCATCGGTGTACTTTTCCGGAGAGGTGGTACGTTGACCCGTGTACTCCACAAGGTGACGTGGTGGGGGGCCCCTTTCGGGTACTTAAGGTGCCGCGCAAGTACCGTAGAGGGGTTAAAAGCTCCAAGGTTAGAGCAAGGTGAATTTTGTTCGCTGGAGGTCTTTAGGCCTTCTGGCAGGTGTTCCGTTTCGACTTACAAGGGTATTGTGGATTCATGAGGGGGAGTTTTGGATGCTCTGGTTATCGGTTTGCTTTCCTTTCAGTATTCTTGCATCTTTTATGTTGATATCTACCTCTTATTCTTCGGTTACTGACTTCCCACACTGTGACAGGTTCGGTCAAGGGTGGGGTCCGGGACGACAGTGAGGCCGCGACTCGAGGATCTTAGCCCGATTAGGGGCTGGTGACTTTTCCTTTACTTACGTTTCGTTTACTTTTGGTTAGTTAGCTTATGTGCGTGTGATACTTGTTGTGTGGATGTTGGATTCGAACTGCGTTTTACTGTGGATGAATGTTTCCCTTACTAGTTGTTGTTCCGGTCACTCTTTTCAAATCAAGTAAAAAGGGTTGCGAAAATATTTAATAAAATCAGGGTGTCGTGTGGGCACCGTTTTACAACCCGTGGATTTATTCTTTCAAAATGCGGGTGGCCGGCTTGGTTATGGCGATTGATGATATCTTTTCCTTCAATGAAACTGTTTGGCTAGTGTGGTTAAAGTGCGTTTTATACTTGCGACGTCGTGCATATACAAAGGAGACTCCGTCCGTTTGCAGGGTGAATTTGTATATGTGGCGGATCTGCGCACGTGCCCGGCGGGGGTACTTATAGAAAAAAAAAAATGTGCACATTTTTCCGCTTACTTTAAACCCCGGGGCGTGACAGATTTTATGGTATCAGAGAAAACAGCTTTAACCACGGTAGTCGTTGACCAACATCCACAGAAGTACATCACCACTAGCAACTGACCAACGAGATAGTCAAGGAATAAGTGCGTAGAGCGCGAGTGTGTTTGGGGAAAAAGGGGATAGAGTTCCAGTTTGTTCGCAGGTCATAGTGTTAGACCAGTTAGGTCTAGGGTTGACTTGGCTTCTTTGTGTACAGCCGATAATGGCCCGGACTAGGTCGTCAACTGATAACATAGAGGCAGACGGAACGGCACCGACGGCTGCGGAGAATCAGCTTTTTCGGCAACAACTGCGAGAGATGGCCCAACTGTTAGTTATATGCCCTATAAGCCAATCGGTGACACAACTATAGGGTTTGTATCTTTGTATCTTTTATTAAATTAATAAATTGGCATTTATTCATTTATATTATTGTTATATATATATATATATATATATATATATATATATATATATATATATATATATATATATATATATATATATATATATATATGAATCGTCCTTAGAATTAATGGTAAAAGAATCATATTTCTAAGATGTTAGGAATTTGAGACATGTATTCTTTTGTAATTAATTTTAAATGCTCCTGATCATAGGATTATCACGAGGGCGATGATAAATTCGGTTAGGTCAGTGTATACTGTGCTTTCCTTATGGGATGATGAGTCTTAAGTCATTAGTGTGGTGACACTAAAGCAAGTATACAAGTGAATGTTGGAGAACATTTTCACTGAGCGTGACCAATTATGAACAATCACATGGATGTCTACTCACTCGTCAGTAAATTGTTCCATGCTGTAGTAGTGTGAGTGATCCTTTGACCTGAGGCACCACAGTTATCTTACGTATGGGTTACTGTTGTTTGACTGTGTAAATACTTTATACCCTAATCATGAGTTAAAGTCAACATATGTTGTCTACAGTGGGTCATGCGTAAAGATAGGTGTGTGTCAAGATGGAATCTATCACCCTCGGTAGAGAGGTAACTATCCTATACTATCTGTTCTTTAAGATATAAAAGCCCTTGGCCAAGGTAGTGTGATTTTATGAAAATGAGTTTTCATATATCAGTTAATGATCAGATAAGATATATAATTGAGTAATGGGGTTTGATGAGTTATCCATAACCTCGGCTCAATTAGGACAAGTGATAGAAGGATTTAATCACACGGTAACTACACCTAGAGGTTTAGTCTATTCTACTTGGATTACCGCGACATACTGCTAGGTGCCACTCGTGGATTGTGGGACCCACATGAGTGATTAAGATAGTTAATCACACTCAATTGGGAGAGTCAAAAATATTTTGGTCCATCGAAAGGAGTTTCGATGGTGACACTAAAAGAGTTGAGCGTCACATCTCACAACCAGGTAGAATTGAATCTATGTGGTCACACATAATAAAGGTTGCGTGTCATTTGTGCTTAGAGAATTTATAGAGACCATTTTGCTAAAATAACAAAGTATTTGTTATTTGCTAAGCTAGTTAGCAATATATATATATATATATATATATATATATATATATATATATATATATATATATATATATATATATATATATATATATATACATATGTATATGTATATTTATATATATACATATACATATGTATGTATATATATATATATATATATACATATGTATTTATATATATATACATATATATATACATATATATATATATATATATATATATATATATATATATATATATATATATACATATGTATATGTATATACATATGTATATGTATATACATATGTATATATATGTATATGTATACGAGGAAGTAATCTCTCTCAAAAATGTGACAAAGGTTAAGATCGAGAGAAAAGAAAAGAAAGTCATTGATCCAATCATATAGAGCCCTCTTGTAATCATAAGAGAAAGTTTCCCCCTATAATAATTGGTCTCTATATTATAGTTAATTCTCTTGAAATTGCTAGCACAATTTGAGAATTAATTATTCTCCACATTGATACAAGAAATCACGAAAGGAGTTTCGAGATTATATTGTGTGAAGCACAAATCCCGGAGCAGCCTTGTGTGGATACACATAGAGGCCGGACAGTTGTGCGGCTCAAAGGACCGGAAGTTCAGATCCAATATCAACCGACAGACAATTTCAATAATCAGCAAAGGTTGAAATTCTAACCCTTCTTCTAATTAGATTAGAATAATAATTTTTGTGTGTCTCACGAGATGATCTTGTAACATATTTATATATATATACAGTAATATCATAAATGTTATGATGTTAAGGTATATTTGATTAGATCATATTTATGATCATAAAATTTATTTCCGCTGCATTAAATGCGCATGCACGCGCATCCGTTTTCTTACACCAACAGCTAGCGGACCTCACAGAACAAGTACGTCATTTGACGCAGCAACTAGCTACGTCCGTGGTGGTTACCTAGGCCCCTCCACCCGGGCCAACCGCACCTACGACGGCACCGCCGGTAGTAGACGGCGAGACCACGATCGCCCCTCCTCATATCGCGACAACCGGGGTACCATCGGTTCAGTCTACAGTGCCTTTTGTAACCCCAACGCCGACGACTTTGGAACCCACGCCAGGAGCTACAGCCGAAGCCTCTTTGAGAGAGACTGTGATATTACCTAGCCCCGTAGAGCCCGCTGTCGCCGCGAGGGAAGCGTCTGTTCAGCAGACCGAACGAGACAGGGTGAGGGCGAATTTGGCAAATTTCAGAAAATACGACCCACCTGTGTTTGAAGGAGAGACGACCGATCCGTGGGTCGTGGAAAAGTGGGTGGATACTATGGAAAAGCTTTTCGAAGATTTGTTGATGGAGGAATATGAACGGGTCCCCTTGGCTGTCCACTTCCTTGAGGGAAACGCCCGCATGTGGTGGAAGACGGTGCGCCCTGACCCCTCGAAGGGCACCGCCCTTCCATCATGGACTACATTCCGAGAAAAGCTATTTAGGGCGTTTTTCTCCAACAGCGTCAAACAACAGATGGAAGACGATCTGAAGCACATCAAGCAGGGGAGCGGGATGGTTATGGAGTACCAGCGGGAGTTTGTAAGATTGGTCAATTGCGTACCCTTTGTTATAAGGGACGATTCCCACAAGGCCCAACTCTTCGTAGATGGTCTGCGGAGTGATATCTTTCAGGTCGTGCAAGCGGCAGACTTGCACACTTTCCAGAAGGTGGTCGACCGAGCCACCATAGTGGAGCGAGGATTTGAGGTTACGCGAGCCCGACGGGAGGGCTTTGAGCATGACAAGGACAGGAAGCGACCTCAGTCCTACTCTGGAGGAGGCTATTCCAGCGGAAGCCGACCCCCAAAACATGCGAGATCGCAACGAGGAGCCAGGAGCGCACCGACGGGAGGACAAAAGCCGGTGGATAAACCTTGCATCATTTGCGGTGGAACACACCGAGTGAATGAGTGTCATAAGAGGCACGACCACTGTTTTCGTTGCGACAAGCCGAGTCACTTCCGTTTCAACTGCCCCTCGAACGCGGGAACAGCATCCTCGGCAGCGTCTGCACCTTCGCCGCAGCAACAAGGACGGGGAAAAGCTCCTTCAAGATCGACCACTCGCCCACCAGCACCCCGACGGGAAGGGGAGGCGTGGCCGCAATCAGGAGGGAGAGTCTACTCGATGACCCACCAGGAGACGGACCCACCGGAGGGCGTGGTAGCAGGTATTACTCTAGTCTCAGATTTTCGCGCTAGAACCCTTTTTGACACTGGAGCATCCCACTCGTTCATGTCTCGTGAGTTCGCATATACTCATGATTTTGAGGGGACACCTCTTCGTAGTGTAATGTCGGTTTCGACCCCTGGGGGACCCTTAGAAGCGAATAGTTTTATACCTTCCTGCCCGATAAGGTTGGGAAGGTTACATTGCCCTTGGAATTTTGTGGTAATCCCGCTTAAGGAATTCGATGTGGTACTCGGTATGGATTGGCTCACTAGGTACCAGGCGGTGATCGATTGCGAGAAGCACCAGGTGCGGCTGCAGGAACCTGTCTTTCCGGATCACGTATACTTGGCATATAAGAGCACCTCCTTCTCTTCTATTATCTCTGCGTCGGTGGACTTAGCGACTCGACCCTCGACACAGCTCTCGGATATCCCTATCATAAGGGATTTTTCGGACGTTTTTCCGACCGAACTGTCCGGGATGCCCCCCTGAGCGAGAAACTGAATTCACCATCGAGCTTCTCCCAGGTACGCAACCTATCACCAAGGCACCGTATCGAATGGCGTTTGTAGAATTAAGAGAGCTCAAGGCACAACTAGAAGACCTTTTGGATAAGGGGTTTATCAGGCCAAGTGTGTCGCCTTGGGTGTCACGCCCCGGGGTCGAAACTGCGACCCGGGCTCGCTAACAGATCCGCCATCTGTACGGAAACTGCCGTACAGACGAAGCGTCTAACCTGCAAAAGATAGAACTACAGCTACACAGATATCAGAGCGGATAAGAAAGCTGTAATATAAAATCTCACTACTAAAAGCTGAAAAGGAATACAAGCTCCATCTCCCGAATACAAGGTGATACAAAAGAAATCCACCTATACATCATCTACAAATCCAAAAGGGAGATAGCTAAACTAGAAATGTAACAATACATGATCAGCTCCCATAGTCCGGGATGGTACATCTACCTCACTCTAAAGTAACAATGCTGGTAGGGAACTATCTCGTGACTCCCTGTCCTCGGTCCGTCAAGCCAGCTCGGGCAGGAACGGAAGAAAAAGCCTCAGCAACCTGTCACCGACAGAGGGTGTGAGAACTACATCCTACAGTAGTTCTCAGTGGGTACCGTCTCCAAGAACCACGGTCTGCCCACTAAGTCTACTAGAGGCCTAAGATAACAGAAAAAGACTGCAATAATGAAAAGTAAGCTGGAAAGTATCTACAGCTATCATGTCTCTATCTACTATGCTCAAAGGAAAAGAACACAGACGATGGTATGCATCCACTCACTACTGACAATATGTCAAAAGTACTATGCTCAAAGGACAGCTCACTAAGGCACAGTAAGCATACTCTCTCACATAACACCCAATCTCCATGACTGCCTCATAGGGTCCAGTCCAGCCTGCGCTCCACTACTGCCACTACGCCCAAACAGGACTTGGTCTTACGTAGGGTGTCCTACACGGACTATCTCAATCTCAAGCGAACTCTAGTGTATCAACTAGTCGCATCCTCGCAGCCTCGTCAGGCTCGGTATCATCATCGCACCCGGGGCGTAGCTCGAGGGGAGCGACCCCACCGAACTCAAGTATCACAAATATCTCATAACTGGCATGAAATGCCAGGCTCAGCAGGCTATAATCCACGATCAAACAGATCGGTATCTCAAAGCTCGAAACACAACTCAGTCGGAAATGAACCTCGACTCGAATATGAAAAGCCCAAGCACTCTCACGGTTATGTCGGAGAACCCTCAACGACCCAACTCACAACACTAACTCACAGCTGGGACCGCCGTCACTCCAAACGGCTCCCACAACAACACCCCACTCATAGGCGAGAAGAACCGACTGACGCGGCAAGGATCCGAAAATCCCGATAGACCGGTGCCTAGAACCCCAATCAAACAAGAACAGACTCTAGGCTCAACCTATCGAAGTTCTCGATCCTTTACCGTTCAGGGATTCGGCCCCTCTCGGTTAAAGTGGGAAACTAACTCAACTAACAAACTCCCGGCTGGAGATGCTCCACAGCCCGATCCGCGAAGGGTCCGAAAACCTCGGGAGACTAATACCTACGGCCCCGATCAAGCAAGAACAGGCTATAGGCGTAGCCTCCCGTCGCTTTCGGCCCAAGAAGGAAATCAGCCCTTAGAACCCAGACCACTCGAATCATCTCGGGTGGATAAGTTTATAAGAAACAGTGACGTTTATTAAGAAACCATTTGATCTGAGAGAAATCCATCTTTTAATGATTTTTAGTCTTTATAGGAAACCATTTGAAAACAAGTTTTATTTCCAAACCTCGAAGAGCTAATGCTCTCGTCCTATCAAACAAGAACAGACTCAGGCGACCCTGCGAGGCTTGGAAGAAAACATTGGCTGACTAAAATCATGTGTTCGTCCAAAAAGGTTCTGGGTTCAAGGTCCTGCTAACACACGTGCACCACGATCACAACACGGTGGTGACGAGAAGAACAGCGAAAACTAAACTCTTGGGACCACCGTTTATCTGAAACGGCTCCCAAACGCCAACACTGGCCTAACCCAGCCACCAGACCCCACTCGGCCCCCGGCCCGAGTGCAACACCCATCCCACAACACCCTGACCACTCGGCCCACTACCTGGGCGAGGAACTCTATGTCCAGAAGGATATGCAATGTGTGGAATGTCTAAAGCATAAAAGAACCTAGCCCAGATTAAGGTTCTCTATTGGTCTGGTTAACACATGCTCATATGACGGGGGTGCTAGTCAAGGTTCCAATAGTACACTTATACTAGCATGCAAATCCTATCATGATAGAATTAGAAGAAAGTCCATAGACTTGGAGAGAAAACCAACCCACCTCTGCTCGCCACCAATTGCTTGTCGACACTTGCAATTGGGCTCGGCGGGATTACCTTGCCTCCACGGGGTCCGCACGCAAACGAAGCACGGTGCCAGAATCCGCACGCAAATCGGAGCACGCCGTGACCAACCACCAGACCGCGCGCTCCGCGGATGCCTCGAAGCCAGCCCGCGGCTCAACGCGGTGGAGAAACTCACAACCAGCCTCGACGGAAGCTAAAAACAGCACTGCAATCGCCAGGAAAGAAGAAATCGCAAAATCAGTCAAACGGTCGAAAACCGAGCATCCGGCGGCGAAAAACAGCCTCCGTCGGCGAAAAACTGCGCCCGACGGCGAAAAACAGCCCCGTCGGCGAAAAACAGCGCCCGATGGCGAAAAACAGCGCGCGGCGGCGAAAAACTGCTCCGTCGGCGAAAAACTGCACCCGACGGCGAAAAACAGCGCGCGGCGGCGAAAAACTGCTCCGTCGGCGAAAATCCTACGAAAACTGCTCGCGAAAATCCTGCGGAAACTGCTCACGAAAAAGGCTCAAAAACTGCTTGCGAAACAGCTCCGACGGCGAAAATCCTGCGAAAACTGCTCGCGAAAATCCTGCGGAAACTGCTCGCGAAAAAGGCTCAAAAACTGCTTGCGAAACAGCTCCGACGGCGAAAATCCTACGAAAACTGCTCGCGAAAATCCTGCGGAAACTGCTCGCGAAAAAGGCTCAAAAACTGCTTGCGAAACAGCTCCGACGGCGAAAATCCTGCAAAAACTGCTCGCGAAAATCCTGCGGAAACTGCTCGCGAAAAAGGCTCAAAAACTGCTTGCGAAATAGCTCCGACGGCAAAACCGGCCTCCGTCGGCGGAAAAACGGGGCCGGCACGCAAACCGAGGTGTCGCCGCGGTCCCGGGGCACGCCGAGCGGCGGGGACAGCAGCCGCGCGGCCCAGGAGGTCGGCCGCGAGGAGCAGGGGCCCGCTGCGCGGCGCTGCGTGCGGCGCCCAGCGGCGCGACGCGCAGCGCGCGCCCGCGCAGGCCTGCGCGCGGCCCGCGCGGCCCGCGCGCGGCCCTGCCGCACGCGCCCCTGCGCGCGGCCTGGCAGCACCGCGCGCGCGCCTGCGCGCGACCAGGCAGCGCCGCCGCAGGGTGCTGCCAACAGCAGCACCCTGGCGCCGCGCGTGCGCCATTGCGCACGCGCGCGGCCGCCGGCGACGGGAAAAAATTTACATAAAAAGAAAATCCCGAAAAAATTCGATAAATCCCGGTTTCATTTTTAAAAGTCCAACAAAAATTCCCAAGTGCCCAAAAATAAATCCAAAGATCCAAAACTCAAATATTTATTTCTAAAAAAAACAAAACACCCAAATACATACCTCAACGACGCGCCCACGCGCTCCACGGCCACCACCTGAAGGTCCACCACCAAGAACAAGACCTCAAAACTCTCCTCCTTCTTTTTCTCTTTTCCTTTCTTCTCCTTTTCTTTTCTTTCTTTCTTTTCCCTTGCTTTCTCTGCTTCGTGGGAGCTACAGAGGTGGAGGGGAGGAGGTAGGTGGTGAAGGTGAGGCTAACACATGGGTGAGATTACCACCCCCAAAGGCAACCTACTACTTAATTAAGTAGAAACTTAATTAAGCCTTAATTAACAAGTGAAAGCCCAAATAAAAAAATAAACAAAAACACTTACCTCTAATCCACAACCCCACAACCACTCTCACTGCCACCAAGCTAAGAGCTCCATTTAATTAGAAATCGATCAATTATAATATTAAATAATCCAAAAAGACCCTCTCCAACTCACTTTTTACCTTCGGGCTCTCCGCCGCTGTCCGGAACCTCCCGAACTCCGCTGTAAATGGAAAGTACACGCGCTCACAGCTTTTTCTCTTCAAAAAGCTCATCTGTTGAGTCGGGGTGCTCAAATCAAAAGCCGGCTCCGAAACTGTCAGTTCCGACTCACTTTTTGCCTCCGGATCCTCCGCGTCAGTCCGGAACCTCCCGAACTTCGCTGTAATCTGATAATATACCTGTTCCAAGTGTTCCTGAATTTTCTGTACTCCACTGTGAGATCGGTAAATTCCCAAATCCAATCCTCAATCGGCGCACTATGCCGGAAAAGTCCCGAATCAAGCTGGGACTTCTGCGTTGATCCAAATCAACCCGACATCAACAGTAATCACAACGCAACATGCCCGAGGCAAACTCTCTGCTCCACAACATCATGTGCGGTCGGCGCGCCATCCGAAGACCCGGTACTCTACATTGGGGCACACCCGTTCTTTTCGTGCGGAAAAAAGACGGGAGTTTGCATCTTTGTATCGATTACCGGGAGATAAACAAGGTTACGGTGAAAAACAGGTATCCCTTGCCTCGGATTGATGACCTGTTCGACCAACTGCAAGGAGCGACAGTATTCTCGAAGTAGATTTGCAGTCCGGCTACCATTAGCTTAGAGTTCGAGGTGAGGATATACCTAAAACAGCCTTTCGAACTTGATATGGTCATTATGAGTTTACGGTTATGCCGTTTGGACTTACGAATGCCCCAGCGGTGTTCATGGATATGATGAATAGGATATTCAAACCCTTCTTGGACCAAGTTGTAGTGGTCTTTATTGATGACATTCTGGTCTACTCACGAACAGATGAGGAACATGAGGAGCATCTACTAGTAATCCTTCAGACTCTCAGGGATCATAAGTTGTTTGCTAAGCTCAAGAAGTGTGAGTTCTGGCTTCGTGAAGTGCGCTTTTTGGGACAGATAGTTTCCGCAATGGGAATTGCGGTGGATCCTAAGAAGGTGGAGTCAGTAACTAACTGGCCCCGACCGACTACAGTAACGGAAGTCCGAAGCTTCTTAGGATTGGCGGGGTATTATAGACGCTTCGTGGAAGGTTTCTCAAAAATTGCCACCCCTCTGAGTCGTCTAACCCGGAAAGGGAAGAGATTTGTGTGGACGACTCAATGCCAGGAGAGCTTCGAGGAACTCAAGGACAGGCTGACACGGGCACCCGTGCTTACATTATCGACACCCGGTGAGGACTTCGAGGTTTATTACGACGCATCGCGGAGCGGTCTCGGAAGTGTTCTGATGCAACAGGGAAAAGCCATAGGCTACGCATCAAGACAACTCAAGGATTATGAGCGAAATTATCCTACTCACGACCTGGAACTCGCAGCGGTCGTTTTCGCTTTAAAGCTCTGGAGGCATTATCTTTACGGAGCCCATTGCAACGTGTTTTCTGACTACCAGAGCCTTAAATACAGTTTCACACAAAAAGAATTGAACTTACGGCAGAGACGTTGGTTGGAATTGTTGAAGGATTATGATTTGACCATTCAGTATCACCCTGGAAAGGCAAACGTAGTAGTCGATGCCTTGAGCAGGAAGGGTCAGACAAAAAAGTTACCGGTGAACCCTATCACTCAGTAAGACCGTCTAATCGCAGATTTCTCGCGGATGAGATTAGAGGTTGTCCCGGCAGGTGTTGTTTCACGACTTTTGACCCTGGTGGTCAAGCCTACCTTGATGGAGAAAATCCTGGGAGGTCAGAAGACGGACGCTCAACTACAGCTTGTACGGGACAAGATTCCTTCGGACCGGGAGGGCGACTTTTCGGTCGGAGCGGATGGTACAATGTGGTTCCGAGGACGCATTTGTGTGCCCGATCTACCCGATCTGAAGGAAGAGATATTATTGAGGCGCATTGCGCTCCTTACGCGGCGCATCCCGGCGGTACGAAGATGTACAGGGACCTTAAGCAGACTTTTTGGTGGCCTAAATTGAAGGGAGACGTAACGCGGTTTGTGGCGCACTGCTTGATAAAAGCCGAACATCAGTGCCCGGCAGGGAAGCTACAACCTCTACCCGTACCCGAGTGGAAATGGGAGCAGATCACCATGGATTTCGTCACCGAATTTCCACGATCACAGCAAGGACACGACGCGGTCTGGGTCATAGTAGATCGATTGACAAAGTCGGCCCATTTCCTACCCATTCATACGACGTGGACCCGAGACCGTTTGGCGCAAGTCTACACCAACGAGGTGGTGAGGTTGCACGGGGTACCGGCATCGATTACTTCGGATAGAGACACGCGGTTCGTGTCAAACTTTTGGCAGAGTTTGCAGCGAGCTTTGGGAACCAAACTGCACTTCACCACGGCTTTTCACCCCCAGACCGACGGACAATCAGAACGGGTGATCCAGATCCTCGAAGGTATGCTTCGAGCTTGCGTGCTCGATTTGGGAGAAGGGTGGTCCCGCTATCTGCCCCTAGTGGAATTCGCCTACAACAATAGTTACCAGGCTAGTATTCAGATGGCGCCGTACGAAGCATTGTATGGGCGTCGATGTCGGTCGCCTATCTGTTGGGATGACTTGGGGGAGCGGAAGTTTTTGGGCCCGGACTTAGTGGAGGAGACCGAGACAAAGGTGAGCCTTATCAGGCAGCAGTTATTGACCGCCCAAAGTCGGCAGAAAAGCTATGCAGACCAGAGACGACGCGACTTGGAGTTTCAAGTAGGGGAACACGTGTTGCTCCAGGTTTCCCCATCCAAGGGGATTAAACGGCTCGGTTTAAAAGGCAAATTGAGCCCGCGGTTTGTTGGACCTTTTGAGATCTTGGAGCGCGTGGGCCCAGTAGCTTATCGCTTAGCACTGCCACCAAATCTCGACCGCGTGGACAACGTATTTCATGTTTCGATGCTTCGAAAATACGTCCCTGACCCGTCGCATGTTCTCGACGTTTCTACTATTGAACTCCGTGAGGATTTGAGCTTTGATGAAACACCGGTCCGAATCCTGGCACTTGAAGACAAAAGGCTACGCAGCCGGACTTTTCCCTATGTGAAGGTGCTATGGAGTAATCATGAAGAGCGCGAGGCGACCTGGGAATTGGAGTCGAAGATGAGAGAGTGTTTTCCAAACATGTTTAGCGTGGGTTGAGGTTAAGTTTCGAGGACGAAACTTCTTTTAAGGGGTGTGTGATGTAATATCACAAACTATCTTGTGTTTCTTTTCAACCCCTTTTGAATAAATTAGTTGTTTAAGGGATTAATTAGTGGGATTTCTTGGGTACCGCATCGGTGCGTGCTGGTATTTTTTCGGTGTTAGAGCTCGAAAACGGGGAACGGCAAAGCGATCGGATCTTAAATCCGATTTGCGGATCTCCCGGAATGGGATTATGAGGGTTTCGGTACTCGTAGGATGCACCGAAACCCGTGCTACGTGATCGGCATGCTTTTCGAGGAGATAGGGATCTTTCTGTCATATCTTCCGATTAAGGGTTTTATTTTGTACGTACGAGGGGGAAAATAAAATATTTACTTATTATTTTCAAGAAAGCGAAAACCCTAATCGGAGAGAAAAGAGATCGGGTCTTCCATCTTCTTCGATCAACGTGCCGGAAGCCGGGATCGGAGCGTCACCGTCAACGGGGAGCGGATCCGGATTCTCACTACCGCGAGGAACGAGATCGGGTTGTCTTCTCCGTTTGAGCGAGGTTAGCGGCGTTTACCTCTCTCGCGTTTTCGTTGTTCAGAGTTTCGTGTTTTGGTTTCGGGTTTTTACGTTTTTGGTTTGTCGTTTGGGCGACCTAGGATGCCCTAGCCGCCACCGCGCCGCTTGTTGGCCGCGCGGGGCTATGCCCGCGCGGGGCAACCGCCGCTGCCACGCCCCTTTCGTGCGCCGCGCGGGGCTGGAGCCTGCGCGGGGGGGGGGGGGGGGGGCGGTGCCGCACGCAGCGCGCCCGCGCGGGGCCGCGCCGCCACAGTGCACACCCGCGCGGGGCCGCACCGCCGCAGCGTGCGCCCGCGTGGGGGCCGGTGCCCGCGCGGGGCTGTTCCGCATACGCCGCGCCACCGCGTCGCGTTGTCTTTGCGCCGCGCTGTTCTCGCGCCGCGTCTGGGTGGGTCTTGGCGTTCTCTGTCTTATTTTGGACAGACTTTGAGGCTACGGTTTTCATAGGTCTCGGTTTAGCTTACCGATGTTATGTTTTGTTGGGGTTTTCCCTTTTTAGGTCTGGGAATCGTGCAAGGGCGCAGGACGGTTTCAGGTGTTCTGTTCAACGCGATCCAAGGTGGGTACCCTTATCGTGCGTCCTTTTTAAAGTGAGGTCTCAATTTGTGTTTTGTAAGAGTAAAGTAGACGTGCTAATTGTTTACAACTAACCCCTTTTCGCATGAGTATCCCTTTATGACTATCTGTTACGACGGGTGTCGCGGTGTTCTATATCGCACACTTTCTTCAATTTTTATGCTCATGGCTGCTCACACGCACACCAGCGGTTTGGCCACCTCATCGGTGTACTTTTTCGGAGAGGTGGTACGTTGATCCGTGTACTCCACAAGGTGACGTGGTAGGGGGCCCCTTACGGGTACTTAAGGTGCCGCGCAAGTACCGTAGAGGGGTTAAAAGCTCCAAGGTGAGAGCAAGGTGAATTTTGTTCGCTGGAGATCTTTAGACCTTCTGGCAGGTGTTCCGTTTCGATTTACAGGGGTATTGTGGATTCATGAGGGAGAGTTTTCGATGCTCTGGTTATCGGTTTACTTTCCTTTCAGTATTCTAGCATCTTTTATGTGGATATCTACCTCCTACTCTTCGGTCACTGGCTTCCCACACTATGACAGGTTCGGTCAAGGGTGGGGTCCGGGACGGCAGTGAGGCCGCGACTCGAGGATCTTAGCCCGATTAGGGGCTGGTGACTTTTCCTTTACTTACGTTTCGTTTACTTTTGGTTAGTTTGCTTATGTGCATGTGATACTTGTTGTGTGGATGTTGGATTCGAACTGTGTTTTACTGTGGATGAATGTTTTCCTTACTAGTTGTTGTTCCGGCCACTCTTTTCAAATCAAGTAATAAGGATTGCGAAAATATTTAATAAAATCAGGGTGTTGTGTGGGCACCGTTTTACAACCCGTGGATTTATCCTTTCAAAATGCGGGTGGCTGGCTTGGTTATGGCGATTGATGATATCTTTTCCTTCAACGAAACTGTTTGGCTAGTGTGGTTAAAGTGCGTTTTATACTTGCGACGCCGTGCATATACAAAGGAGACTCCATCCGTTTGCGGGGTGAAATTGTATATGTGGCGGATCTGCGCACGTGCCCGGTGGGGGTACTTATAAAAAAAAAATGTACACATTTTTCCGCTTACTTTAAACCCCGGGGCGTGACACTACTGCCACTAACACAGTGGCGACACATAAAATCGAGAAACACGACATCTCGGGACCACCGTTCACCCAAACGTCTCCCGCCACGGATATAAGACCAGCTACAACTACCAGACTCCACTCTGCCCCCAAGCACGAGTGTAACATGCATCCCACACTAAGAGAAATCCCGACCATTCAGCCCACTACCTGGGCGAGGAAAACACTCTGTCTAGGAATGGAATAGAATGTGTGGATGTCTGAAGTATAAATAAACCTAGCCCAAGTGAGGGTTTTCTACTGGTCTGGTTATACATGCAACATATGACGGGGTGCTAGGTCAAGTTCCAAAGATAACATTAATTTAACATATTTAGGGAGCAATAAAACAACACTGATCAGCATAGCAACACAAGGAGTATCAATTTTCTCTTTCTAGCATGCTTCCTAGTACATCTCAAAATCATGCAGGTTCCCTACTCAATAGAGTTAATGAACTATCCATTAGTTTTGAAGACGAAGCAACCCACCTGAAGCGCGCGTCAATCCAAGATCCAAAAAGGCTGAAACTGAACGGGGACAATCCTCGGATTCCCACGATTCCAACGGGTCCAAAAACACCTAAAAACACCTCCTGGGTACAAAGATATGGTCCAAACATTACCATCAACACAAAATTTCCAAGTGTACAATCTGCTGAAAATTTAGTCCCAAAGATGCTCAAATCATAATCCTTTAACAACTCTAGCCACCGATGTTGCCTCGAATTGAGCTCCTTCTAAGTAAACAAATATTTCAAACTTTTGTGGTCGGTAAATATTTCACAGTGCTCACCGTAAAGGTAGTGTCGCCACAGCTTCAAAGCAAATACAATAGCGGCTAGTTCCAAATCATGCGTAGGGTAATTCTTCTCATAATCCTTCAATTGCCGCGACGCATAAGCAATTACCCTGTCACGCTGTATCAACACACAACCTAAGCCGCTATGGGAGGCATTACTATAAACCATAAATCCCTCTCCCATCACTGGCAACGCAAGAATCGGCGCTGATATCAATCTCAGCTTCAACTCATCGAAGCTCTGCTGGCACTGCTCAGTCCAAACATATCTAGTCCCCTTCCTAGTCAAACAGGTGAGGGGAGTAGAGAGCTTCGCAAAGCTCTCTACGAACCGACGGTAGTATCCTGCTAGGCCCAAAAAGCTCCGAACCTCTGTCACCGTCGTAGGTCTAGGCCAATCCCGAATGGCATCAATCTTCGTCGGGTCCACTGCCACTCCTGCGGCTGAAACCACATGGCCTAAAAATGAAACTTTCCGAAACCAAAATGCGCAATTTTTCAATTTGGCATACAGCTCCTTCTCCCTCAGAAGTTGCAGCACTATCCTCAAGTGCTCCTCATGCTCTATATCCCTTCGGGAATACACCAAGATGTCATCGATGAACACCACTACAAATCGGTCCAAGTACGGCTGGAATACTCGATTCATCAGATCCATAAAGGCAGCAGGGGCATTAGTCAACCCAAATGGCATCACTATGAACTCGTAATGCCCGTACCGCGTCCTGAACGCCGTCTTGGATACATCCTCGGCCTTCACCCTCAACTGGTGGTAACCGGACTGGAGGTCTATCTTCGAGAAGACCGTAGCTCCCTGAAGCTGATCAAACAAATCATCAATCCGTGGTAGGGGATATTTAATCCCGGACGGTCACTTTATTTAACTCTCGGTAATCCACACATAACCTGAGTGACCCATCTTTCTTCTTCACAAACAGAATCGGCGCTCCCCACGAAAAAACACTGGGTCTAACAAACCCCCGATCCATCAGGTCTTGCAACTGAGCCTTCAGCTCTCTCAACTCTACAGGTGCCATCACCCCTTGGAGATTGGTGCAGTTCCAGGGACTACATCAATCACAAACTCTATCTCTCGGTCTAGCGGCATAGAAGATAACTCTAGAGGAAACACATCCGGGTATTCACAGACAATAGGGATGTCCTCGAGTCCGGGCATCGCCGTAGGCACCTCTACCACAGTCGCTAGAAAAGCGACGCAACCACAACTCAGCATCTGTCGTGCTCTGGCGGAAAATATCGTCGCCGCAAACAAAGTGTTCTGGCATCCCCTATAAACATACTCCTCCTGACCCGGCTCACGGACGGTCACTGTCCTCTCTCTACAATCAATGGTAACATAATACTGGGACAACCAGTCCATACCCAATACTACATCAAAATCTTGGAGCTGACGTAGGGCCAATAGATCAATAGACAAAATCCAGGGTCCTAACTGCACTGTGCAGGACCGACAACACTCGTCTACATGTAACACGTGATCTGGAATCTAAACCTCACAGGCACAAGCTAACAGTCCTATCTCTAGCCCATGCAAGGATGGAAATGCTCTACTGATGAATGAGTACAGTCAGTAGATTAGTTTTATTTCTGCTTTTGAGAGATTATTGTACTGAGGTTATGACTTATACTGAGAGCCTGTGCACTGATATATTATTTCAGGTTTACCTCCATTTGTAGTTCTGGGTTATCGTATTTGAGGATATTGTATGATTATCACTTATGGGAGACGGATATTGTATCTTTATTTCCAGTTGTACAGTGGTTGGATTTTAGTTTTACAACATTTTATTTTATAGCTCTGATATCTGTTTAGCTGTAGTCCTTATTCTAGCAGGTTGGACGCTTCGCCTATGCGAGGTTTTGTATAGGCGGCGGATCTATTGGCGAGCCCGGGTCGCAGTTTCGACCCCGGGACGTGACAGGAGGCCACCGCCGCCAACCGTAGGGAACATCACCGCAAAATACGAGGCACGGGATCGAGCCACCAAGGGGCATCGCCGCTCGGGCGTCACCGCGTGCGGGGTGCCCATGCGGGGCTCCACCCGCGTGGGGCTGCCCATGCGGGGCGCCGCCCGCATGGGGCCACCCACATGGGACCGCACCATGTGGGGCACCGCCGCATGGGG
>CM055060.1:9476937-9494164 GCA_029204045.2 Tillandsia leiboldiana
AACTATTTCTATGGTTGAACCGTTGTTTTTAGAGGATTTGACACTATATGCCAAATTTTAAAGGACAAAAATTGAGGATATTTTTGCCTATAAAAACAGGATTTAATTTTTTTTTGAGAGAAAGTTCAACAGGATTTAATTTTATGTCATCGGATTGACACTTTCGTAACCAAATTAAATACAGGCTTTAGGTATTGGTATTTCATTCTTTTCACTTCGTTCTAAGAGCTAATGTACAATCCTAATGAATTGGCTAGGGTTCGTAGGTGTACTTTCACACTTTAGGATCTAGTTTTGAAAGTCAAAATTAAGGCTTTTAATTTCAACCCGAAATCATGAATTACATTAATCTAATTAACTGTCTGTATTAAGTAAAATTAGAATTATGTAATCTAACTTAGTTTGAGCAATATTTTAATTGATTTAGATTCAAAGTTAGGAAGCTGAGGTCATGGGGTGTCAAATGAGCCGACGTACGGTTTAAAGACCTATTCCTGTGGAGAGGTGAGATTAATCCGTTCTAAGCTTAATCTAGTTCCACGGTAAAATGGTCAAATGCGAGATGTCAAATTTCTAAATAAGGTTATCATGCTAAAAGTAATCTATGTGTACACTTCTAGATTAAGTGCATATTTTATATCCCCACTTATTACTTAAAGCCACTTATTTTTTACTTGTCTCATCTTTTTGTAAAAAAAATATCTAAAAATTTAAGTGATTTTATAAATTTTAGCTAGGATGCATGGAATGTAGCATTTACATCTATATAGATATGCATAGGATGCATGGAATGTAGCATTTACATCTATATAGATATGCATAGATTGTATTTTCCTTATAAATTCCATGCTACATTGTTTTTAGGGATAAGGAATTAGTTAGATAAGGTCGGTATACAGAGAGTTGGGTTTATTTGCATGGGGAGATGGGAACGCCACAGTGAGATAAAGGGAGATAAAAGAGAAGAAAGGGAGAGGATGTTGACAAAATTAGGAATTAGGAATCGGACAAAACACACTAGCTGCTTAACTTGGAGGTCAGGTAACCAAATAGTTGTCCAAAAGTCTGAAGTTTGATCCTTTCAATGTAGATTTGAAAGATAGGACTTGACCCCAGTATGGATATTTAGAAGAATTTATGGTCGACAGGATCTATGTCTTATTCGATAAACAAAAAAACTCCATAGAAAGTACGCAAATATAAATAATGTGAATTCAATCTTAGTTCTCATCAAGATTTTTTTTAGAGAAACACTATTAGATTCTATTGATTGATTGATATTTAAAGGTATAAAATTTAAAAAAATAATAGAGCGGTGAAAGTAAACTATTGACAAAAAAAAACATACAGTAGAGAAGAGTGTCCTAACAAAATTAAAAGATAAGTAAATACAGATGCACATCTTCATTTACACCAAATGAGATTTCGATAAAAATATAACAAACACATTTCAGACATGAAATAAGAAAATCGACAGAAGAACCATGCTACCACGAACAATCTCATAGCATCAAAAGAGTCGCTAGTTGCATAGAGAGACCTGCTTCGATCAAAGAAAGAGTATCATAACCAATACCACAAAATAGACATATATATGCCGAGCTCACCTTGGCTTGCCGGCCCTTCAGGACCGGCTCAAATTGAGATTCATTCAAGAGAGTTTCATTGAGTTTGATACTTAAATGAATAGCTTCATCAACAATATACTTGTTCAGTCTATAGCATAAAACTCTTAAAAGAAATATCTTGGCAATGAAGTTATTGTTGGCAAATATTTTTATATAAATTTTTTTAGTAAAATAATACTCAATTGATTTAAATCCAAAATTTTAAATTATAAGTTATTATGCAAATTTCTACTGTATTATTAATAAAAGAATAGTAGGGATTAAATGAAGCCTATGAGTCGAGGCATGCAAATGCACTGTCTTAGAAGTAAGATTTCCCCTTCATGTGCGAGGCTCCGGCAATCACTCCTAGCGATACAACGACCATTGTTGTGATGACCCGAATCTCTGCGAAGGTCTTACGGAGTGAATTATGGCTTCTGGAGGCCTATGATGTGTGTTGGAGATGGTTGCGCGCAAATCGGACCTCAAGATTGGACCCGGCGTGAAATTTGGATTAAGAATACCTGTTCGGATGCCTTCGACAAATTCTAGAAGTGGAATTTTGCAAAACGGACATCGGATTTGGACTCAGCGCGCGAAAACGATAAAAACAGACTATTTACTTGTATTTTTCGGAGCCCGGATGCCCAAACATGGATTTCGAGGCAAGGTTACTATTCCGGCAGGCCAGGGCAGCACCGGCGGCGACGGGCAGGCGGCGGGGCATGGTGGCGCGGCCGCGGGCAACGGCGCGGGCAGGTGCGGGCCGGCCGGTCCACGGGATTCCGCGTGTACCGGGACCAGCGAAGGCGCGGCTTGGGGACACGTGGCGCGCGGGGATAAGCCGGTCAACGCACGCGGGGCTACGCGTGATTCGCGCCGGGTGCAGCTCACGGTGGGCCATGCCAGCCACGTGTCGCCCGCCCATTGGCGGGCGCAGCGACCCGGCTGGCCCGCCGTGAACCGCGTAGCACGCTCCCCACCGTGGACCGCGCTGCCACGCGGCGCACCTTGATTGGCGGGAGCGCGTGCGCGGGGCGCGCGAGGCGCGGAGCGGGCCCCGTGGCGCGCCCGGGGGATTTCGAGCACGCACAGTAACGGGCCGGGGCCGAATTCGAGCGTCCGAATCCGGATCCCCTCCTTTGGTGGGCTTGGGCTATAAATAGCCTATTTGGGCTTCGTTTTTGGGTTTTTCTTCTGCGATTTTGAGCCCATTTTCGACAGGAGTCTCCACCTTCGAGTTTTCTTCGACATTTGGGATCCTGGAGATTTTTGGGAGTCGTGCCATCTGCGTTCTCCTCGACATCGCGATCTTCGACGTGTCTACGTTATCGATCTTCTCCGTCGATGTTTCTTCCGCGAGCTCCCCTAGGCTGACGGGAGGGAGTTTTTGGCCGATTTTCACGGCATCGGTTTCACGATAGGTAGATCTTCGTTTTTCATGTTTTCCGCTTGTCTCAGTTTTTGGTTTTTATTAGGGTTTCTGGAACATCTTTGAACCCTTTTCTTGCTGGTGATTTTCATGGATAGCGGAGCTTGTCGGATTTTTATCTCTGCGTTCGGTTATCGAATTTCAACTTGTGAGGACTCGGTCGATATCTACGCTTCGCGAGGATCGCAGCCATATTTTTATTGGAATTTTTGGAGATCATCTCGAGGGTGATATTTTGGATTCTTTCAGACTGATCTTTCCGTAGATTTGTGCCCAGGAGGAGTTTTTTGGTTTTTTGGGCTCGTTGGAATCATGGGAATCTGAGGATTATCCCCGTTCAATTTCAGCCCATTTGGACCTTGGATCGACGCGCACTTTCAGGTGGGTTGCTTCGTCTCCAAAATCGGTGGACGGTTCTCTAATTCTATGGAATAGCAGTAGTTAGCATCCTTCCCCTTTTAGTGATTCGATAGTGTTGAGACCAGAACTTTCTACAACAGGAGGGAGCGACATGTGGCGTCAACCATCGGTTGAAAGACATCAGCCGACAGGGGTTTGAGCCAACAAGGAAGGACTTGCGTCCCGATTGAGACCAGCCCCGAATACAGAGGCGTACCGCATATGGTACACTATCGGTTGAAGGCATCAGCCGATAGGAGAAGTAGCCGACAAAGAGGACCAATGCCTCGTCCAGGACTAGCTTCGGCTACCACCAGACATTCGACCGACCCGATCAGACGACGAAGCAGGCAGAGTCGGAATAACCTTCGGTTGATCAAGCCAAGGAAGGGTCTGCGTCCTGGTCCGGACCAATTCCAGTCACATAAAAGTATAAGACGTGACGAATGCCATCGGCTGAAGGTGCCAGCCGATAGCGAAGTCAGCCGACAAGAGGAGCGGTCAACAGGAGGATTATCGTCTCATCCAAGACCGTCTCTCAATCGAAGAAAAATATCAGACCGCCTCAGTCAAACGACGGAAGAGGCGAAGTCAAGGTTAATCCTCAGCTGCTCGGGACTGCAGAAGGAAAGATCTTGAAACGGAGGAGCGCGAGATTTGGGCGCGAATCTCGCAATTGACCCAGAACGGCAAGCGGCGTCTAGCATTGGAAAGCGCCGAAGATCACGTTTCGGCACGACATTCAAGGAATGAACCTAGACGGAAAATAATTATTATCCTTCTAAGGGTAATAGTTTCAAAAGGAAATGGTTGAGGGATTCCCAGTAACTCCCTTTTGATTACGCCGATTTCTAGATCGGCGGTTGTACACCTTGGTTCGAAAACTGTATAAATAAGTGAACCAACGAAGGAAAATGGTTCCGGCAACCTCGTAAGCCCAGTTCCACCCCAGCTTCTTTATTTATCTAGGAGTAGGTTAACTTATCTTTTCATGCCTGCATTTACTGCTTTCTTAGGAGTAGACTTAATTGTAATCCTTCTATCCCTATCTTCTTCCTTGTATCCCCTTCTGCAAATTAATATAAAGTGTAAACCGGTCTATTTGGCCGTGTCTTTATTTGTGCATTTAGAGTATAAACCGGCCCATCAGCCGTGTCTTTATTTGCTTTTCTTGTGCTTCAAAGTTACAATCGACTCCTTAGCCATACATTTATCTCTCTACCTGGTTCGGCTATTCTAAGTCAAAACCGGCGATCCCTCTATACCTCCGTAAACCCGCTTCGGCTGTCACCAGTCACTGCGGTCGTGAGAGTTACCAGAGGAGAACCCGGCTGAGCGGATCCCTCCTCGGCTCGATCGCTTGATTGTTGGCATGCGGCGCACTTCGACACCTCTGGAGGGTCACCTAGGGGCCGATCGCGCGCAAGCCACATTTTGGCCCCAACAACCTTCTTCTCACGCCCGGTGGGACACTCAGGTAATTTCTACCTAGTCCAACTGCTAGCATCATAGTTTCCACAGCCATACGAGGAATCGGCACTACCAGAGCCGTCCCTGTTAGAGTTGTATGGGCAACTAGCCCAGATGATGAGGTCTCTCGAAAGGAGAGTCCGAGCCTGGGACGCCAACGTCGCGGTTTCATATGAGAACTTTGCTCATTTCGAGCAGTTCCTATCCACCCCGTCGCACCCGACGACAATGGCGATGCAACCACGGGAAGCTGCACGACTAGCAACGCCCATCTACATGGCCCAACCACTAGAGGAGGTCCAAGTGCCGATGATGGCACAGCGGGTTGGCCTAAGCGGGCCACCGCCTCCCCAGACGCAGCCAGCATTCCGGTACCACAGGCCAGACTAGCCAAATTGGCTGGGGAAAGAAATGTATGGCAGATCTCTCCGTAGGGAATGGTTCAGTATCGAGCTAGCTATTACGGGCCACCACCTCCGCCAGCACAACCAGCGCAACTGGCAGCCCCATTGCCCCAAAAGACCATGCAGCCAATGGTGCCTCTCCGAACGCTGGAGACAGTCCAACCACAGGCTGGAGGCAGCAAGAACACCAGGCCGGTCTCAAATCAGAGAGTCGGCCGGGATCAGGATGGCCGGCCTGAGCTGTCCTCAGCGAGCTTGATACCATCGGTGCAAGTGGCGCCGACAACTAAGGCGGCACGTCAGGACACGCCCCTCACAATGGCACAACCGCTAGGGGCAGTACAACCGCAAGAAGTCCCGTGCCCGATGGGAGTGGGGCCGATGGGGCAGAACATCGGCCATCAACTAGAGGACTGCGTGGGGATTCATCTGCCTTCCCTACCATCATTCGTCCAGCCTCGGGCTGGGGGCAGGAGAGACGAGCCAGTCCCTCCGTAGGGGCCACCTCAGCAGCAGGCTGGCCTCCAGGGGCCATCGCCTCCACTAGTACAATCGGCGGCCGTGGTCCCTCAAGCTGGGCTCGCCGGGATAACTAGGGGAGAAACAACGAGTAGGTCTCTCTGCAAGGACCGCTTCAGGGTTAGGGCGGTCAATACGAACCGCCATTCCCTCCGGGGCAACCGGCGGCCCTAGCATCTCGAGTGGGGCTCGCTGGCACCCACGCCCACATAGAGGAAGCGGTCCAGAACGCCTTCGGCGCAAGGGCCAGGCCGATAACACGGTCGGTTCTCCGATTCCTGCGTTCTCATACAAAGACGCGGATATGGGACCGCCATATCAGGCCGACTGGAAAGGGTCGAAGTTCAACAAACTCTTGGTTGAAGTAACCGAGAGAATAGACTCGCCGGGGTCACATCAAAGAAACCACTAACTTAGGCCCCACGGGGGCCTGAGGGCTGGGGGTCGGCCAAAAGGGGCCGACCAGGGAAACCTTTCGGCTAACACAACCGAGGCCGAAAGCGGATGGAGGGCCTGATTTGTTAGAAAGGTCGAGGGTGAGAATTTTGATTCCAATGGGAGGAATCAAAAAGCAGGATATTCTGATTAGCAAAAGGTATCGGATGAGGAATGTGCGAATTTCGGCCAAAAAAGGCTCAACTACACTTGAGTCTACAAAAACCGAATGTAATGCACATACAACAAACAGATCGGAAGCGATCAGCCGATCAATAAGATACCTGAAACACAACTACCGGTTTTAGAGGGTGTGGTGCAAAAATATAAGGAGGCTTCATATTTAATAAACCAACACGTACACAACTTGAAAAGAAGAGTAAAATACAAAAGTGTTTCAGAAAAGGAAGACTCGCGGAGGTTGATATACACAACCGTCTTCAAGCTGGCAGCGACCAAACACTACTTGCAGGAAATTGAGATGCCCGATCACCTTTGGAGTCGACAGGAGCGGGAACAAAAGAGAACACCGATTCTCTTTTAATCCCTTGATTTTCTGCATGCAACGGGAGAAGATCATGCGGTTCCTCCTGGAGAAGAAGGCCCCCGACCTCGCAGAAAAGCTAGTCGAAGCACGACGAGGCTTGTTCCCAGCAGGGGCCAAACGTTCGAACGGGCCGAATTCATCCAGCTCCTAGAGATAGAGGCAAAAGGTCGGCCTTCTCTCCAAGAGATCTTATCAACGACAACCATCTATGAGCAGCCGAGAATCGGCTGGACCACCGAACGTAAGATCCCAAATCGGTAGGTCACGCACAGGAGTTGCGTCGGAAAAAACTCCATTGGGAGTCCGAGGTGAGAAGAGCCTTTCGTCACCTGGCGATGCAATGCCGCTAAGGTTAAATTGAGAGGCCACCTCGAAACCACCCTCAATGGTGAAAAAGCTACGACTAGAGCACCATTGTAGCGAGATCATAATAATCATCATGAGGGAAAGGGAGAGATGTGAAGAAAGCTGCAAGTGGCGGTCTTACTTATAGACTGATGAGGGGGAGAGACATAGTGACAGTCATCCCTCGGAAAGCAGCAACAGAGAGGACGGCAAGGGACGTTTTTTTGCCAAAAATCAAGAGAGATTGGCACCTGTTCACGGATCCCTCGAGCAGTGAAATAATATCTTGCCAAGATATGGGGACGATCGTTGGACAGTGTTATCCGTGTGGGTTATGAATAATATGGATCTGAATAGGAGAAAAACCACCTAGAGGGGGGGTGAATATGTGAAAACAATAAACACACCAAATCGTTGCGTAAAAAAATAACCCAATGCGGAAAATAAATAAAGTATGCAAGATTTACATGGAAAACTCCGTCACAGGAGTAAAAAACTACGGGACCGATAACACGGCGAAATCCACTAAGATTAAACACGTACAAGGTGATTTACCGTAACCCTACGACTCAATCTTTTTCATATGCTCCTAGTTGATCTTCTCCGCTCGCTCCGAACGCTCCTCGAATCCACGATTTGCTTCCCAACGCCGAATCCACGACGTTCAACGTCGAATCCACGACGTCCAACCGAATCCACGGTCTTCACCAATGCGGCACGTCTCGATCACACGAACGCGCCTCACTCCAAATCCATGAGAGCGGTAGCACCTTGAATCCACAAGGCCACGCGAATCCTCGCGCCGATTTTTGGGAAAATCGTTGTTTTGATTATTGGTGGTGATTCTTCGAATACTTAGATCAATGATAGACAAGAAATGCCATCTAAGTATTCTTCAATTTGATTCTACAAGAAATAGGAGTTTTGAAACCCTATAATCAAATTGAACAATATAGATGAAGAAACATGAATTTAATCGTGTTTTCCCTTTTTCTCTATATTTGCGGATTTTTCTTTTTCTTAAAAGAAAATCTTTTTCAAGAAATCAAAAATCACTTTTTACGATGAATAAAATGTCTATTTATAGATTAGAGACCCTTGGAAAGAGATAAGCATCAAAAACTTCCAAAACAGACTTTTTCCCGCATGGCGGTCCGGACTGGATTAAGTATGATCCGGACTATCGTCAATTTTCAGAAGATTTTTTGAAAAACGCAGTTCGGGGTCCAGACTGAAACAGGGGAGGTCCGGACTGTTCATGCAATTTTTGCAAAATTCAAGGTTCGGGGTTCGGACTGAAACAGGGGTGGTCCGGACTGGAAAAATTGCATTAACCAAACCATGTTCGGGGTCCGGACTGGACGTGGCTGGTCCGGATCCTGAACTTCCTAAAAGTCCAGTTTTTTATTTTTATTCATCAAAACATATTCCAAGTGTTTCTAAACTACACAAATGTATTCGGATCACCAAAATTATATAGTTAAACGTACCTGATCATTCCGAATCCATTTTTCTTGAGATTGATGTAATTGATCCACAATTCTTCATCTTCAATCTTCAAGACTTATACCACTTCACGAAATACGCCAAAACAAAATCCTTAACAATCTGTGCCAAAAGTGGACTCAATTTCGACAATCGCCCGAACAACACATCAGGCGATTGCCGAGGGGGCATTGTTGAGACCAGAATTTTCTGCCACAGGTGGGAGCGACACGTGGCGTCAACCATCTGTTGAAAGACATCAACCGTCAGAGGTTTGAATCAACCGTCAGAGGTTTGAGCCAACAAGGAAGGACTTGCGTCCCGATTGAGATCAGCCCCGAATACGGAGGCGTACCGCATGTGGTACTCTATCGGTTGAAGGCATCAGCCGATAGGAGAAGCAGCCGACAAAGAGGACCAATGCCTCGTCCAGGACTAGCTTCGGCTGCCACCAGACATTCAATCGACCCGATCAGACGACGAAGCAGGCGGAGTCGGAATCAACCTTTGGTTGATCAAGCCAAAGAAGGGTCTGCGTCCCAGTCCGGACCAATTTCGGTCACATAAAAGCATAAGACGTGATGAATGCCATCGGCTGAAGGCGCCAGCCGATAGCGGAGTCAGCCGACAAGAGAAGCAGTCAACAAGAGGATTATCGTCTCATCCAAGACCATCTCTCAATCGAAGAAAGATACCAGACCGCTTCAGTCAAACGACGAAAGAGGCGAAGTCAAGGTCAATCCTCAGCTGCTTGGGACTGCAGAAGAAAAGATCTTGAAACAGAGGAGCACAAGATTTTGGCGCGAATCTCGTAATTGACCCAGAACAACAAGCAGCGTCTAGCATTGGAAAGCGCCGAAGATCACGCTTCGGTACGACAATCAAGGGATGAACCCAAACGGAAAATGACTATTATCCTTCTAAGGGTAATCGTTTCTAAAAGAAATGGTTGAGGGATTCCCGGTAACTCCCCTTTGATTACGCGGATTTCTAGATCGGTGGTTGTACACCTTAGTTCGAAAACTGTATAAATAAGTGAACCAACGAAGGAAAAGGGGTCTGGCAACCTCGTAAGCCCGGTACCACCCTAGCTTCTTCATTTATCTAGGAGTACGTTAACTTAACTTTTCATACCTGTATTTACTGCTTTTTCTAGGAGTATGTTTAATTGTAATCCTTCTATCCCTACCTTCTTCCTTGTATCCCTTTCTTCAAATTAATATAAAGTGTAAACCAGTCTATTCGACCGTGTCTTTATTTGTGCATTTAGAGTGTAAACCGGCCCATCAGTTGTGTCTTTATTTGCTTTTCTTGTGCTTCAAAGTTACAATCGACTCCTTAGCCGTACATTTATCTCTCTACCAGATTCGACTATTCTAAGTCGAAACCGGCGATCCCTCTATACCTCCGTAAACCCGCTTTGGCTATCACCGGTCATTGCGATCGTGAGAGTTACGAGAGGAGAACCCGGCCGAGCGAATCCCTCCTCGGCCCGATCGCTTGATTGTTGGCACGCGGTGCACTTCGACACCTCTGGAGGGTCACCCAGGGGTCGATCGCGCGCAAGCCACATTTTGGCCCCAACAGATAGTTACACCCTTAGACATTGTAGAGCTAAAGGGTAATGAAAGAGAAAATAAATTTTGTAAGCATTATTTTTTGTTGTAATTGGAAAACAAAGTTGTTAATGCAATGAATGAAAGAAATTGATATAATAGTTTAGTTGTTTATATTTATTGTTATCTCCTCATACAGTCTATGTATACACTCTATTCCTGAATGAAATGCTTTGATTGTACAGGTTGTGACGCCTTGGGCAGATAGGAAAAACCCTATTCGTTCGGCGAATCTGGCGCACGTGCCCGAGGGAGCTTCCGTTGCGCAATCGAAGCGTGACTTATTAGTAGAACAATAATAATAAAAGAACTACTATTACTACAATGGAAATACAATATGAAATACGACTACTATGCCTCTAGCAAAATAACAAGATGTCACCATGATATAATATTGTCATTGGCCAACATGATTGTCCAAAATTATTTCATCTCTCTAACCAACTTACTAGTTTGGTTTCATTTCCTTATTAAACACCCCAGGAGAGTCGAGAGTAATTGGGCTTCTCTCCAATTGGTAAGTACTTAGGGTCGAAGGTAATTGGCATCCTTAAGTAAGGCATATGGAGTTGAGGGTAATCAGGCTTCTCCCAAGATTTGAAGTATAGGGTGTCACGCCCCGAGACCGCCAATTTGGACAGTTCAGGCATGCCAACAGACCCACCAATCGAGCATGACCTCTCTATACCCGAAAGGAACGAGAACATCCTGTTGAGACCAAAATTTTTCGCCACCTAAGGAAGTGACACGTGGCGTATACCATCAGCTAAGGGCATCAGCCGATAAGAGAATGAGTCAACAAAGAGGGACTCGCGTCTTCACCAAGACCGACCTCTGTTACGGAATTTGAGTTGGCGTAGTTTCGTGAAAGTTTCAAGTCTTGAAGATTGAAGGTGAAGAAAGTTGGATCATTTAACTCAATCTCAAGAAAGAAGAATTCAAAAGGATCAGGTATGTTTAACTAAAGATTTTGTGTGATCCGAATACTTCTTGTAGTATAGAAACACTTGGAAGAATCTTTCATTGCATAAAAATCAAAAACTGGACTTGGGACATGTTCAGGATCCGGATCAGGTTGTTCAATCCGGATCTCGAAGGTGGTTCGTTCATACACCAGTTCAATCCGGATCGTAGCCTCTCTTGATCCGGATCCCGAACACTGAGTTTACCATTTTCCTTGAACGATCCGGATCAGGCTTCGCAATCCGGATCCCGAACGTTGATGTTTGGTGAACTGTATGAACGATCCGGATCAAGCACTTCGATCCGGATCCCGAACCTTCGTTTTTCTGGAACTACCTGACTCGTTACGACGATCCGGATCACAGCTAATCCGATCCGGATCGCCGTCCGTAAAATTTCCAGAAATGGTAGGTTTTTGATTCTTATCTCCTTCCTAGGGTTTCTAACCTATAAATAGACCCTATGACTCCTTTTCTAAAAAAAAGGAAAATAGCCGTCATATTCATATCTTATTTTATACAGCTCTAGATCCACATATAGAGAAGAAAGGAAATCATTAGAGAATACTCTATGTTTCTTCATCTATATTGATTAGTTTGATTCTAGGTTTTCATACTCACATCTTGAGTTGAATCAAACTAATGAATACTTAGATGGTATTTCCGATCTATCTTTGATCTAAGTATTCGGCGGATCATCACCACCAAAAACAACGATTTACCCCAAAAATCGGCGCGTGGATTCGCGTGTCCTTGTGGATTCAAGGTTCAACCGCTCTCGTGGATTCGGAGCGAGGCACGTTCGTGGATTCGAAGGGTGCTATTGGGTGAAGACCGTGGACTCGGTCGGACGTCGTGGATTCGACGTTGGACGCCGTGGATTCGGCGTTGGGCGCAGATCGTGGATTCGAGAAGCGTCGTGGAGCGAGCGGAGAAGATCCTCTAGGAGCGTATGGAAAAGGTTGAGTCGTAAGTGTGTACGGTAAATCACCTTGTACGTGTTTTAATTCTAGTGGATTTCGCCGTGTTATCGGTCCCGTGGTTTTTTACTCCGGTGATGGAGTTTTCCACGTAAAAATCTTGCGAGTTATTTTTTATTTCCGCATTGGGTTTTTATCGCAACGATTTTTGAGTGTTTATACGTTTACACCTATTCACCCCCCTCTAGGTATTTTTTCCCCTATTTAGATCCTTATTACATATAACCCAACAAGTGGTATCGGAGCGGGAATAGGGTTGTAAACAATGGTTGAAGGTGGAAACATCAATCGACCCCCTTTCTTTGATGGAACAAATTATGCGTACTGGAAAGTACGAATGAAAGCCTTTTTAATTTCCATCGACGAAAGGGTGTGGCAATCAATTGAATTAGGATGATCTAATCCAACTGAAATTATCTCTGATGTTCGCACCTTAAAACCTAGGTCGAAATGGACCAAGGAAGAGTTAGATTCTTCTTCTTACAATGGCAAGGGAATTAATGCTATTTTTAATGCCTTATCTCAAACTGAATTCTCTCGCGTCTCGGCATGTGAGACTGCGAAAGAAATCTGGGATGTTCTTCAGGTTACACATGAGGGAACTAACCTCGTGAAGATTCAGAAACTGCAAATGCTTACGAGCAAGTTTGACTCTATCTTGATGGCAGAAAATGAATCTTTCACGGACTACTATACACGATTGCAAGACATCGTAAACTCATGTGCTAACCTGGGAGAGAAGATTCCAGAATTTAAGATTGTAAGAAAGATCTTAAGAACTCTTCCTGAACGATTTCGCCCAAAGGTTACAGCCATTGAAACTATTAAACACCCGGACGAAATACGTGTAGAAGAATTAGTTGGTTCATTACAAACATATGAAATGACGTTTACTACTAACAATTCTTCTGGAAAGGCATCCACTTCTAAGTCTTCAGGTTATGCGTTGAAAACAACTAAGGAAGAAGACGCGGATACATCCTCCTCAGACGATGACGAGAACCTTTCTATGGAGGAATTTGAGAAGCAGCTCGCTCTCTTGACAAGGAAGTTTCGCCGCAACTTTCGAAGGGGTAATTCAAGTAAATCTCCATCCTTCGGAAAGTCGAACAAAGGCAAGGGTACTTCAAGTTACAAGTCAAGAAAGCAAG
Source organism: Tillandsia leiboldiana (assembly GCA_029204045.2). Lineage (NCBI taxonomy): Eukaryota > Viridiplantae > Streptophyta > Magnoliopsida > Poales > Bromeliaceae > Tillandsia > Tillandsia leiboldiana. The sequence continues at coordinate 9,490,293 of CM055060.1, forward strand.
AGAACTTCTCAAAGGATAAGAAAAGTTCAGAGGGACAACTACAATGCTTCAAATGTCGAGGCTACGGCCATATTGCAACGGAGTGTCCCAACAAGTATCCGGCGAAGAAGAAGGCGATGCAAGTCGTCACTTGGGATGACAACTCAACGTCAAATGAGTCATCTTCTAGTGATGAAGAAAAGAGCACCACGGCATTCCACGCGTCCACATCTTCACCCTTCATGTGCTTTATGGCAAGTACGTCCGAGTCATTGTCCAACTCCACTGTTGAAAAGAATGCAACGGACAATGAATCGGATGATTCGGAAGGTGAAGATTTTGCTTTAGCCTACCACAGACTTTTGAGGGATTCAAAGAAAGTGGCTAAGCAAAACAAGAGTTTGAGAGGGAGATTGCATGATCTCGAAGAAGAAGCAAAAAGGGCAACTTCTCTCTCAAACGCTCTTGAAGTGGAAAGGGAAAACCTGATAAAAGCAAATGTTTCCCTTCAAGAGTCCAATGAGCAACTTGAGAAGGAACATACAAATCTGGTGGATAAAGCGAATCACTTCTCAAAGCTCTACAACGAGGCTCGACAGGATAACCTGGAAATGACAAAGACCATTTTCCAACTCAAGGATGACTTACAGCGATTCTCTTCAGGAAGGAGTAAGTTGGATAGACTTCTTGGTCTTGGTCAATCAAATCGGTTCGGCCTCGGATACACTCAAACTGGAAACAGTCCAAGTTCGAGTGGGACAGTTTTTGTGCCTCAGTCGGTATCTCCTCCTCCGACACCGGAATTCAAGACAAACAACGACAACAAACCTACTTCATCCTCTTTGGGATCGTCAAGATCTAAGGTATGTTTTCGTTGTGGTGTTTCAGGGCACATAAGAAGATATTGCAAGACGGGAGTCAAATGCTCACCTCAAACATCTCTTGCAATGACTACCACAAAGGTGATTCCTCGGAAATCAATTCCAAATCAATTGAAAGAAAAGAACCCTGGTAGTTTACCGCGCAAGACGACCACATCAAGGAGCAGTAATCGTTTTAACAAGATGCTTTCACCTAGGCATATAACTTCACGACCATTACCGACGCATTCCAAAAAGGTTTGGGTGCGCAAAGGTGAAATTTTTCCTTGTCTTGTTACCAATGTTTCCTTGCATGCATATGATAGTTCGTCTTGGTATCTGGATAGCGGTTGTTCCCGTCACATGACCGGTGACAAAAATAGTTTTCAAAATCTTGAGAAAATCTCCGGTGGACTTGTTGTTTTCGGAGACGGTCGATCTTCCAAAATTGTTGGAAAATGGACGGTAGCTATTCCAGATGGCCCGATTTTGAAAAAACGTCTTATTTGTTGATGGCCTTAAGACTAACCTCATAAGCATAAGTCAACTTTGCGACAATGGTTTTTCAGTTAACTTTTCATCTGTTGAATGCGTTGTAACTGATAAGGACCATGTCTTCTTTTTAAAAGGGGTTAGATCTGAAACAATTGCTATGTTGTTCCTAATAAAATTTCAGAAAAATGTAACCTAGTTTCTTTGAATAATGAAACACTTTGGCATGAAAGGCTAGGTCACATAAATTTTAAGGAACTTGTTAAAATTTCAAACAAGGACGTGGTCAAGGGGGTTCCTAAACTTTTATTTAAACAAAACATTGTGTGTGGTGGTTGCCAAAAGGGAAAACAGTCCAGAACTGCACACAAGAACTTGAACCACGTTGGTACAAAACGGCCTTTGGAACTTTTACACATGGATTTAATGGGGCCAACTCGTCAACCATCTTTGGGAGGTAAATGGTATATTTTCTTGATGATTGATGATTTCTCTCGGTATTCTTGGGTAGCATTTTTAAAAGAGAAAGCTGATACTTTGATTCTTTTCACGAGATTTGCCTTCGTATTATGATTGAAAAGAATGAAAAGATCATTCGTGTTAGAAGTGATAGAGGTGGAGAATTCATTAATTCTAAATTCATTGACTTTTGTACTTCAAACGGTATTAAGCATGAATTCTCTGCACCCTATACACCTCAACAGAATGGTGTTGTCGAGCGCAAGAACAGGGTTGTTCAAGAGATGGCACGTGTTATGCTTCACAGCCGGAATTTACCGCTACATTTTTGGGCTGAAGCTGTGAACACCGCTGTCTATGTCATTAATCGAATGTTTTTGCGCCCGGGAACGTTAAATACACCATATGAACTATGGTGTGGTAGAAAACCCAACATCAAATATTTTCGCATCTTCGGGAGTCGTGTTTACATTTTACGTGACCGTGAAAATCTTGGAAAGTTTGACTCACGAAGTAACGAAGGGATTTTCTTGGGGTATTCTACTAATAGTAGAGCATATCGAGTATTTAACTTGGAATCTAAGACGATCGTAGAATCTATAAATGTTAAAGTAGATGAAGCTTTTCACTTTGCATCTGAAAAATCTACCCTCGATATCTCTCTAGATGATGATTCTCCTGCCATTGCATCTTCTCATAATAATACTTTCAATATTAATGATGCATCTAATGGTTCTTCAAGTTTATCTAATGTGCAGAATCATTTCATATAGTCTCCGAGTACTCCGTTTCAACAAACGCTACGAATATCCAAGGATCATCCAGAATACGATATTATGGAGATCCACAAGAAGGAGTTATAAACTCGGAGGCAGTTGGTTTGTGGATTCGCTTGCTACGTATCTTTAATCGAACCAAAGAACATAGATGAAGCTCTTCAGGATGACTACGGATTTAAAGCAATGCGGGAAGAGCTCCATCAATTTGAGCGAAACAAAGTCTGGGAATTAACGAAGCCTCCAAAGCAACATAATGTGATAGGTACCAATGGATCTTCAAGAACAAGAAAAATGAGATGGTACTATCATCAGGAACAAGGCACGATTAGTTGCTCAAGGCTACTCTCACGTAGAAGGTATAGACTTGATTGATGAAACATTCGCCCCTGTAGCTAGACTCGAGTCCATTCGTATACTATTTTGCTATTGCTTGTCATTTTAAAATCAAATTAGTTTCAAATGGACGTTAAGAGCGCATTTCTAAATGGGTTTTTAAATGAGGAAGTTTATGTGGCTCACCGAAAGGTTTTGTAGACCATAAACAACCTAACCATGTTTTTTCGTTTGAAAAAAGGCTCTTTACGGTCTGAAACAAGCACCGCGAGCATGGTACGAAAGGTTGACAAAGCACTTTTGGAGAAGGGCTACACTCGAGGGGGAGCTGATAGGACTCTCTTTGTGAAGCATTATCAAAGCAATTTTCATTGTAGCACAAATCTATGTCGATGACATTGTATTTGGCGCAACAAGAGATAATGATGCTTCTAAATTCGCGGAGACCATGGAAAGCGAATTTGAGATGTCATGATGGGCTGAATTGACCTTATTTCCTTGGATTGCAAATTTAAACCAAAATGATGAAGGTATTCACTTGAGTCAATCAAGTATGCAATGGAGTCTGGTTCACAAAGTTTGATTCTGAAAATTCGTAAGGATTTTCCGACTCCAATGGGAACTAGCCACAAGGGACTTGGAAGTGAATCACCTAAGTGAGAATGTAGACGAGAAACTGTATCGCAGTATGATTGGAAGTCTACTTACCTCACGGCTAGTCGCTCGGATATATCTTTTGGTGTTGGGATCTGCGCGAGATCTCAATCTGTCACCAAAGGAGGTTCACCTGAACGCTCCGGTGAAAAGGTCATCCGGTATATCAACGGATCAATTAATTTCGGATTTGGTATCCTATGGGAACAAGTTTGGATATTGTTGGATACTCAGATGCCGATTGGGCAGGATCAGTGGATGATCGGAAAGCACGAGTGGTGCTGCTTCTATCTTGGCCATTGCCTTGTGCTGGCAC